>OY723388.1:5011294-5328867 GCA_963210295.1 Ophion ellenae
GTTTTTAAAAGTACAATCATTGTACATTGAATAACATTAATGTTAAATTGTGTACATTTGCATTGATCATTATTCAAAGTGCATAAAAAGTGTACATGAGTGCATATGTGTATACATAAAGTGGCCCATTTCAAGTAAAACGGCAAAGTATATTGAACACAGTTAGCCTGATCGAAAAAATGTATGGGGCGAAAGTCGAAGTATTTTGAGGAAGAACCATGATATTTATATTTTCAATTTTGGCGGTGTAGGCATCAAAGTCACTTGAAGGTTACCTTTAATTATTCGACTGCATCGCATTATTTGGAGCACCCATATCTGCTAGCAGCGCCGGAGGCAAATCCAACGACCCAGTTGCAAGTTATCTAGCTTGAAAGTTGCCGGTGCTTATGAAACCGTATAGGTCGAACATTTTTCTTAATAGATGTGTCACTTAATAGATGCGCGGAAATTGCAATGTCGGATAAATACACCCGTATCCACGCGTGCGTATCGATATGAACGAGTGCGAACTACAGGTATGAACGATGTACCCTGTAAAAAAATTGGAGAACCAGATTCATTTTACTCCGCGCGCCAAGTTGTCGTCGTTGCACTCGACGTATATGCGCACTTGCTTCTTAATGTTTCCTACTGTATCAGTAAGAATGTCACGAGGATTCCTTCGACAGGCATTCAGGAAGTGATTCGTCATGTTCACTCGTGTCGTTGGCTGTTCGCGTAAAACGAGATATTTTATTGGAAGCCCCATAAAAAGTCTAAAGATATGAGATCAGGAAACTTGAACCGACCAATTTGGAAATACGAGATTAAGGGGGGTTCTGACGTCTAAGGAAAGTGTGGGTGTGGTTGCGCAATTGTGCTTGAGAAAATCCAATGATCTCCAGCCGATTAACGTTTCGCTCAGAAAGAACGAGGACCGATAATCCACTCATAAAAAAAGACTACAGCACAGGTTTGATTGCCGTCAAGGTTATTCTTTTTATAAGTAACTTTTCCGAAAAATTGTTGTTTCCAAACAAGCCCAAACAAACCCAATGTAGGCGAGAAAATGTTGAAAAATGCCCCATTTTATCACGTGTTTCAGCGAACTTCAAAACCACATAACTATTACCTATACTTTAACCCAAACAAACCCAATACAGGCGTCGAAATGTTCAAAAATGCACTATTTTATCGTGGGTTTCCGCGAAATTCAAAACCCTATAACTTTTTTATGGGGGGGGGGGGGATTTCAGCTTCCCCCGACTCAACATCATCATTTATAATCCAATAAATGACGAGTCCCGATCATCGGTACAAGTACCAGGTATGTATAACCTTACTTTTTTCACCTTTTACAAACTTTATGGATTTTTATACACTTGGGTATAGAATAATATCAATATAAAATATAATTTGAAAAATATATTAAAAAATTAAAAAACAGAATAATATAAAAATAAAATATAATTTGAAAAATGAGAATGATATTCGTTGTTTTGTTTACGAAAAATTTGAATATTTACAGAAAGAGGCCCGAATGATCAAATTCAAGATCAGGAAAGTATTGATAAAGCTACCGGCAAACAAAATCCTAATGCCAGCGGAGAGGATTCGAACACCAGCGAAGAAGATCTCCATGCCAGCGGAGAGGGTTATAATAGCAGCAAAGAAGATCCCCATGTCAGCGGAGAGAATCTCAACCCCAGCGAAAAAGATATCCATGTCAGTGCAGAGGGTTCTAATGGCAGCGAAGAAGGTCCCCATGTCAGCGGAGAGAATCTCAACCCCAGCGAAGAAGATCTCCATGTCAGCGGAGAGGGTTCTAATGGCAGCGCAGAAGATCCCCATGTCAGCGGAGAGGATTCTAATAGCAGCGAAGATATATTGTATATATTGCACTCCTTAAATAGTATTTCTCTTGTAACATGTATAATACAGATTTCAAATGTTTGCATATTTCAGATATCATACTGTCAAAATCCAACAACGAAAAAAGTGCGACAGTCAAACAAATCCATCAAGCTGTCGGCAAGGTGCTGAACAACGCGAAGGACTGGGATGGGCACCGCTCAGAACGACACAAAAAAGACTTACCACAAGTGTGAGGATATACCGATTAAATATATATTTCAAATAAATATATAAACAAAAATATAAAAATAATAAATATAAGAATAATAATAATTAACAAAAATAAGAACAAAGAAACAAACAATCAAAAACACTGTCAATAAGTTCAGAAATATGTTTTGTTGTCAAACTGTTCAGATGTAACTTGATGTTGAATATTCAATAAACAAAAAAAGTTTTATGTTATTCGTTCTGTATATTTTCTATAATATATCCGACCAGGCAGCCGTATACACGCCATCATAAGGCGCCAGGATAGCGGCCCAATCAGGCTGCCAGATTCGGGCGTAATCAGGCTGCCAGATCCCGCCGTGATCAGGAACAGCGTTACATTTTTGTTCACGCCCTGATCAGGTCGCGATACTAGCGCCATATAACGGCAGTCAGGCAACCTGATCCGAGCGTGATTAGCGCCATAACTAAAATCCCAGCCGGGCGCTTATAACTCTGTGTACGGTGAGTGCGAAAGCTACAATTCGCAGTATGCTCTCTGTGCTTTGCAAGAGACGCAAGCTCTTTGCAGATACTTGTGTGCTGCAAACAAATGTCTATACCGCGCAAACCAAAGAAACATAGTTCGTGTATATAAATTGGGAAATCCGACCTTTCGCTGTACTCGCAATAGTGTCCGACAAGTGAACTACAAGTGATGGAAGCAATGTCTCGTTACACTTTCTTTACAGTGATGTCCATGTAAAAACCCTGAGCAACAGCTTATAAGTTTTTTTAGGGAGATTCAGTGAATGATTAGAATATTTCTCGCACCGCTAAACAAAATGACATGTTTGATAAGCAGTCGAAAAGTTATTCGCTTTTTCATAGCTTGGCAAACTTGTCATCTTGTTCAGTGGCGAGAGATATCTTCTGATTATTCATGGACACCCACGAATTTCCTGAAATATGGGAAGGAATGAAATGATTGAGGTGCCAAAATATGTGTTTTCAATGTGGCTACGCGGCTCTGCTCCTCTCCAAGTCGTGACATTGGCTAAACTTTTTATTTTTCATCATTTCAATTACGAGTTCAGCATGGTGGGACAACCTACTTTTTTTCTTAACTTCAAGAAATTTGACGAGGAGGCAGCCGTTCGTCTATCAATTTGACGTCTTCTGGTCAAATTGAATGAAATTATGAAGAGCTGTTGCGGAAATCCATGGATATCGAGAATCTTATTCGGCCACACCGACGGCGATAGTGTGTCATTCTGTCTGAAAAAGGACGTCCCTGTATATTAATATACATGTGCATGCGAGTGTGTTAACAGAGGTACCGAAAATCACCTTCATGGTTTTAGACCCCGGTTATTCTTCACAAATTTCGATATAATGGCAATTTTCAGGTTAACTCCACCTGAACATCGACACTACAGACGACCCGTGTGGAAAAGAGTACCAGTGAGAACATTTCTTAAAATGAAGTACTTACAACTAGTAATATTGAGATTTTTGTCAATCGGTCAGGTCGTTTAAAAAACAGTATAAACCATTTTTCTTGCTCTTCTTAAGATCTAAAATTATTGGATTCATTATTTTTTTAATTCGAGGTAACAAATAAATGTATTCTGGCGCAAGTAATTGTGCCGTTACCGATATTACCGAAAGCAACGAATATCTAAATTAATAAAATGACCAAAGAATATGACCGGAGCTTCATATTAAAGTGCCATTAAAAGATATATGTATGTAATATACACAGTTACAAAAAATGTACCTTGGTATAGAATTTATCTTTCTCTTCTACACTAATCCTCTCACGCTCCATCACTCGTTGCTATGGAACTAATGAACTCACGGGGTCTTTTATGAACAGAGTTATTACCGGGATGTCTCACTTCAGGAACGCCCCTTTGCTCACCTGCTTCTTTACTATTTCTATCCCTCTCTGCATAGTCTTTCTCGCACTCATATATTATTGCGTATCCATATCATGAAAATATATCGGTTGTACGAGCAGGCGACTACAGGTGTCACTTTTGTACAACTATTCCCGCGTGACGCAAAATGAAAACCTAGACCTGTTGAAGATAGAGTGAACTAGGATGTTACTTCTCACATCTTGAGGCTGTGCCCTGCTGGCTTATCTTTACATTTCATATGAAAGGAAAATACCTCGCTGGCAGTACTATTACTACGCGTAGATCATAAAATGCCACTACTCCTGAGCTATTATCGTTAATTGAAATGCTCATTATGCCTGTACCCGTACATTTGACATTCTTGACCGAATTCAAAATCTGTTCCTTTTCCCTCAACTTCAAAAATTAATGATTACTAGAAAATCATATTTACCCCTGAACCATTCCTCGCCACGTGTTTCTCGAATTACACACTTCAACAGGAAACAACTATCCCAGAAAAATTGAACATCTCTCATGAAATAGGGCTCGTAAACTATTTTACTGCATGAATTCAGCTTCCACAGCAATTTCTCACTGAAAACAACTCTTATCGGCCGCTAACCCTCTAGAACGAAAAATTCACTACAATTGAGCACTCCAGCAGATAAAGGATATATCAATGCATTGAGACGACCATATTGCATGTACACGCCGAAAACCTAGAGACCAATCTTAAATTCCTACTCTATTTGTTTGTCGAAGAAGCCGAACTCATGAACAAAGCTAATTCTAATTATGCTCCAGACGCCAATGTACATGCAAACGTGCTGTAACTACATAGTACACACTACTTATACGTAGCACATACTTTATTCATTGGGAGATGTTCTCTAGTAGTAGACTTGCCATTTCAGTGGGTAGCCCACAGAGTATGCCGTTATCGCCGGGGGTTTATCAGAAAAAGTTCCCATTCGCTAAAGTGGTTTGCAGTGGTTCCTATTCTACGGCAGAAAACTTATATTCTTGAAGGTGTATATCATAGTCATGGTATGGGAGACTTTTAATAATAAACCAAGGCAGTTATTTTTTTGGAAGTTAACCTTTAAGCGATTCTCTTTAAAAAGCCGCATTATAGTAATGTTGATCTCTAACAGGAATACCATTAAGTGTCCGCCTTCGATTTTGCTAAAACTCACATATGTGATGAAGCATTGATGACGTCCACCGATCTAAATAAAACAAAAACCAAAATTCCTCTAATATAAGCGATGTAAAAACCACTATAGAGGTATTGAAAAAAATTAAATTAAAGTGTGATACGCCGTTACTTGAGGGGTCGTTTCCCGCCTTAAAATCGTTTTTCCGCCGATAAAAAAAACGTGTCTACTAGTTTTCAATCCTCTATCACATGTATGAGTTTCAACCAAATCGAAGGCGGACAATCAAGTGATGTTCCTTGCAAGACAGTTGTTGTTATCATGCTATTTTCTGGTAAAATCTAATTTCAGAATCGTTATTCTGACAGAGCCGAATTTGAGCAGTTTGCTCCAAGAAGCTGTAAATGCGCTAATCAAAAATATAAACGCCATTCTATATCGGCCGAAATCTATTAACAAAATTTGGCCTGTAATCGCAGCTTCCGAACAAGCTGGAAACAGGCCTTCCCAAAATTCTTTACCTGAAAACATAGCCTTACTGAAACAATAACCGAATCGATGTGGACTTCTTTTTTCGATATAGCAGCAACATTAACTTTTTATATAAAGTATAAAGATACACCACATTTTGACTTATAGCAGGTGCAAACATCATACCGTTGTGTTACCGTGCATAGCGGGTGGTAGAATACAGTATGCGATAACATGTTATAGACCACCACCCTTTAACCACCTACTATAAGATACCTTTTCCCAAATAAGCTGAGACCTTAACTTTTTACGGGCTAATACCTCAATATCTTTGCGTCGTTGGCTCCTTAAAACGTAGGTATTGCCATATGTAACGGGATATTGCGAGATGTAGGTCTCGACACTCAGCCCCCCATAAAACTGCAGTATGGAGAGAACCGGCATCACGTATATCGTAACTATACAACTTTGGTCACATACAAGTAAAACTATGCGTTACACCAGATTTCGTTTGAAAATGGTTTACTGGGATGCCAACAAAGGTGAGGTTAAGAAACTGTTCTTTCACGACCCAGGTAGGGAATCAAAAGGCTGACGATGGAAACAAACTTGTGTGAGCCTTATTTCACCGAGCCTGAGTGAGACAGACCTGGGCCAGGTTTCATTGCATCGTTGGGAGCAGACTGGAACCAAGACTGGCTGCTTAGCCTAAACTCAGGGTTATTTCAAGCTTTATTCAGCCAGTGAATTTTAAGGCTACAAAATCAAGGCTGGATGCAGGCTTGTTTCAGGTTGTGATAAAATAAAATAAATTTTAAATAATATTTTTTCAGTACTTTTATGAAAAAAAAATTAGCAATAAATTTGTCGGGTGCGAAGGCACGAAAAACGAAAGCGAAGGAGGCAGCTCAAAGCATTTAAACATATTCTCTTATCGATATTTGTGAGGTACACAAAAAAGATTTTTTCTCGTCACATACACATTTCGTATATACTCACTCTCTGGGGTTTGCGTACACTCTGTGCATTACGTGTCCCATAAACAATAAATAAAATAAAGTATTGTATTTGAAACATTTTATATATATTTTATAACAAATAATATAATGAATAATAAATATATATAATAAATCAAATGAATTCTTTACAAATTTATTCAATTTATCCCAATGTAGAATATAGAAAACTAAAAAACAGGCCTCATATAGCCTCGAGAAGAGTTTGGGATAAGCCTGGTCATAAATGCTCGTGAAGGCTTCATTAAGGCTCGTTTTGAACCTTGTTGTTTCGTCGTTTCAGGCTTAGTACAGGCTTTTCTACCAGCCTTTGGTCAAGCCTGTGAGCAACAGCCTGAAACCGCGTTATCATTCAGGGGTTCAGCTAGGCCTGAAATCAGGCTGGTGCTCAGCCGGAGTAAAAAAATGTGAGCCTTGTTTCAGAGCTTGGCGAGCCCTTTTTTCATCGTCGATTCCTACCTGGGGAGTTGAAACTTAGCTACAACTTTGTGAAGAGCGGGGCGGAGACTATTTCAGATTGAACGTCAGTGTACATTGTTAGTGATGGATTAAAAAAAAACAACTGAGAATCACCTTACCGTTTACTGGTATTTAACAAAGTCTCATAAGGATATTATTAACCTCCCGATTTTAATAACCTGTTCGATTATAATTTCCCGTCTTTGATATATTATTCATCGTCTGATGAGTATTTTGGAGTGTCATCGTTGCATCGAAGGTTTCAAGATTGATTTTTAAGTTCGTGGACTCAAAAACGAATAAAAATATGTGATTACAGTTCAAACTTTATGACCGTTTTATTATAATGCTTGTAACAATGTGCCTAACGTCTCGTATAATAATTTACCATTCGTTTCAACATCCACGACGATGATGAATACATGACGCTAATGAATCTATCTATTTTATGTTGCAGAACGTTACGACACGGCGTACGAGTGCGAAGGAAAGACACTACGGATAGAATGCGGCGAGGGCGAGCTCATACATCTTATACGTGCGAACTATGGACGATTTTCGATAACGATATGCAATGAGCATGGAAACACTGATTGGAGCGTCAATTGCATGTCGCCCAAGTCATTCAGAGTTCTCTACAAGGAGTAAGATGTTCTAACGATTTTTCTACACACGATAGCATATTCATGATATTTCCTTTCCAAAGTATATACACGATTTCTATTATTATGTCGTAAAAGCGATTATTCAATAATATTCGATAATCGAATATTCGAACATCGAATATCGAACAATAATATTCGATAATTCGAAAATTCAATAAAAAGGCGATAATCGTTCGCATTTTCCAAACTACCCACTAATTGAATGTATCGGACTAACGCTTTTTTCAGTGGGCCCACGCTGTAACTATGCCCTTGAACTGTTGCCATTGACACTGCATACTTGTCTTAACATCAATCTCAGAGATCCCTCTTGTTTGTTTTAATTATATTGCTTTTCTTTCTACTTTACATTTTTACTTGCGTTGCAAGAAAATCGCATGGAAGGTAGCCTCTCATGACAATTACTATTTTTCTTTTATAACATGCTTGCGTTCGGTATTATTACAAATTGTCCTTAACGTATGATATTTTTGCAAAACGGGTGAATTGGAGGCTCTCGTTGTTTTGCAACAAACCTAACCAATTGCCCTAACCAAAATTAAGTGGAGGCGTGCGATGATAAAATTTCATGCTCATTTACTTCAGCCAAAAATCACCGAGCCCGCCTCATGCACGTCGAGCGTACGTTGTCTCAGTGATTTTCCGAGTAACTCAAAGAACAAGGAAGATTCTTTCCTGCGCATTTAAAAGGCACTTACGTTTCCTGTACTTGACATATTACTTTAGTGAATTTTTCTCCAAATCCTCTGCCAGCTATCAAACTAGCAGAACACTAGTGATAGATTTACCAAATTTAAAATCGTCCAGAAACCGAGTAGACAATGCGACTGCAGGTCGAACAGCATCGACTTTTCATGAAATACAGTTCGTGCTGAAAGAGATGAAATTTTTCTTCTCAAAAATTATGTTTTACCATTCATGAAAATCCACAGTTGATCTTTCAACGGCCGTATCTGCGGCCAAAAAAGTCTTGCAAGAAATAATATTCTTTCATTGGCATATCGCAGTTGCAGTACTTCATAGGGTTGCCATAAGCGCAAACTGTAATTGCCGACTGATTAGCAAGTATAATATATGAATTATTACTTTGGAAATATATCAGTATACTTGAATGTTGAATGTATGTACGGATTTTCACGATATTCGCCTGCAATTTGAAATGTCCGAGCAGAATGTATGTACTCTCTTTGCGCCTAATCGGTGCAAACGGACTTTCGCAGCACTATATTCACCTGACGGGTTAAAGGGAACTCCCAAGGGAAATTCACTTGCCGAAGCCTTCCACCGGACTCTCAGAATTACTTTATATATTAAAGATATTACGTATTCAACATGTCGTAATAAATCGAAAACTATATTTTTTTTATTTGTCCCATCTATTTTGGTGTTGCTTCAATTTTACGTATAGGGGAAGACCTTAATTTTGTGTTCAAATTTTTTAATACATCAATTTAGATCCTCTCTGAAGCATCCACTTGCAAACTTTTCATGTAACTAAACATATTGCGGCGATTTGTGCAACAAATGGAAGCCGCCTGCTTACAAGATCAGGGAGTTTTAAACAGGTCCGCTGGGAAGCGAACCTCATTAACAATAACATCAAAATTACTTCGAATAACCGTTTAAAATTTAGGAACAGATTTTGTACATTCGATGTTAATTGATACATTCTATTGATTTAACTATTGGTTAATTGTAGAAAAAAAATGATTAGTTGAAGTTGAAAAAACTAGATTCTTCCGTTAAGGGGTCTTCTCACTATAGACGCTAAAAAAATGCTATTTTCATGAATTGTTCTGATAGGTTTATATTATAGATATTGATATAAAAGTTGTTACACTTTATAAGTACACTTTCGAAATACCTTAAAAAACATTTATTTATTCAAGGCACTATTTGTAGGCGAAAATGATAGTTAAAAAATGTCCTAAATTGTAAATAAATTGAGATGGATCATCTCAAATAAAAAAAATTAGACGGTTTTAGAATCAGTATGTTAATGGCTATAGCGCATATCAGACGATTTTTGATATATGCAAAAATAACAAAATTGCGAACATTTTGCGAAAAAACGAAAAAAAAAAGTTTTTTCCCCGTTGGGCAAAAAAACGGAAATATCAAAACTTTAAAAAATCCTCGATATGCGCTATAGTTATAGTTGTGAAGAATATGTGGTTAAAATTTCATAAGGATCGGTTCAGTATTATCGAAGATTTTATCGAAGTCGTCGAAAATCGTTGTTTCGAGAAAAACGCGTCTAAAGTTTGTTTGGGTTACATAAATATATTAAATTTTTTCAAATGTATTTCGAGAGTGTATTTATTAAGTGTAACGACTTTTATATCAATATCCATAATATAAAGCTATCAAAATTCATGAAAAGCCTTTTTTAGCTCCTGAAGTGAGAAAACCCCTGAAGACTCGAGCATACGTACCCATTTCATTTTCCAACCCGTAAACTCTCCTTGTTAGTTGCGAAAGATGGTGTCACCGTCAATACATGTTTTTCAACGTCGCTTTATAACATTTTCGCAAAAAAATACGAATAATAATTTAATTCAATTTGCTTATCCCGTAGTTAACCCGAGGTTTGCAATAACGTTTTCGAATATTTGATAACCCAAACTCGATACATTTTTTATGTTGCGTCGGTATTGCATCATTGCCTTGTGCGATTTTTGTTAGCCGGCTTAGTACGCCGTGAAACGCCGTATATTTAATCGAAATTGTATCAATAAAAATCAAATAAAACATTCAGTCGATTTGTAGAAGGTGCACTTTTCACGATTCTCACTACAATGGAAGTGAATTGACACACGCACGGATTGCAATGTAACAACTAAATTGATTTCGTGGCTTTCATTATCCCAAACAAACAATGGTTATTAAACTATGAAATGAAAAAGCGAACCATAATTTGCTCAATTGTCTGGAAGCAATAAGGTCGTAATCAGGTAACCAAATGGCCGGGTGCTCGGTTTATATGAACCCACTCGGAGTTGTGATGAATCGACTACCAAAGTGCAACAAATTGGTAGTAATTCTATTTTTTATACAAGCTGTATCACATGCATTCAAGCGACTACTTATAATATATCAGAAAGTAAGTTTGGCAAACTTTGATAATCGCCAAAAGGAACATTCCAACACGTGTCAAAAATATAATATTTAACAGCTGTATGTTGAAACCAAACATGTCGTACCCAAGCAACAATAAGTCGAATGACGAACCGAAGATTAATAAAGCGACCAGATTTTGAGAATCCTCATTGCCCGATTTTTTTTGACACATTAAGCATACAAAAATGACCGTACCATTTTTAAAGATCCTTACTAGGGTTCTGTAAAGTAAACCTGTGAAAAAGGAGATTTGGAAAATAAGAAAAATTTAGAAAGAAAAAAAGATAAGAATTTTTGTTGATTCCAACGATGCAAACTTCAAAACAACGATTATTGCAATAATAACGAACACAATATAATATAAAACGGTGATTCAATAACATTTGGTTGTGATATTTTTTAACAGTAATATCAAAAGAGTGGCTCAGGCAATTAATATAACTATCAGATAAAAAATATAAACATATATTTTAAAGGTTGCTATTATATAAAATTGATAGCTATTATATAACAACTGTCAGCTTTATTCAAATACATAATTGAGTGAACGGTGAAAGAATTAAATATGAGTTTAATAACAAACATCACCCCTTGCTAGGTACCAGATCTATTCCTTGGTCAATGGGGTGTCATTATTTCGAGATATACAAAACCGGCTCCAAACTTGTACTAAAAATGTCCTTCAATTTAGAGGTGCAAAATAGAGTGGAAGTTCTAATATGACACTACGAGTGCTCGTGACTAGGGGTCGCATCGTCCCCATTCTCGTCTTTCCTGAAGCTCACTGCATATGTGCAAGCATACAAAAAAATAAAACTCATATTGCTAATGCATGGTCAACGGAATGGATGGGCAAACGCTTGAAACCGCGAATGAAAAGGCCACTGGAGGGGGTGGTCCACCTTCAAAATCAAACGCAGTCGTTCCGAAACACGAGAAGACAGCAATTTGGAGTTTGTAGAAATATTTTGCATCAGCAGACACATTTTAAGTACAGAAAAAAAACACCTGCTATAAGGGGCTTCAAGTAAAGGGTGGTTTACCCCTCAAACTTGCTAACCGGCAAAAATGCGAAAGTACGTTGACTTTATTTTATTCCCCCTTCAAAGTGGTACATCTTTCAATCGAATTCATATGTGGGATGAGAGAAAGAAAAATAAAGAGGTGGTTTATCCCTCAAATTTTTTTTTCCATGTACCCATCGTGGATTCGTGATCGTTTTGTATTACTACATTGATTGCAGGTGAAACAAAAAAAACACCTCGTGATTTCGATCACGCCTCGATAAAAAAAAATATTTGTGTTATAGTTTTTGATGCTCTACCATTAAATACATGGTTTTCACTCTACATACAACATAATACATTATTTTCGACAAAATTGAAGGTGGACACCCCAGTGATGTTCCTTGTGAGTATTTTTCGCCAGATAGAAACACTTCTACATATTTTTGTTTATGACTCTCCTGTGACACTATGCGCAATCCTATTCGTAGAGGCCATACCAATCCTTTTTCGGAAGTTATGTATACAATTTTCCTATACGATGAACAGTTTTTAATTATGCACATATGTCATAGGTCCGGTTGGTCAAAAACCTGCGACCAAGTTTTCTCCTAGACGAATTACATTTCGGACAAGAAAAAGGGATAGATAATCTTCGTCTTCTAACAGAGTAGATGGTGTTTCTTGTCTTCGCTTAAAACGCTCAAACAATACTACCCCGAAAGAATTTTACACGAAAGACCAAAACTCCGAAAATCTGAACACGGTCAAAATAATTCGGCTATGGAAGTTTAAAAAATTTCAAAATTTCCAATAAATCGACGAATCTTTTCAAAAGAATGTTTCATCAAGAAGTGATTTTACGTCAATTTCGAAATTTGTCTATACAATGTTATACGTTCTGAATCATTTACAGTCAACTGTGTAGACGTTCGCTGGCATGATCTTGACATGGGGGCCGGGTTGAAATTCCGAACTTTGAATACTCCGACGCTTTAAAATTCCTAATTCGAATGTTCGGAAATTGCAAGTTTCGTCAAGATCATGCCAGCGAAAGTCTACACAGTTGACTGTAAATGATGTAGAACGTATAACATTGTCAAATTTCAAAATTTACGTAAAATCACTGCGTAATAAATATGAAAATCTTGAAATAATTCGTCGATTTATTGAAAATTTTGAAACTTTCAAAACATCCAAAGCCAAATTATTTTGACGGCGTTCAAATTTGCGGAGTTTTGGTCTTTCGTGTAAAATTCTTTCGGAGTTTTGATCTTTCGGAGTAGTACTGCTTCGGAGTTTTGAGCGTTCTGATCATTTAAAGTTGGGAATTTCAACCCGGCCCTTGGGAATCTGCAAATCAGCTATCTCTATCGCACTCGTGGTAGCTCGGTCGGTGTGAACTTCGCCTTAACTAGCATCGAAATCAATGGGAACTTTATTCTGCAAAGACACAAGAAAACTTACGTGAAGGACGTGAAAGTTGGTCCATTGCTTTGCTTCAAAATTCTCACCAAGCTTTTCCAAAGATAATTTTTATAAAAGTGACAACACCAAGCTAAATTGTAGTAGTTTGAAGTGACAAAAGCTTAGCGTGCCTGCTTCTTTCGCAACAACTTTTGTACAAGCTTCATTAAAATAATCGAGGGAATAAAGGGAACGTTAAATTGCCTAATTTATAAAGGGCGGCGTTTCTCGCAAGCACGATATCCTAATATTTCAAGAGCATGAGATTTGCAATGGTGAAAGAATCTGAGAAGAATCCGGTTAAATCGAAATAAAATGGCATTTTTATCGATTACTTTTATAAAGTCCAATATAATAACTCAAATTAAAACACGCAGTCTAGATTTAAAAAGAAAAAGGCGTAATTTTTAATTTATATAATTGCCCTTGCTGTAAGGACTCCATATAGTCCAATATTGATCATATACGAAAGATCCTAACTAGATCCTCAGTCGATAAGAAGTTGCATAGCTTGCGAATAAAAATCTAGCAGCTTTTTTCCCCTTCTCCCTCGATTATATTAATGAAACATGCACGAAAGATATTGCGAAAAAAACTGGCACGCCAAGTTTTTATCATCTCGGACTACTGCACCTTGGGTGGTAATTCCGCTTTTATTAAAATTACTCTTTAGATGGAAGTTATGAGGATTTTAGAGAAAAGGACGGCGGGCTACCTTTCGGGTACTTTACATACATTTTTTACGTTTCTGCAATAAAATCTACAGATATTACACAAAGTGCAACTATTTAATGGCATTGAAAATATAATGAGACTTTTCGGATAATAAAAATGGTATTGAAGTTTGCATCGTTGGAACGCAACGAAAGTTTTTTTTTTCCATATTTTTTTATTATTATAGCAGATTTTTTTTTTACAGATGTATATTGTAGATTGCTGAATAAATGTCTCCAAACATAGTCGAGAGCTGCCTGTATGCAAAATCTGCCAAAGCAAAATAAAATAATTCAAATATATTAATGTTCGTTGCACTCCAACGATGTAAACTTCAACCTGCTTACGAAAAAACAGGTACATGTAAATAGTATGAGTTAGTTTTTATTATTTTTCAAAAAGTATTGCTACATTAAGCTATATAAGTATTGATACATTGACGTATATATGAAGGTTTGTTTGGGTTTGTTTGTATAATAACTGTTATATAATTTTTAAATTAATAACAAGATTAGAATAGGGTGGAGAGAGGGCATTTTTCAACCGATCACTGGCATTCAGCATATCGCAACTCTCCTCACTTCACTACAACACAGTGTCAGTGGAGTGGGGGTAGCGTTAGTTTCGTGTGGTACATCCACCTAACTCGCAAGGAAAGGTTGCGGGATTGATCTCGGCGATTTCAATGAAATTTGGCATGCTTGTAGAATGGGTAAAAATAGGCGACGCCTATTTTTTTATACCTGCGAAACCCGATTTTTAAGGGGTGAAACGCACCCTCGAAAGTTGGGGTGTTTTTCGTCGTTAACGTTATAGTTCTCATCTCCAAAGTATAGTACACGAAAAAATAAACATTGTTGCAATTTGAAATTTTTTCATGTCTCGTACCGTTCTAACGTTGTCGACGAAAAACGAAAAACACCCCCAAATTTTCGAGGGTCCATTTCAACCCTTAAAAATCGGGTTCCGAGGATATAAAAAAATACACGTCGCTTATTTTACCCATTCTACAAACATGCCAAATTTCATCGAAATCGGAGAGATCGACCCTTCCTTGTCAGCAACCCTTCCTTGTCAGACCCCTATACCCAGACTACCTCAACAAACATAAACAATTTTAAAAGCATTTTCAATGCTAAATGTTTTTACGGATTATGGTACTACATTTTTAAATTCACGGAGTGATGGTCCGGCGGCATCTTGATCGTGTAATGTCATGAGCATAGTAAAACATGAAGCATAGGCGTAGATTTTGAATCAAATGCTCAGAAAAAAAAAAACAAAAAATACTTGTTGATTGAAAAAAACTCATTAAACTATTTGGCACTTGGGTTAAAACACAATGAACATCTATCTTTCATTTAGGTAATACTAGATACATGATACCAAAACATAAGGAATTTGTTATTAGTTTTGATTGATGAAATGAATGTCCACATTTTTAGCTTATTGATACTTTTTTGAATTATTCTTTGAATTGCTATTTGTTATTTTCTATAACATTTCGCAACTTTGCCGACTATGAATATTTTTGCGAGTTTCCGGTCGGCATCCAGTGTTGTCTGTCCCTAGTGCGTCAGTGTTTTTGTATTCAGTGCGGTGTTCTAAATCTGGTGATGAGGAGTCTTGGCTTGTGTCTCTTCATTCTTCTTCTGATGTTTTCTTCTCTGAGCAGATTCGCCCCAAGTTGATTAGGATAATTGTTGTTCTCGTTGTATATTTTTCGCTGAACCTGCTCGCGTCTTCTTTGACAGTGATGATTTAAAAATCGTTGTGTATGATTGCGTTTGAGACGAACCAGGGAGCATTGGTAATTGCTCTGAAGATTTTAGACTGGAGCCTCTGTAGGGTTTCTATGTTGGAGTTGCTCGCTGTGCCCCATAGTTGTATGCCATATGTCCGGATTGGTTTGAGTATTGATTTGTATATAAAAAATTTGTTGTAGAGAGTTCTTAGTTTCAGTTCAATTTCCTTTCTGTTCGTTTCGATGTGTTTTGCGCAGGACAGTCGTCTGTCAAGGTGAATTCCTAAGTAATTCGCTTCGTTCGCTGTCGGTAATGTTTGTCCATATAGTGATACGCTGGGGCAGTTCCCTCTCCTAGTTGCGAAAGTGATTTGGACTGACTTGGATTATTGATACCTCAAGAAATACATTTTTATTACGTTTAAATGATAAAAGAAAAAACAATACTTTTGTACTTGATCTTTTATTGATTTGAATAATGAAAGCTATGGTAGGTATGTATATAATTTGCTTCGCTCATGGCAAAATTTACGAAGTTAGAGGTTCAATGTGAGGCTATGTATGATTTTCCATACTTACCAAACTTTCACGTAAAGCGATATCCAATTCTTAATTCTGAAATTTCCGCAAGCTAAAAAAATTTAATATAAGCTTATAAATCGACTAACAAGGAACATCCCTCTGGTGACACCCTTCGATTTTGTTGAAATTTGGATATGTTATAAAGCACCGAAAAGTAAGCGATACGTATCTTTTTTATCGGCGGAAAAATGGTTTTATGGGCTGAAACGTACCCTCAAAAATAGGGATGTTTTTCGTTTTTCGTCGATAACATTTTAACGGTACGAGATATTTAAAAAATTCAAATTGCAAAAATGTTTACTTTTTTGTGCACTATACATTGGAGATGCGAACGATAACGTTATCGACGAAAAACACCCCTATTTTCGTGGGTTCGTTTCACCCCTTAAAACCGTTTTTCCGCCGATAAAAAAAAAAAAGTATCGCTTACTTTTCGGTGCTTCATAACATATCCAAATTTCAACAAAATCGAATGGTCCAAAATCCAAGGATCGAAGTCACCTGAGGGATGTTCCTTGTAAGAAGGCAGGGGAAATTTTCCTGCAACGCCTCCTGCCCGTTCATCTAGAGGAGATATCTACAAAAATTGCAATATTTTTCGCGACTTTCATTGATACGGTGACGAAAGCTTAGGCGCAAGTTGCATCCTAAAAGTGTCGTCCAAATTTCGTTTTGAAGCGTACTTGACAAGATATCGGCATTAAAAAAGTCCGGTTTGTTTGCGTAGTGGCGCGTAAGTATATATATGGCGGAGCCCCTCTGCTCTCAGTACTTGACGTCGAAGCACTGCCGCGTCTTTTGATACTCCTACTTAAAATGTTGAGCCTGTTGGTACTCGAGAGATTTAACGCCAATTTATCTAGCACTTGCGGCTTAAAATAAAATGAATGAAATGGTATTTCTGTTGAGATGTACTCCACCTTTTTTGCGTCAAGCAAGTACTCCTCGTGTATCTTGTTTCTCTGATTCATTCGTTATTATGTATCGTAGTTTTGATATAAAAAAAATATCTCTGCATACGGTTCGAATATGTAAATATGAAAGGAGAAAACACGTTGGTGTTTAAAAATGATGCATAATTTAATTAGTTAGTCGGAAGGATAAATAAAAGAAACCATAAGCGGACTTAGTAGAATAAATTCGTGTGTTTTTCCGGATTTATATTCCGAATTGAGGTATCTTTATTATTATGTCGGTTTTTTGCGTCCTCGGGCTAATAATTCCCATCTTAAGGGGCCTTCTCTCTTTAGACGCTAAAAAAGGCTATTTTCATAAATTTTTTTGATAGGTTTACATTATTGATATTGATATAAAAAACTTTTGAAATACATTAAAAAAAAGTTTTTATTTATTTAAGTGGCTATTTATAGACGAAAACAGTAGTTAAAAAAATGTCCTAAAAAGATTATAGGTCTTCACTGTTGATGAAATCTCGGAGGTGAATCAGAAGAAACCAAAAAATCAAACGGTTTTAGATTCAGTATGTTAATGGCTATAGCGCATATCATACGATTTTTCATATATGCAAAAATAACAAAATGGTGGACATTTTTCGAAAAAGCAAAAAAAACGTGTTTTTTCACCGTTTTTGGCAAAAAATAGTAAATATCAAAATTTAAAAAATCCTTGATATGCGTGGTTAAAATTTCATAAGGATCGGTTCAGTAGTTTCGAAGATTTGATCAACGAGCCGTCGAAAAACGTTGCTTCGAGAAAAAGGCATTAAAAGTTTGTTTGGGTTACATAAATACATAGTTTTTTTTTAAATGTATTTCGAAAGTGTATTTATTAAGTCTAACAACTTTTGAATCAATATATACAATACAAACCCATTTTAAAAAATCATGAAAATATATTTTTTTAGCGTCTAGAGTGGACGACCCCTTAAAGCTTGCTATGATTGCTGCGTTATCTAACTGCCGAATTTTATGATATTGAAGTTTGGATCATTGAAATGCAACGAAAATTATCATTTCTGAATTCCTTCAATTTATTTTGAAAGATTTTGCCTACAAAAATCCTTCAACCATTTTAAAGGTGAATATTTAGTGCTCTACCATATGAATCTATAAAAAAAAGGATCTATGTTAATAAATATGGAAAATAAAATGTAAAAAATAACTTTCGTTGCGTTCCAACGATGCAAACTTCAATACCATCGAATTTTAACAGTATTTCGAAAACAATTCAACCCGATGGTTGTCCTTATGCTCTCACAGGAACAATGAGAAAGGTTTATGAGCAAGATGAGTGCACTATTTACGAGAAGGAACTTTTGAATGCAGACGTATCTACGTAACGACTATGCAGTCAACAAATACTACCACTTGTTTCAGTTTCAATACCAATGTGGACTGTTTGGCTGCTGTTATTTAATATTTACTCCTTTGCCTATTAGTTTTTTTCTGCGCTTATCTCGTCATCCGCACAGAGGGAAAAGAAGAGAAAGAAAAAAAGACAGGGATGGTATACAAATGAAACATGGCGCTTCAATCAGGTCACAGCGAGTTAGGTGAAGAATGGCGAACATTGAAGCAATGAGGGAAAGTAATTGTACACTGGAAAAAATGACTTGACTTGACGAAATCCGGCATTGGCAGATGCTAACGAACTGTTGTTTGGAAAAGTGGAATATCTGCTTATTTTAAAAGTTGTTTAATCCACCGAACTGCCGAATACTCAGAGTAACCAAATAATTCAGGGTTTCATATAAACATTTCGTTGACCACCTGTGAATCAATTTCATCGATCAAAGTAATTTTCTATCTCTGTATAGGCAAGATATATCAACAGAATATTCGAGCATTGTAACATGACAGAATTTCTTTTTTACTCTTTATTTCTACGTGTTTACTCTTCTCCGGAAATTGTGTTTCATGTATTAACACTCGACGGTATTTGTTCGTTGGAATGCAACGAAAAATCTTCTTAATTGTTTCTATTTCTTTATTTTAATTATTATCAAAAATATTTTTTGCACGTTCGTTCAGGATTTTGCATAAAAATCCTGAACAATGTTTCAGTAATTTCCGTAGCCTAAATGTGCAAAAAAAAACGTTGCAAACTTCAATGTCATTTTTTTAACCATTTTAAGTTTACTCATATATAATTTATAACATGGTTTAATCGAATCCATTAAAATCCATTTTTCTTCTAATGGCACTAAGCCACATTTATCAAACTTACTTTCAATGCATTTATTTAGAATTAATTTTGACGTAGATTTTCCGCGACGCCCAAAAAAGAAGTAGAAGAGATTTTCTTTCTTAATTGAAAGTATATACAAGACGTATGCCTTAACATAATATAATATAGGCCGCGCAAGGTTCCACCTTCGTGCTATCCGCACGGTTACTTCGGCCCATGCGCTCGTATTAGGCACGATAGGGATACATTGTATTGACCACATGACTATGGAGGGTAGTGTGTCAATACCTGAATTGCATACGTGCTTGGAAACGCGTGAACGCGAGCAGCAACGACGTATTTTAATAATGTCGAGAGTATATACATATTTGTATGGAGAAGGAAACGAACGAGTGAGAGAGGCAAATAAAAATCAATTGAATCAATAAAAACCATTATTCCCATTTTTACCCCTTCGTAGCAAACTGCGATAACGCCTTGAGGTTCCATAAAATGCTGAAGGCTCATACGTACGTGTCCAGCCTTCCGGACTAGACGGCATAATGGAGTGGCAGAAAAATGCTGAGTTGAAACTCTCCCTATTACTTTTCACCACCGTATAGTTGAGAAAGCTCTGCGCGTAAAGATGTTTCGAGCTTTAGCCCCGTCTAATCGGCCTTCCTTCCGTAGCCCTCCTGTTCCTAGTTCTCATTAAGGGGTCTTCTCACTTTAGACGCTAAAAAGGCTATTCTTATGCATTTTTATAGGTTTACATTATACATATTGATATAAAAGTTGTTACACTTAATAAATACACTTTCAAAATACATAAAAAAATGTTTTTTTTTTATAACCCAAACAAACTTTAAACGCGTTTTTCTCGAAACAACGCTTATCGCCGGCTTGTTGATAACATTTTCGAAACTACTGAACCGATCCTTATGAAATTTTAACCACATATTCTTTAAAACTTTAAATATAGAATGATTTTTTTTATTTTGATATTTACTATTTTTTTTGCCAAAAATGGTGAAAAAAAACGTTTTTTGTTTGTTTTTTTCGAAAAATGCCCGCCATGTGTTATTTTTGCATATATAAAAAATCGTATGATATGCGCTATAGCCATTGACATACTGAATCTAAAACCTTTTGTTTTTTTTTGCTTCGGATGCTCCATCTCTGAGATTTAATTAACACCGCAGACCTACAATTTTTTTAGGACGTTTTTTTACTTGTCATTTTCAGCAAAAATAGTGACTTAAATAAATAAATAAAAATTGTTTATGTATTTCGAAAGTGTATTCATTAAATGTAACAACGTTATATCACATCTATAATATAAACCTATCAAAAAAAATTCAGGAAAATAGCCTTTTTAGCATCTAAAGTGAGAAGACCCCTTAATTTCCAACCTAATGCGTATAGCGTCAATTCAAATGCCTTATAACTGTTGTTTAAAGTTTTATGGTCGTATTTTATACGTTAGACAGAACAAAACTTTTATCATGATTGAACCAATTATTTTATTATTATTCGAAAAAAACCCACTCATTAAAGCGACGTATTCAAAGAACTATATATTGCTTTGAAACCTAGTCAATTTTTTTACCAACCATTGGTAGAGGAACCTTTTTATGTATTCGACGCATAGAATAGTACAACCGATATTTTATTACTGGCATTTTAGGTACGACGAATTAAGAGATCCATACTGGTTTTATACAATTGGATTGTAATAATTGTCCCAATCGGAGAGTAACCGAAAAATGATCGGTGAACAGAACGGAAATGAATATTGCAACAAAAAATAAGACAGAAATGCATGAATATTTTCCGATATACTTCATACAGCGTAAGGATAAGGATACTGTATACACCGAAAATTAAAGATCTATGACAATGCACACAAACAGAAAAATCTACATCATAAAAACCACAATTAAAATATGTCGTTTTTATTTTCTTTTTGTTTCCGTCGTCTTCTTCGTGGCACCGTCATCTGTCCAGGTGCAATAAGCAACAAAACTGCAGTATTGTTGCATCGACATTGCAATTTGGTGACCCGTGTCCGAGCACTCTGAAATACCTTGAGGCTCATTACCAGTGTTCGTCCGGTGAGTAACAGAAAACAAAGCATTGCACGAAAAGTCTCTTTCACTTTATTTATCGATCCTTTTTCCATATGTAAATCTGTACGTATAGGAAGCAGTTGATGCCACCGATATACGTCTATGTTCGGTATCCACGCAAGGGTATTATTAACCCTCTTTAAGGAGTAACATATTTCCAATTCACATGACAAGTTTTTTTAAATTTTAATGCAAACTGCGACGCAATTATTACAACGTTATCGAATACATTGTTATGCGCATTTCTTTCGCCACGATAAACAGAGGGCAAAATTGTATTCGCTCAATATGGAGAAGAATATATAAACCGCCTATAGGAAAATGAGGGCGATTGCCCTCATATCTGCAAATTCGCATTCATGATCAAGTATTATCGATGTAATTTTCTTTCGCGTGGGGGAACTATTAAAGTTAAACAACTATTGGCAATTTTGAACGCATTTAAATAAAATAGACAAATTCCATGATCGGATTCGAAAATATGCAGAATGAAATCTCGTTTTTCACGGTTCCAATGGTGTACCAATGATCCTGAACTTAGGAAAAAAGTGGTTATACGAAGGTCAGAAAAGTTCGAGACACATCACGATATTAGTAAGTCGTTGTTGATGCCTCGCATTTTAGCAGGCCAGACATTTTCGGTCGTAAATCACTATACGTAATGTAATTGAAAACTTTTTGGTTTCGAGTATACCCAACACGGTGTTTATAAGTGATTGTTAAATTGAACGAAATGGTTATAGCTGCAACGACAACTACGACATCGAGGCCAAGTCCGCCGTGGTTGATAACTTCGCAACCAAGTGTGTGGAGTACCGCGAGTCCTACCGTCAGACCATTAGCCAGGTTGACGACCCTGCCAACACCACAACAACCTACGGCACTTCCCACCCTGGCGCCACCAATACCAGTCTCTCAAACAGGGTTAGTTTATTGAAAATAAAAAGGAGTTTTCAGGTTTCCTTTTTTACATGACTTTCTCGTTCGGTACTTTTTATCACCTGCCTAGTCGTCGGTTGAAAAAGTATTGAGTACAATTTTTCTAGTTGTCTAGTATCGTTTTATATCGTAAAAATGGGCCAATTAACAGTAACGTGGATTCGCTCGCGTTATGTTGGTTGCGGTTTCGTATCACTGATCTCCTCACTATGTTCACTATATAAACACATTCTCGTTTTCCTTTTCACGTAATGAATAAAATGAGATATGCACGATGTCAGATAGCCCGTTTTGCTTCTTGATATTTAGTCACTTTTCGTCTGACACGAACAGCTATCACATCACTAATGTCCGAAAAACACCATCTACGTTGTCATCCGCACAATGTAAAAACATCGCGTGCATACCAAATTTTTCCGTGTTATGTGTGTATACGAGGTTTTGTGTTTCAGCTTTAAATTGCGATATCAGGATTAAAAAAACGTACATATAAAAAGAGTCGATACAATTAAACCACTCAAGGACAGTTTGTGTCGAATTTGAAAATGATCCATGAAGTCTGCGCGTATGATAAAACAGTACATTCTTATTATTGTTACTGCATCACGTAAAATCTGCCGAACGGACTTTGATCGGGTTTTCGCTGTTGCGTACTACGCCTAGAAGAAACTAAGATTCGTATTGTAAAAAGTGGTTGGCGACTATACTTTATGGTCATGATGTGATCGTTGGAAGGCAATGGAAGCTCAGTAAACCGAACTGTTTTTATGGAAAATTTGGGCTGCGAAAATCATCCAATCGATTTTTTGGATCCTTACCATACATCTACAGCCCAAATTTGCCGGATGCGATTTTATATGATATGGAGAAATAAAAAAAAATGCCAAGAATTTTCGTAGCCTTCCAACGATGTAAGCTTCAACATCGTTTATAGTCCCTTAGCCGGGGAAAACTACAATTGCGCGATTGATATCCCGACCACTTGTTTTCACAATTATGATTTCACATAACAATTATTATTTGCACCATTAAAATATATTCTCACAATAGACTGGTTTTAATTTGACAATGGATTAGTTTGAAATAAAATTATAATTATCTCCAGTCCCTTCAATGTGCGATTCCTGCACCTAATCTTTTCGCAGCAGGAGTAATATTCTTAGATTCTTTTTGGGTGAAGTTGTCGTGCTTGTGTTGCTGTCTCCTACGGACGGTGGTCAGTTATTTCTATGCGCCGTGCATTGATTTTGTTGCACTTTGCGAACGCGTCCGGCCTAATTACCAGTCCCATCACTTGCATCACTGCGTAGAACGATTTTGAAACCATTATTGAATATATTGGCAGCACAATTCGTTGCTCATCCAATTATTACAAAGCCCAGATTGTTATGATAATAGCGCTGCTAGCCGTTCTACCCTTTTCCAGGGAAATCGTCATCGTTCAGCCAGTTATAGGCATTTTTATGAAATGTTTGTCGAAAAATGAACTTGGGATCACAGGGTATAACAAAAAAACCCATAAACTCAAAGTCGATATTTTTTATAACATACTGGCATAACACACACACATCACGGCTCGCAAGAGAGTTGCTATTTTCTGAACATTACCTATCAATGTCGATTAACAGTGATCTTATTTCATTTGACAATAAAACGGTTTGAGAAGAGCAAGCGCGACGTCTCTTTGTGGACAAATATTTCACCTATTGAAATGTTTTTCTTAACTTCGTTGGTGCTTGGAAAAATCAGATATTTCATTCCAATTATAACCATGTGCTACAATAGTTCATATGCGTGCTAGAGGTGCATACCCAAGCGTCACAGGCACAAGTTATTGTTTTATACCATTTTGAACTCTTCGAAAATCTTAATGGATGCACCAATTTTTTTAAATTCAAGTTTTCGGGACTAAATTAATTACACACGAAGAATAGCTGTGGAAGACTGTCAGGATTGAGTCTAGATAGATTCGGCGAAAACGATCGCATCTTGTAAAATTCAGTATTTCCGAAATTCATTGAATTTAGTGAACGCTGAAACTTTCTCAAATTTTAAAATATCGTTTTGAATTTTCCTTGATAGAGTATCACTTATGACTGCCTGATGTTAAACATAAAGACTCTCATGAGTTCGAATTTTTAGGGGTGTCCAGTTTTTAGGTAATATAGTTGATGCTGTAACTTTCTCAAATTCCAGAGTTAGAAAAAAAATTGCAAACACTCGCCTAGGTCTTCCGTATAATTTCTTTCTGCTCGCAAAGCTCCCCCCATAAGGAAGCGCACATTCTAAAAACGATCTACTCATAGGAAAAACATTGGGAACATAGAGAAACAATTCGGAAGTATTGTGTTCATTTCTATCCTACACTATTTTTTAAATCAAACATAATTATATCCCCTGCTGGTGCAATGAAATTCTACGGAGTGATGTAAAGTGTAAACCGACCAGTGAATGGACGAATAACGACACTGTAGGATTTACATGGACTGTAAAATGAAAATATTATGAAAACTAATTCTGACACTAAAAAAAAATATTCGAAGTGCAACAAATAATATTGGAGAATATTGATAAATAAATACCGCTAGTAAATGGACGTGTAGTGTAAATAAAAGCTGCAAAGGATAATGATTTATTATTTATTTTTATTAAATGCTAGATTTGGAGTTCATTATGTTGCACAAAAATGTTAATATTCTTATACATATGAGTATTTTATTTGTTATTTCGATTTTGTAGAAAATACACAACGTTTCTTTCCATCTTAACGTGACATTCTCAAAAAACTACCAAAGTTTATTTCGCCAGAGAAATAGAACATTAAATTTTGTAAAAATAAAAAAAAACGAATGAAGTGATTTTATGAAAACATTTAACGAAATGTACTTTATCATCTGTTAATAGTAACCAATTTTGCAATTTTCAGGAGATAAGCAGAATTTTTTACTCTGCTTCGAAAATTATCAGAACAGATCTCATATGACCGTTTACTCGAAAGACGTTAGAATACAGCACCTGTGAATGAACATTTCTTACTCTGACCTATTATGACGAATTTCTTTTAACATCATGCAGCAAATCAAATATTGATTCTATCTTAACTAATGAACGTAATACACACCCTTAAAACTCATTAAAAAGATCGTTTTCGCCTTTACAACACCTACTGTGCACAGTCGTATCGTAACTAACAAGTTGCGCGGTGTGTAAGTGCCACAAACCAGAAAATCTCCGTGTAGCATCAAAATTCGATATTAAATTGAAAAATCGGTTTTATAACGAAACCTAGATGTTTTTTTTTTTTAATTATAGTAATTCGAGTTTTTATGGACAATTCATATTTTCCCCTTACTTTAAGGGGCCTTCTCATTTTGAACGCTAAAAAAGGCTATTTTCCTGAATTCTTTTGATAGGTTTATATTATAGATATCGATATAAATTAGACTTAGTAAATACACTTTCGAAATACATTCAACATTTTTTATTTATTTATTCAAGTCACTATTTATAGACGAAAATGGTAGTTGAAAAAATTGCAGGTCTGCGCTGTTGATGAAATCTCGGAGATGGAGCATCCGAAACAAAAAATCAAACGGTTTTAGATTCAGTATGTTAATGGCTATAGCGCATGTCATACGATTTTTTATATATGCAAAAATAACAAAATGGCGCGCATTTTTCGAAAAAAAGAAAACAAAAAACGTGTTTTTTTCACCGTTCTTGGCAAAAAATAGTAAATAACAAAATTTCAAAAAATCATTCTATACTTAAAGTTTTAAAGAATATGTGGTTGAAATTTCATAAGGATCGGTTCAGTAGTTTCGATAATGCTATCAACGAGCCGGCGAAAAACGTTGTTTCGAGAAAAACGCGTTTAAAGTTCGTTTGGGTTACATAAATACATTTTAAAAAACGCTTTTTATGTATTTTGAAAGTGTATTTATTAAGTGTAACAACTTTTATATCAATATGTATAATATAAACCTATAAAAAAATTGATGTTTAAAGCTCGTTTGGGTTACGTAAATACATTAAAAAAAAATTTGAGGTATTTCAAAAGTGTATTTATTAAGTGCAACAACTTTTATATCAATATCTATAATATAAACCTATCAAAAAATTGATGCAAATACCCTTTTTTTAGCGTCTAAAGGGAGAAGATCCCTTAAATATAAATGAGCTTTCGTCCATTGACTGGTTGGTTTACCCTATGTGGCCGTCGGTTCGTCTGTCTGTCCGCTCGATTCGGCTGTCTCTCGGTCGCCTCTCTATCTTTCCCTTACTCCTTCCATCAGTTCTTGGAAATACTGATTGAAATTTCGTCCCGATGACAGCCTATATCCTGATTGCAGTTCCAACCTCACAGTTCTCTCTATGTCCTGAGCAAGAGCCATACCGCTTCGCTGGCTTTTCCGCGATGCAGTATCAACGAAGTGTTCACCATCTTTTCATACGTTATTGACATTAGGATTGGAATCCTAATGTTAAAAATGCTAATATTAATGTTCCATCTTCACACAGCTCGCCAACGACGCGGTCCGGTCCAGATGACGTTCCCGTCGATCCAGATCAGGGTATATACCCTCCGGCGAGTGACCGACCGCCTCTGCTTCTCGGCTCACTGGACAGTACTCAACCTTCCACGACCACGACATTTACCCCGTGGAAAACGAGTCGGAGACCCACTGGTACAGTAAAATAATCACAGAAACAAGTCTAGTAATCATTCGGAGACTTATGATATTCGGCTAAAATGAACTTGGAAAAATTACCAGTTTTCGCAACTTTTCTCGAAGCCAAAATGGCTTCAACCTGCGCGACTGATTAACTGCAAAAATTTTCAGTTGGCACCACATTGTATCCCGAGTCAAGCTCCAATAATGGTCAATGGAACGAGTACAGCAAACAAATATGTCCGCCCGTGGCGGCGAGGAATCTTTACTGGAACGCTACGAGAGCGAGTGACGTTGCCGTGCAAAGTTGTCCCGGTGGTGCAAACGGTCTTGCGCGATGGAGATGCGTGAGTGATGGCGAGACCGCAAAGTGGTATCGCGATGCTCCTGATTTGAGCGAGTGTCGGTCACTCTGGTTGACATCGCTCGAGAACCGCGTCATCGAGGGTGACATGATACTCGGTATAAGCAGCGATTTGTCACAAGTTACGAACAACAGTCGGGTGTTGTACGGTGGTGATATGATGATTACGACGAAGATAATCAAGAATATGGCGGAAAAAATGGCCCAGGACATAAGGACCTATCAGGACTCGAGACAGCGTGAAGTTAGCGTCACGGAACTCCTCCAGGGTGTCGTTAGAACGGGAAGCAACTTGTTGGATAAAGCACAAATGGGATCGTGGAACGATTTGAGTCATCAGGAACAAATGCGCGTTGCCACGTCCCTACTCATTGGCCTCGAGGAAAATGCATTCCTTCTGGCCGATACTCTGATGCACGAGAAAACCATCGTCCAAGAGGGCAAAAATATCAGTGAGTACATGTGGCTGTAACGTTGATTTTTTTAGCCGAAAGCACTTCGATGCCAGGATTCTTGGTTATGAATAAACATACAATTCGTCCCAAGGCTTGCGTATCGGGAGAAAAAAACGCATACCCATTGTTGTTTAGAATGATTTTTTTCCCACCTTTTCTACACATTGACACTGCTACTTGTCCTCCTGAATGTTTCATCATGTGGTCGAAATTGCGATGTCAATTATACGTAGGAATAAACCTTAAAATTACGGCTCGTAAAAAGTTTTAACAATTTGAAGAGGTGGCTAAGGAATGTCAATGTTCCTTCGACTGCAGAGTCTTCGAGGCCTCAGCAGTAGTTTTCATAATAATATCTCCTTCTACAAAGCGAAGTTTTTCATATGATGAACGTTCAATTATTTTTTTTACAAACAAGGAACATCGTTCCAAGCATCATAAAGTTCGTCCGTGATTATAACAAAAGTGGACAACACCTGGAATAGTGGCATCGACTTTGATATATGTAGAGAGGTCATTGTGCTGAACATGCTTATGTATGTATATAATTAACGATATTGAGGCCGTCTTGAAATTTGCATCGTTGGAACTCAACAGAAACTCTTATTCTTGTTTTTCTTGTCACTTCAAATATTTGTCTGCAAATTTTTGTTGTAAAACTGAGAACGAATCCTAAAAAAACGTTCGAGTGATTCTCGTCGGCGAAAAGTGCCGAAGAAAAGGGATGATGGCCGATAGAATGTCTGGGCGTCGCCATTTTGGTGCATTGCGACGACGCAAGCTTCGATGGCATCAATGAGTACGAAAAAGAGTCCACCAATGTATGGCAAACATATGTATATGCAACGAGTAAGTTTTTGACGCTTACAAGTCTGGCCGACGTCGTTTTACTAAACATCGGCGTCAAGGGAACATTGTCTAAATCAGTCTCTGTCGTAATTCTTGCAATCGTGCCAAACAAGCAAAATCATTTCTATCGTCACTTCGCAGCCTCGCAGACCAAAGGCGCTGCGGCTTTTGATAATTCCATTAATTTCCGACATCCCTCGATGAACATTTCTGCATAACCCTAAAGTTTTATCCCGATAATTCGCAGTGATGGAGGTTCGAGTGCTCGAGACTCGTAACATCGAGAGGAGCGTCGAGATGTTTCCTATTGACACGCTTCTACAGAGGTGGGCAGCCTCCAATGATCGTGTTGAATTGACGAGACGCTCGTTGCTCGAGAACAGCGACGACGGCATCGTACGTCTAGTATTCATGGCATTCGATCGTCTCGAAGAAATTCTGCAGCCCCAGGATGAGGAACCGTCGGTTGTAGTCAACGATGAAACACAACCAAGGACGAAAAAAAACACTAGTCGAATACTCAACAGCAAGGTTATATCAGCCTCGTTGGGAAAAGGACGTCATATCCAATTGTCGGAACCCGTAAGGGTATATTTTCAACATCTTACCGCAGAAAACGTTACGAATCCTAGATGTGTTTTTTGGGACTACATCATGAGGTAAAAAAAAACACTTATTTTTCTTCTCTTTTACTAGGTTGTATCGATCAATAAATGCTCAAGCGTTAATATTTATCCTTCGAGTCACATTGTCAAATGAATTGGGGGACCATTGGCATAGCAAGGTGCCCTTCGGAAAAAAAAACGTTTCCGAATAATTGAACTCAAACAATCGAGTAATTTTATTTGATAAGGCGGATAGCAGTGTGACTTAAAAGCACAATGCTTCGGAAACAATTCTCTCATATGTCACTGCTGAGCATAGAGAACGCCATTGCTAAAAGAAAAATGCTGACTGAAAAAGTGTTGGGCCGATTTGCAGAAACAAATAGAAAACTTACTCAATTGAGTACCTACTGCAAGCAAAGTATAAAGACTAGATTAAAGAAAGAACGGTGAAGGTTAAAGAAAAAATGGATTAGAAAATGGTGAAAAATTAGTTGATTATTTTCAAAGGCATTGCTAGGGTTTGATATTAACGTTGACATAAGCGAGCGATTAAAGCTTCATATTTTATGTGCGTCACGAGATTATCGACTATTATAGAAAATCAATTTCAAACAAAACCGCTTTTTGTCAGCCCCCCCCTACAAAAAAAAGGCTGGCTACGCCAACGTGGGGGCCTATTATTATACTCAAAGTTTCTGTGAACGGTTATGAAACAAAGACGACCTTGGCGACTGCATTCGTAAAAATGTTTTTGTACGTAAGCTTGTCGTAATGATACGCAATACGACAACCGTAATAACATTTTACAAATATAACCAGTTCAATTTTGATATAACTGTGATTACGAATCACAACGGTGATCTTATGTTTAATAATTACCAACCCTTCTCCTTCGAATAACGAATCAACAAAAAAGGTCAAAGTTCAAAACATTGTGTTTAGAAACAGACGGTTTTAATTTATAAACCAGCAACATTATCAAAAATGAGTTCTAGTTTTGTAAAGCATTTGACGGTGAAGGAGATTTTTCAATTTTTCACGAGTTAACTCAAGAGCTCTAAAATCAAAAGTATGTTAAAAATATGCTCCACAAATGACCGCAGTGCAATTGTTCAATTGTGGGTCACCTTTTCAATGTCGTTGTCTGTATGTCAGGCTCATTATTTCAATAATATCTCTAGAGCTTCTTTTGCAAACAATTGACAATCCACCATGAGAAATCTTCATTCCTCCATTCCAGAGTACGATTTCCGGCTTTTACGAATTCGTACTTCCTTTTTTTTGTTTCTTCCGAACGAGCCCCACATTGCGACCACAGCCGGCTTCCCCGTCCGTGTCGCATTCGCCGTGACATTCTCGCCATGGCACAGGAAAATTGCAATTCGCCTATGCCAATAAAGTCCGTCCCAGGTTCGCTTCACAGTCTCTGCGCTACGTCGCGTTTCAGGGAAAAACAAAACACGGGTACAGGCTGGACATGCGCGACTGCGTGTCGCGTTGATAATTGAAGCTATCGCACGCCCGTGTTTATTTTCTTCCCGAGGCTGCGAGACTCGGTTTCGGGCTTGTGACCTCTCGATGTTCTTGTTTGAATACAAGCATACTACGGACAATTGAAAAATATGTATTTTGGTCAAACGACGATTCTCGATTGCCTGACCGATCTCTCGTGAAATCAGGATGGAAATAATAGCCGTGCACTCGTTGAATTGTTTTCGCAGCGCTTGGTCCGAAGAGGGTTGTCACATACGCAAAACAAACGAGACGCACACGATCTGTGAGTGCAATCATCTCACGAATTTCGCTGTGCTGATGGACGTGCACGCCGTTAAGCTTGACATGGCGCATCGCGTTGCGCTGCAAATCATCACGTATATTGGGTGCATCATCTCCGCGGTCTGTCTCGTCCTGGCTATTCTCACGTTCCAACTGTTCCGTGGTCTTAAGGTGAACTTACTATAATTACACACCTACACGCATATACGATACTCGTTATGATCCATTGTACATCCTGATGTCTGGTTCTCGTAACATTGTGATTCAACGGAATCGGGTACTTTCGTTTTTTTTTTCGTTGCATTCATATTGACCATTCTTTTTATACGCTTGTACATATATTTAAGTATCTGTGACAATTGTTTCATTGCGAAATGTTTAAAAATGCGCCTGTGGCGGCTCGGTATAATACAAAAGTAGACCCAAACCAAGGTTAGTGGATCGGTATAATACAAAGGTAGACCCAAACCAACGTTAGTGGATCCTTTGGGAGTGATTATTTCGATATTTTTCGACTTTTTTCATTCTTTGCGTGACTAGAATGACCTTGTGTTGTAGGTCGCTAAATTCGTTTTAAAATCGGTAATAATGTCATCGAAGTAAAATACCCGGTTACATTTAAAAAAGTGGAGTTGACCTTGACGTAGCTTCAGCGCCTCCACCGATTAAAAAAAAGGGTATATACATATATACATATATATACATATATATGTATATATATATATGTGTGTGTGTATATATATATATATATATATATATATATATATATATATATATATATATATATATATATATATATATATATATATATATATATATATATATATATATATATATATATATATATAAGAGTACATCTGATATATCAGCTGTTGTAGAGCTAACAAGAATATTGCCCAGTTGAATGTCACGTACTCAAAGTTCTTCGAGAGAGTTGATACATTATAGAATCAATGAAATACTGCAAATCTGTATTGGGTAGTTGATGCAAATCCGTATAAATATGTTGTAGGGATAATCCTAAGGCTAGATCGTTGTAGAGGTTCAGTATTGCAAACTTAAGACTCTTGTACAGCTGCTGGATTTCCGAGTTTATACAGATGAGAGATAAAGTCATTGGAAAATTACAAAAAACGTACTTGCAGCGTTGTAGAGTTAAGCATTGTGGAAACAAGACCTTTCCTGTTTGTTTATAAAAACGAGTATCGTTGATTACTCGTAAAATAGTGTTCAATTCTTTAGAGAATCTAAGAAGCGACCGTCAAAATCTCAAGTCAATCAGAGAAAAATTGCCCGAATTATGCGCCCTCTCGATTTCAAAAAGAACAACTCAAAATTGCTACTTTCACCGTCTAGGCTGTTTCGTGCCTTCAGAAGGCGCTCCGGAAAATGAGGTCCAGATATTGTTCTTAAACTTTTTTCCGCATAGTTCCTTTTCTACATCATTCTTGTGATTTTTATACATCATTTGAGTCAATTTTAAAAAACTGACACCATTTTGTTTTCTACTGAGATGTAGCGCCTTGACTCATCACTGGCCGTACAATTATTTCGTAATAATGCAAATCTATTTGCAGAATATATATATTTTTGTGAACTCGAATTTACCTTAATGTAATTCCATCAGTAAATGTTCGTTCGCGTTTTATAAGATATCAGATTGGCGATTACTTTCACATAACATTTTCGTCACGATTTATAAATCGCCATTTTAATGAATTCTATTGGGATATCAAAGTGATATGAGATGTAAGAAAACCGTGTGTATCATTTCATAATATCTTCTATAAGAAAAGAAGCAGCGGAAACTCTTATCACAAAAAAACAACAATATTTTTATATCTGCTGTGCAAAAGAAAAAAGAGCCAAATGGAACGGAACGGAAGTTATTTTCGTAAAATCGCGTGGGTTTATCGATTAAATATATTACACCATTTCATTGTTCTACTTATATTAGGATACATGATTTTTTTTATCACAACCGTCGCTAATACTATTTCAATCTTATCACCCTTTCAGTCCGACAGAACGACAATTCATAAAAATCTGTGCGTATGTTTGCTCATTGCCGAAGTTCTCTTCGTGTGTGGTATCGCGCAGACCGATCAGCGAATCGTTTGCGGCATAATAGCTGGACTTCTTCATTTCTTTTTTCTGTGTGCCTTTGCGTGGATGTTCCTCGAAGGTAAACCATATTTTACTTTTTCCGCAAGCTCTAAAACAAAATACTGTAAAACAAGATTTGACGAGTGACTTCGATCGAATCAATGATTGTGTTTATTTTCGAAATGTGGTTCAAAAGAATTATCGATGTACTCATGATGTTTAACATTTTCCAGGATTTCAATTGTACGTTATGCTGATTGAAGTTTTTGAGGCTGAAAAGTCTCGCCTGCGCTGGTATTATCTGGTCGCTTATGGTGGCCCGTTACTCGTGGTTGCAATATCTTGTATAATCGATCCGCTGAGCTACGGCACCGATCAATACTGCTGGTTACGAGCCGACAACTATTTCATCTTCAGTTTCGTGGGACCCGTCATACTTGTTATTCTGGTATTTTTTTTTTTCTATACATATCTATATTTTACTTCAATTAACGATCTTAGCATTTACATGGTCTTCGTTCGATTATCGTTGCTAATGCTAGGTCAATGGTAACATTCATAATTCGAGATATTCATCTCCAGTAATTCGCTAGTAAGCTTCATTTCTTTTATACAAATCAATACAACGGGACACTGGATCGATTCCCTATTATCTATTAACTATTATTCAGAAGAATAATTATTTCAAAAATGCGATAGTAATGGATCTTTTACGCATGACGAGATTACTCGCAATCAATCCCCAATAGCGTAACTATTATTTTGAGTTTTAAATTGTCGACAGTAGCAAGGAAAACGGTCGAAAAACAAAAAGTGCAGCATCAATTAAAAACTTTCTTTTTCTCTCAGGCTAATCTGGTGTTCCTGTCAATGGCTGTTTACATGATGTGTCGTCATACCAATACAACCGTATCTATGAAGAGCAAAGAACACTCGAGACTCGCCAGTGCAAAGTAAGCGACCATTTTTCTACTTCAATGTCTGATTTTTTTTTATAACATAAGTTTTACAAAGAATCTTGAGTGCTCTACAAATTCTCAAGTTTCTCATTTTCATAGGAAACCATTGGTGTAGGCTTAACGCGCTTGTCGATATACACTGACCAACCGGGAATAAAAAAAATTTCACACCACTGAGCTGTCCCTACACCAGTTAGATTTAAAAAAATGTCCCATTGTTGCAAAGGAACTTTGTCGATTATAAGTCATCTAATTTCAGGCGTGCGCCGAACCCTAAACATTTCAACATTTCCACATAGCGTTTGAATCCTCCTAAAAAAATTACAACATAAACTGGCAAGCAAATATTTTCATTAATAATAAAAATAAAGAAATAAATGAAGAAAGGAGAATTTCCGTTGCATTCCAACGATGCAAAATTCAACTTGTCAAATTTACCAACATCCAGAAGATTCAAATTCGTTGAGAGTGATCATAATAGTCCTTCGGAAAGATTACGATTCACGTGCAGCTACACGACAAGCTCGGCGAACATAATTTTTGAAACATGACTTATTAAAAACTGACCTCCGTGCACGGTATGACTTGATTGTGAAGTTTCACTCGTAGAATCATCACATACAAAAGTTTGGTATGACAAGTTCGTCGATTTACGTTTATTCTTGTTGCTTCTCTTGTTTATTTATACATTTTTAATCGTTTGCCTATTATTGTTATTGCCATTGATCGTATGTTGTGGAAAAGAATGAGAGCTGAACATACTTAGGGAAAAAAACCTTTCTAAAGTGCGCAATTATGTCAAGAAAAAAAAGTTACGAAATGTTCAGTGAAGTTTGTATTAAAAATGGCCAATCGTCAATGGTTGACATTGCTCGCTAATCTCAATTACGCCCAATATATCCGGTAATTGCAGGAACGAAAATAACATTGCGAAACGTATTCAAAATTCAATCAAACTGAAGTTAATGTTACATGGTCGGAAAATGAAGCTTTTCGGGATTAAAAAAATACTAATGCAATCAAAATGTTTTTCTAAATATTAATAAAGCAATCAATTTTTTTGTAATCTACATGAGTTTTGCTATCGAAGTACACACGATTATTACAAAATATTGATTTTTCTTAGCGAATTTAGCATTATTTCGGACAAAAGGGGCATTTTCGGCTAGAAAAACAGCCGTAATTTGTTTATAAAAGCGTAATTGTTAATCGATCGTGAAAGTGGTGTGTACTTCGCTACAAAGTATATCTCAAAAGCTACAGTTGAAATGCGAAGTCATTCGGTTGAAAATTGTAGAAGTTACGAGTCCGCCCGAGTCTGGAAACATAATTTCAAGAAGAACGCTTTTGAAGTTCTAAATCCATTTTTCTTCGGACCATATCATTCTAGGGATGTTCATGCATCATTTAAGCTAATTGAAAAAAGGATACATTTTTTTCTACAAAGGTATATAAGGACTTAAGGGGCTTCATCTACCTAGAGGCCCGGAAAAATGGCGAATTCCGATTTTTTGACCCACTGCAATTTTTTGACCCACGTAGGTAGATGTAGCCCGTTAAAACGCCATTTACGCTTAAGCCCGACTCGAATTCTTAGACTCAGCTATTTGCAAAAGTGGATGCATTCTTCGGAATAAAAAGAGTTCTAGGAGTTGTAGAATCGAAGAACGCGTGGTGTGAAACTTCGTCGTTTCTCCAAAACCTTACAAATAGTTGATATCAGATTTTTTATGGCGTTGAAGTTTGCATCGTTGGAATGCAAGGAAAGTTAATTTTTCCTCTATTGCTCACATTTTTTTCGCCGATATAGGATATGAAAATTACTCGAACAGTATTTCTCGTCCTTATAAGGGACCCACAATCTTAATCTTTAAAAAAAAATTCGATTTTAATGAAAACAAAGAAATAAAAAATAACTTAAATGAACGTTCGTTGCATTCTGGCGATGCAAACTTCAACGCTATATTTTCCTACCGACCGAGTGTCGTATCAAGGTGATGTGAAACCGATATTGGTTGATCAGTTTTTGTCGTAACATATTATATGTAAGGATATTTTGGATATACAGTAACGTACTGTGTAACGGAAATTAGGTTCGATGCGAATATATAATAGCGCGTCGTATCTTTTTCACGTGTTTTTTTAAAAGGTTGCATATTGTGTAGCCCGGTGCGCAATGCAGTAAATTTCCAAGTCCTTGATTAGCCAGCTTCAAAAGCACAATTTTCATATTTTCGACGGTTGAATAATCTTTAATATATCAAGGCTGGTTTATAAGAAAAAACGTGTTTTTCAAGATTCATTTTATTGAATTAATTTGAGAATGGAGGACCAACGAATTAGCTTGAGTTTTCGTCACTTTTGAGCATAATTCTTCTAACGATTTAACACTCTTAGTATCTTCGGAATGATAAAGGGGCTAGGCTACTGACCCGGCGAAATTCGGGGGGATTAAAAAAAATTAATTTTGAAGAAGTGAGAGAATAAAAAATCGTTGGGATATTTATTTGTATGTATATTAACAAAGTCGTGTACCAAATATCGATTAAAAATATTAATAAAGAAAGAAATTACAAATATTGTGGTGAAGGACCTATGAACTTAACCCTTTGCGGCATACATTTTTCTCTACGTGCAATTGGCTTGAAATTTTGTACTCGGGGGTTTTCGGGGCCGCTGATTACGAATCTGCACTCAAATTTCGGAAATTCAAGATGGCGGATCCAATACGGCGGACCATAAATGCAAAATATCGTTTGATGATGGCGAAAGTTGGTACTCGGGGGTTTTCGGGGTCGCTGATTACGAATCTGAACTCAAATTTCGGAAATTCAAGATGGCGGATCCAATACGGCGGACCATAAATGCAAAACGTCGTTTGATGATGGCGAAAGTTGGTACTCGGGGGTTTTCGGGGTCGCTGATTACGAATCTGAACTCAAATTTCGGAAATTCAAGATGGCGGATCCAATACGGCGGACCATAAATGCAAAACGTCGTATGATGATAGCAAAATTGGTACTCGGAGGTTTTGGGGGTCCCTGTTACGTGAAATAAGCTTCCCAAGAAAAAATAGATCATCAAATTTGGAAAAAATCCTATAGTTTTTTCCATTTACAGCCGCCATATTGGATCCGCCATTTTCAATTTAACGTTTTAGACTTCGGGTTCGTATTCAGTGAATCAAAAACCAAGTTTTTACCCATGTTTTGGTCATCGTTTACCTGCTAGATTAGTCGTAATCAGATTTATGATGTAAAAAGTTCGTTTTTTTTGCACTTTCGTTACTGATGACATCCGCTACGTGAAAAATGAACATTTAATGGGTATGTTTTAGTAGTTATTGAAGTCCTAGGAACCTTGGAACGCATTTACAACCGCCATATTTAATTAAAAAACACTTTTGGATCGTGAAAATCTGCATTGAATTAGGTGTAACACCAGTGTTACACTATGCCGCAAAGGGTTAAGGGTCACCCGATTGACTAAAAAAAAACGCATTTTTTTTAAATAGATGATATTGGCTAAGACTTGACCGAGCTTTTTTAGTTATCATGCTTCAGACATCAAACATTTTTTTTCCGAGTAAAAACGACTTGATTATTGTGAATAAGTAATGGAAAAAAATGTTAGGAAGAAAAACGGCGGTCAAGACTAAATTACTACTGCACTGAACAGAGTACTAAATTTCAAGTAAACCCATTCGTTAGATGTCGAGAAATCGTCTACATCGTTTTGAAAAACATAGTTTCGAGAAAAACGAGTTTAGAGTTTTCATAGCAGTTCTATCGTTGTAATCATAAGTTTACCGTCAATCTGTGATTGCCGCACCACATGTTGGAGCTTCCTCCTTAAGTTGGGTCGTTTCAAGCAACGAACGAGTGTTCATCATTTTCACAGTAGCCTAACCCCTTAAGTATGACGAAGTTCTACATCATTACGATAAACCAAAAATGGCATACGTATGGCGTTGTTACATGCATCACGCACCGCTACAATAATTAAACGACAATAGGATAATAAAGCAAATAATTCTCAGAATGGTTGAAGGGACAATCACCTAACTGCTGTCTTGTCTTTTTTTTGTTATTAAATCTTCTACCCACTTCTGTCTACACTATTCTACATTCTCCTGCATGGCGCGGTTGGTTGGTAGTGGAAAGGAAGAAAATGCTCTTCCCAACAAATTGCAAGCTCACTTGTAAGATATTTACTATTTTTATTATTATCATTCTTCATTATACATGATTCACTAACGGCATTGACATTTTTCGTATCAAATACATTTCTACTTTCGTTCATTGAAAGCAACATTTTGGTCACGTGTCATCTTTCATTTAAATTCTTCATTTTAGTTGTAGTCGATTGCAGTTGTACTCAAAAGCGCGTGCTAACAATGATACGATGCGACGTAAACCCCTCTGATTTAAATTATTTTTTTTTCTAGAATGTAGTTTGCATTGTAGCGATTCGAAAAAAAAGCAAATCCTTCTCGACATGTTATGCGGGAGTGTTATAGGGTAAAATCAATCTCCGATGTTGAACCTAATTCAAGAGTAATTTTATTGTTTTATGTAGAGTACATATAAAAGTATACAAAAATAAGTATATAAAGTAATGTAAAAGTACGATACAAAAGTCTCGATAAATTTACGCTCCACAAAAAGGTGGATTGTCGACCAAGAAAGTTTCATTCTTAATCTGTTTAAAAAAATTCAATACCAGATATTAATTCGATTGAAGCAAACGAACGAGCTGAAAAAAATTAATTTCTACGTTTTTCTTTCCCTGACAATCGAACGTTTTCGAGGTACAATGTAAACATTGCATACACAAACAAATTCCCTCATAGCGGAATTTATGTTCCTTTTTTTAATAAAAATTATATTTTTTTCATCTTAACAACTATTCCAAAACTGGAAAATCCTTTATGTCAATTGCAGTCTTTGCATTTGAACCAAATGTTCATTTCGCTTTAACGCGTTACCCCCACTTGTAGCGCAAAAAAAGGCCTTTTTCACGAATTTGTTTAAAGAAAACTACAAAACTTTTTTAATCGATCAATATACCATCTTAAAGAGCACATCTTGAAGAACTTTCAGTAATTTTTTTATTGAAAAATATTACATTGTTTAGTGGCAAATGGCCGTCAATGAAATAATGTTTTTATATACACGGTTTGCGGTGACCAACATTGCGGCGAAGTGGATCATCTGAAAAAAAAAATGCGGATGGATTTAGTCAAATATAAGTATAAACTAGTCTTTAATCGAAGGATTTTAAAAAATATTCATTTTTCACAAAATGGCGGACAAAGTTAATGGTTCGATTTTAACGAAAAAATCGGCCGTTTTTTGGCTATAAAACGGCCAATTTTTCGAAAAAAAAAATCGAACGATTAAAGACTACATTTTTATGTATTAAATAAGCCTGCAAAATTTCAAGAAGATCGGTTCATTAGTGTTCGAGTAATCTTGGTCACCGACTTCAGAAATGTCATTTTGAGAAAAACGCGTTTAAAGTTTCTCTTTCAACGCTCTTTAAACGCGGATTCTTCTCTTTCAACGCTCATATCTCAGTCAATTTTCAGGACATATTCTCAGATACTTATACTTCAAAAAAATGCAATAAAAAAACATCGATTTTTTCAAAATCGCAAGTGGGGGTAACCCCTTAAGTAAAGTAACGTGGGTAAACGCAAAAAATAAGTCCAATTAGTGACGATTTTATCATCACTCATCCTCAATTCAAGGATTGTGTTTAATGAGGAGTACATTAATATAATATTCAAAGCTTCGCATCCAATGCAAGTGCGTTGATTTATCGTTGGTTGAAGAGTTCGTAGAGGAAATATTTCCGTATGCAATAGTAGATGAATGTTGGCGCTGCTTTCACGTATCCTAGGTGTTTGTATGTGAAACAGCATCAACAACCGACACCAGAGTCAACTTCGGGGATCGATTTCACTCCTTATAAGCCCGTTAACAGCAGATCCAAAAAAATTACGCATCTCTTATTTTCCGACAATCTAAAACAAAAAATAACGTTTTCACAGAGAGATAGCATATGCCACGTTTACAACATGCATGCTTTTTCTTTCATTCTTCGTGGCCGAGTAGACTACTTTTGCACAAAATACTTTTTGTTACGTTCGACCCGATTCCTCAGAGTCGAGCAATCGCCCCGTCATCATTACCGCGAGTTACATCAATTTATGGAGTCGCTACGAACGATCAGCGTTTATGCGTAAATGGGACCCTCAGGTTGAAGAGATACGCCAATAAAATTGAAAACTCCATTTTTTCGACGCTGCTTTCTCGAGACTTTTTTTCCAACGAGGGTGGGGCTCATCAAAAGCGAATGCTCGTCGTATTGTTGATCGATAACTGAATATGCACGATAAATTGATTTATCCATTTAATTCCCAGAGCCTGGCTACGTGGAGCAATCGTGCTGGTCTTTTTACTGGGACACACGTGGACGTTCGGACTCCTCTACCTGAATCAAGAATCCGTCGTAATGGCTTACATCTTCACAGTACTGAATAGTCTTCAGGGTCTATTCATATTCGTTTTTCACTGCGTACAAAACGAGAAGGTAAGAGACTATTCTACGTCATGGTGAACTATGCAAACACGAACACACTTACCAAGCCGGTCACTCGTTGAGATGTGCTAAGTATTGGCGTAAATTAGCACACATGCCTGCAGAACCATACCCCAATACTGACAATCTTCGAAATCGATTCAAAAGCCCCTCGTTTATAACTTGTCATAAACGCATTTTTCTCAGCGTATAATTTTACAGGAATATTCAGAGTACCCAAGTAACGAGAGTTGAAAAATCCTTGACAACATTTTTCAGACATTTATATGGAAATTAATCGTAACTAAAAATCATGGCATCGTGTAATTGAACCTCCAAAATTAGAAGCAGGCGTCAATGAAGTTTGCGGTCGGATCTGCTTTGGTAGAGTGACAATGTTTGAGCCAAGAATATTCTTGTAAGCACCCACGACTTTATAAATACTATCATTATTGGAGTAAGCCAACCACACCATGCCAAATCTAATTGAAGATCTACAAAATGACTGCTCTCAAATATGAATCGTTCTCTATCGATTTAAGTGAAAGTTAAAATTGTAAAGCATCAGGCACCAATGTACCGAAACGGCAGCGATTATCCTAGTTTTCCTAAACACAAGTACGAATCATTTTTGCAGTCTCAGACACTCGATTTAGCAAACGCAGCAAGAAGAACCGCCTCGTTGCTGTACCGTGAATTCCGTTCAATCGATCAATTTTCATGAGAATCTGTTTTGCAAAGACATTGCGCAAAGACGTACGGAAAAATCAATTATATGCAAATGCGTAATTAGTAGCATCGATAGAAGCGTCTTTTGTTGATTTTTTATTGATTACATTTCTAAATACACTTTATTCCACCATTATCGACGCATTTGTCGAACCGTCGGCACATTTTCATTCAATGCCGACACACTCTGCGATGCCGTTAAAAAACGGCATACCGACCAACAGATCACAAAATGTGTGTGTGTGTGTGTGTGTGTGTTTTTTTCTCGTTCGCAATCAAGAGCACCCTAAAGACGTACGGGTCGGGGGTCGGTTTGTCGTTTCTCTCGTTCTGTCCACAGGTGAGAAAGGAATATCGAAAATTCATACGACGACACTCGTGGCTGCCAAAGTGTCTGAGATGCTCGAAGACGGTGTCCGAAAGTTCGGGCGGTTCGTCGGGTACGAGCGGGGCTGCTGCGGGCACGAACGGCGGCAAGGATTTCACGTCTCACAACACGTCGTCGAATCCATCAGCGCCGACGACCGACAGCTCGGGACTGTCGCCTCATACAACGACCAATGTGGGTACACCGCCGAACAATATCAGCAACCTGACAGCAGCGGCTAACAATACAAATCTTTCGATAAACGTGAACCTGAACAATTTGTCGCTGAGATCACCGAACGGGGCATTCCAGATGCACATGATGGCACCTAACAACCACAATAGGCATCCCGCCCAGCAAGGTATCCAAACGACGCCTTAATACACCAAACCGAGGAACGCATACTTTTTGTTACATTTTTTTTTTTTTTTAGAATACAAAAAGAAATAGAACGAATTCTCTCGAGAGACCCGCTACGTTTGTCCGTCGCGATGTTACAGCTACTCGATGCGTAAACGCAGACCGGCTGTTTGCTATCGTTATCACGATAAAGACTTTGCCGTTAGTAACAGTCACGTGGAGGAGGATTCATTTTTGTGAGCCTCCTGGGGTGTCCGAGGAATAATCATTCACGATCAGTTGGAATTATAATGAAACACAGTTCGGTTAATCGGTTCATCCGAAAGCGTTGCTACGCAGTATGGCATGCTCATAGGCATCTGCTATTCTAAACAGGAACTTTAATGGTTGTGCAACTGAAAAAAGAACAAAAACGCCCGTGGGACCGTAGTCATCTCCACGCTGTAGAGCTATCGATATTGTTTCTACAATCATTTCCCGAGCAATTCACGTCAATTATCCGCTTTACCAAGCCAGAATGTATAAGTTTTATGAAAGAGAAGAAATAAATAGCTGCCCACTTGCAGAAACGATTAGTTCTTTACTGCAGTTATCAACGGTTCTATTGAAGAATCCATAATAAGCTTCTGACTTTCATCCTATCCAGCGTTCTTCTGTGCATTGCCAAGCTTTGTGGATAATCTTAGGATGAAGTGACGGAACTTTTGAATATTACAAAATTACTGATTGTCACATTGAAAACCGGTTATTAGTACAGTCGTGCTGTATATTGGAATCGGAAAAAAATAGACGAAGGCTAGTTTTTTGACAGGTGATTTTGTATGTAGGGGTGTAGGGTTTTTTTGGGGGGATGGGGGTGGATTGATGCTAAACTACAACCGCCACGAGGTTGGCGCCGGGAGACCAAATGTTCAGAAAAATCCGGGTTTTATTTTTGTCCTCAGCGCCGAGGTCGTGGATGTTCATTTTGGGGGTGAAAAAATGGAGTGAAGTTTTGAAAAATCAGTTTTCATTCGATAACTCTTTAGGAAAAATTCATACAGTTTTCGTTCAAATGGGAACATTGTAGCCCTTGAAAAGACGCGTCGATCGAGTATTCGATCATCCCTCTCCAATAATATCTTTACCCCCGAAAGAGTTGTTGAAAAATTAACAAAAAAATTGTTTATTGAATAACTCAAAAACAATCGATTTTTCGGGGATGGTTTGAATGTACGAAATGTAGAGAATAATTTTCTCTATATTTTCGTTCCCATGGACCACCCTTGAATTTTGCTTTTTCGAACCCCTCTCAGGGGTTGAAAATTCAAAATGAAATTCTGGGAAAACTATTGACCGAAAATGAAGAGATACGAGTTTGGCGCTGTGGACATAAATGTAGCTGAGGGTTCAAGCTACAAATTCTTCCACGGCGGCGAATTCGTGCGGTCAATAGTTTTCCCAGAATTTCATTTTGAATTTTCAACTCCCGAGAGGGGTTGGGAAATCAAAATTCAAGGGTGATCCATTGCAACGAAAATATAGAAAAACTTATTCTCTACATTTCGTACATTTGAACCATACCCGAAAAACCGATTGTTTTTGAGTTATTCAATAAACAATTTTTTTGTTAATTCTTCAACAATTCTTTTCGGGGTGAAGATATTATCGGGGAGTAATGATCAAATACTCGATCGACGCATCTTTTCAAGGGCTACAACGTTCCCATTTGAACAAAAAGTGTACGATTTTTTTCTAAAGAGTTGTTGAATTAAAACTGATTTTTCAAAATTTCATCCCACTTTTTCACCCCCAAAATGTACTTCCACGACTTCGGCGCTGTGGACAAAACTAAAGCCCGCATTTTTCTGCACATTTTGTCTCACGGCGCCGACCTCGTAGAGGTTGTAGTTTGGCATTAATCCACCCCCATCTCCTTTCATCCCCTAAAAAAAACCCTACACACCGATTTTTAGGCAAACTTGGATTTAGAACCTGCGGCACCTACAAAACCACCTGTCAAAAAACTAGCCTTCTTCTAATTTTCTCCGATTCCAGGGGTTTTCAGCGACAGCATGACTGTACTATATGTATGCGTACATCGATTGTTATTTGCCTCTTTCATTGTACCATGAATATGCGATATGGCGTGAGTACAACGGATAACTGACGTTTCCTCGTGAAAAAGTTGACAAAATGCTTTTGAAAAGGTTACTACTTCAGACATTAATGACTTCATAAACACTTATCGTGCGTGGTCCCACGCGAACAAATTGTTTCGAACAGTGTTGAGTGTAACGTGATCAAAATCGCGAGCAAAAAAATCGCCCGTAGTCAAGACTCCAAGAACATTGAGCCCACGAAACATGAATGCTAAAGGATGAACTATTTCTAGCCAACTTTTCTATCTATGCAAACTTTTGGTGAATCCTGTTGTGAAGTGTCACTGACGATGTTCTTCGGGCTTTACAAGGTAATTACTTACAAAGCGCGCAATCTCGCCGATGACTTTGACCTTCGTATATAATTTTGGGTAAACCTGACGGTGAATTATGGGGCGATCACCCTCCTTTGAGAGTAAGAAATTTCGAAATTTCAAACGTCTTTGAAAAACGTGCGGACAATATGCCGCAAATTTTAGTCCTTGATCCTGAAAAGTATCTCATTTACACTTTTATCCGATTTCCGTTGTCGATGTGTCAGTCTGCTGTATTCGAGCCAATTCCATCAAGCCAAATCAAGAAAGTGTAAAAATGTAGTTACACCAATTTCTTTAAATCATCAATAGTCGGAACACGTTTCTCAATTTTTTAAAAATCTTTCATAGTATAATTTGTGATTCGATAATTTGTCGAAATTCTGTTCGGTTTGCTTGGGCATCGGAAAAGGACCCGAATGAGTGAAATGACTATGGCAAAGTTTATGTCGGCGTTCTATTTTCAAAAGTCAAAACCTCAATAATGTTGGAACGGACAGTGACCGCCACACAATTCAAAGTCAGTATAACTTAGGAATCAAAATACTTACGATGCATTTACCGGGTGAGGCAACAACCATTAGCAGTAGAAGTATTTTCTTACCTATCAGCTTTTGGTGAATACTTTCCTACAAAAGTTGCATAGTTCGAAGGGGGTGGCTCGAGTAGTGGCTACGAAGTTCATGTCAAGAACTTCAAGATTTCAAGATCACCTCCTCTTTTTCTCAACTTCACCACTATTTTTTTTATTCATTTTATTAAGAAACTAACAATATATGCACACCCCAAAGTTCAAAATGATCAATCGAGAATTGGCATAAAAAATCGATAAACCAGGAATTTCAATTTTTCATAGCTTAACATCGATTTTGCAAAAGGTGCGAACACTCACTCCTATAAAAAAAAAACCCTCAAAGTGATGGCCACCACTTTCGATGCACGCTTGCAATCTGATTCGCATTGATTCCTTTGTCTTTTTAAGCACGTCAGTCTGTGTCAACGCACAGGCTCCAATTCTTCCTCCCAAATCGTGCCCAGCAGTCGGCACTGCCTTGTACCCCATGTCTTCTAAAGTCCCCCATAAAAAAAAGTTCGCTGGAGTCAAGTCTGATGAACGAGCTTGCTACTTTGAGCACCTCTTACAGGAGTTTGCACGGTTTTTTCTAAATCGATTCTAGAATAAAAACATTGAAACTTGTTTTTTGTCGATTTTTATACTCTAATTCTTGATCGATCATCTTGAAATTTGGCGTGTGAACTTATTTTTAGTACCTTGACGAAATTAAGCAAAAAGTGGTTCCTTTTTTTCTAAACTCGATGACCCCCTCCGCACTATGCAACTTTCGTGAGAAAACTTTTCTCATAAGTCCGATAAGTTACAAAATATTTATACTGCTAATAGTTGTCGCCTCATCCGGTATATGCAGGTTGAGGTCACCAACGAGGCTGCCTACTTTGTACATAATTACCCTTTCCTTTTCTTATTTGCCACACAATTGCCTGACGGGTGGTTTTTCTGTGATTGCTTTATCGTCGAGTCTTTTACTTATTCGGGGCTATGGTAAGAAAGGCAATTTTCTCCTGGTATCTTCCATTGCAGTCAGATAGTATTATGAATGTTTCCGGGCTTGAAAACTTTCATTCTCAAAATAACGGCAAACATGGTTAATGTACGTTTAAGCAAAAAAAACGCGTCATACGTGTAGGCAACACTTTTGTGGATTAAAAAAGTCATATTTAGAGGGGAGCGAGTGTCACCAATCAAATCAGCAAAAAAAATAGGAATAATGCATTTTATAAGTGTGGCGAAATAACTGACACTAATACACTCTACTCACAATGAGTAAAATCGTTTCGCAAAATAAGGAATAGGATTAAAATCATGAAGCATTGATTGGTAATTTCATTGCGTACCAGCTCAATTAACTCATCACACGGTTCTTATCGAAATTTAATGTTGAGGTCCACCGGTCGTTTATTATTTTTAATAAAAATCTATCCTTTTCCGAAGCAATAGAAATATTTTTCCAAGTAACGTTACAAAGCATTTCACGATAAAAAATTGTATCGTTTCGATATTGTACGACAAAGAATAGAATGGGCCATCATTGAAACACCAGGTCTAACTATATCATTGTGATAAATCTTACTTCCATAAAGGCCCAATTAAGTGTACCTTGGTACATTATTACGGTGCTGTTCTTTACAAACCGCGCAAAACAAAAGTGAGAAAGAAACAAATGTCGTGAAAAAAGGTTTCTACTGGTGGGGTTAATAATTTCATCAACCTTGCTGATTTGATTGGTTCGTCGGGCTAAAGCTCCGCCGGACAAGTATTTCAATTTTCTTTAAGGAGCGTACACGAGTGAGAAAAACATACGGATGGGTGCAAACGAAGCAGTAACATTATGTCAAAAAACGAAAAACTTAGACAACGTTTTCAATATAGTTAGATAATTAGCGAAGGTAATTAACTAATTTCAAGCTGGTGAATTGGATATACATGATTTTTCGAAGGTGTCTCCTTGGTAAAGTTGTGTCATTAAGATCTCGAGATATGGTCTACTTGTATGTCACTACATTTAAATTGCCTTATTTATCTCATCATTGAATTAAAATCATTTTTTTCAATTGATTGACCTATATAGATTACTAATCAAGGTTTTTATCGACACAAAGTAAAAGTATTATCGATATATCGACAAAAAGGACGCTTTTCTTCACATTCAACATACCTGTTTCAACGTTTCTTCCAGAAAATTTGGATTTTCAAAATTATCATATTCAAGCCGAAAGTCAAAAAACACACTTATCAATGTCTACTCGAAATAGTTGCAACCAATACAAAAAAGTGCCGGTAACATAAAGGAAAAAGCTATCCTTTCATAGAAGCTGAATACTTTTAACAAATATAGGTATTGAATAATGAACTGGTAGGAGAACTCAAAACTGGTTTTGGTAATTCTACATAGAAAGAATCAAATATGGTATTTGAATTCAAATTGAGTCTGTACACCTTCATCGACTGCAAGCATGCACATTATGTACATATCTTTTTTCTCTTCTTGTCCATCACAATCTGTCCGTAATTGGTTTTTTTTCTTTTTTTTTTAAATTCGAATCTCTTTTTCTCTACATTTCTTCCTTCAATACTAGCTCTCGAGTTTGTAGAACAGAAAATGCACATACCGGTAGCATTGCACAATTACATGAATGATTTAACGGAAGTAAATCTACACACGTATACAGTATCTTAAATCCTCGTCAGCGTTTGTCAGCGTTTGTTAAATGAAGGAAAAAGAAAAACGCTAAACGGTCTCTGTACTAACAAATTTGGTGCTTTTCTTCTGTAATCACTCCTATGCGGGGTTTGGTGTACGCGGCTGTCGGCTACTTTGCTCAGCGATTGGCGCAAACGCGAATGCACATATGTCACATGACATTTGTCGCTGATCCCCGAATATTTCATACTCGTGGATTGTACGTAAATTGGAGAAACAAAAGTGTCGATACGTCGATTAAAAGAGACGTCGAGACATCAACGTAACGAAATGTCGCCACATCGATACGACGATCATGAATAATGATTTGGGTGATGGACAGTTGCGCGGTTCGCGACTCGAAAGATTCGTAGTGTCCGGCTTTGAAAGAAAGACACTTGTTATCGTGGGCAAAGTGCGGACACGTGCTTTTTTTTTTTTTTTTTTTTTGATAAATACGACTGAAACGACGGCACGAAAAAGTTGAGCAAGTTCAACTTTGCCCACGTGTAGTTTATTAGTTTGTAAAACACCATTGGCTTAACACTCGCTGAGCACGTATTTTATCCCCTCGACGCTACCCCACGTGATCACGGGAGCGCGCCTCATCTTTGCCAACGAAACTTGTTCGCTGTTGTTGTTTTTTGTTTTTATTTTCGCAGAAGCAAACGAAGCAAAACGAGCTCGTTTGCATTTTTGCAAGCGAGTACCACGTGACCCAAATTCATTGCGACATCCAACAATTGCTTCATTGCTTCATACGCACACGTTGAACGAATAATCGTATTCCATCTGAACTTTTCCATTTAGCGATCTTCCCACCCTTGTCAATATTTGAAACAGCTCGGGCTTGAAATCCGAACGGCAGTTTAAACAAAATTACGAGTTATGTTGCTAAAAGTGGATATTTCCAGTCGAATAACATTTCGCATGTGTCAGCCATACGCTCCGACTATATAACGAAAAGATCCATGACGGGAAAAAGAATTTTGTTGGGGAAAATGGTTTCCTACATTGTGGACCATTGGCATTTTTAAACGAGCCCTTCATATAAATATCGGCCTTGAGGATAATCCGTTGCAAAGGATCTCTCCCTGTCATCTGACTCCTCGCTCGGTTCCCTCATTATAAACGTTTGACGTTAAAGAAGGTGAGCGAGGTTTAAAAATTCCGTCGTGGTGTAAAAAAAAAAACTCGTTATCAAAATGCTATCGAACACGAAATACGAGAATAAGAACAAAGTACACTGCGTATGCGACTTATGGTATTAAAGGAATCTTATTATTTACGTGATATTGTCGACGAATTTTAACAGTTGGAAACAAAAGTTATAAATCATTTGAGACATGATCGCATAAATGAGTAAGGCGGTTGGTTTACAGTATTTGGTTTCCGGGCGAGGCTGGCCAAGCACCGAGAGACAACCCATTGCGACAGCACCCAATGAATCCTCCACAACGTTGTCAGATGCTCACGCAGTGGCGACACTGCCGCACGCCCGACACGCATACTTCCCATCAGCTTCCAATATTCCTAAATCTGCAACTGCCACTTGGGGACCTATTAACAAAAACCTCATGTGGAAGGTAACTAATTAATCGTGGCTTCGAAGGCTCGCTGTACTAACTACCGTTGCTGCTACTAATTAAACATTTCCGCTTGGATGAGTGCTTTCTGCTCGTCACGAGTTGCTCCAGGACATTTAGAATGGTACGAAGAATCCGTCGACAGATATATCAACGAACTTACTGCATATTCAATATCATTTTATACCGAGTGTTGAACGATCAAAACATTCAACTCCATTTTCGGAACCTTCACCTCGAATCTCTACATTTTCAGATTAACCCTTTGCGGCATTGTGCAACACTGGTGTTGCACCGAATTAAATTCAGATTTTGACCATGGGTTCGTAAAACCCATCGTCAAAAAGGTTCCTAGAACTTCAATAACTACTAAAACATACCTATTCAATTTTTATTTTTCACGTAGTGGGTGTCATCAATAACGAAAGTGCAAAAAAACGTGCACGCAAAGAAAAATGTATGCTTCAAAGGGTTAACTTGCAGATTGACGACACAAAAAAAAACACAAAAATGTCGAAATTGCTTTATGACATTTCACACGTACTGTTAATTTTTGTCGTGAATATACTAGTCGTTATTTTCAAGTAGTGACGTAGCCCGCTCGCAACGATTTATTGACTATTAAAAGAGTGTGTAAATAATTTTCCAAGAGCCATTTGCAAATACATATGATCAGTAACATTTTCATATAAAAAAGGTGTCTGTATGAAAAAAAATGTCTTGACGTCAAACAGCCAAAGTTCCACGAAAACACTTGGTAGAGAATAGTAACATTACAACCAAGTGCATGCAATGCCAGGTTAATACTTTTTCGCGATATTCTTTTGGAAAGCTTTTTTTTGAAAGCCAGAATCTACCTATAATCGCCTCACTAAATTTACTACTCGAGATACAAAAATTCACGATTCACAGCAACTCGAATGCTTTTTAGTGTCTCGGATCATGGAAACATTATTATTTTCACTGATGCATTGTGCTGAATCAAACGTGTACGCCCTCTCGGAAATTTTATCAACTTTAAGCAGAACTCGCTTTTTATATTTTTGGCGTTCTTGAATATAGACAAAATATTCTTATGAATTCTGGGATTTATAAGCCCAATCATATTTAACGTTTTCATGTAGGGTGGTGAGTGAAAAGTACCGTTTTACCTGTGCTTATTTATGAACAACCATTTTATGATAGCGGCGCATCCGTTGTAATTCGTATATTATAAAAATGAACCATAGAGCAATTGACACAATACGTATTTTGAGAGATATTACATCAATACAATCCGCCCATATACAATATACATTGTATATGGGATTTTTGTACATAGTATAAAAATCAGTCCGAATACTAGCAGTAAACATGTTCAATCTACTAAATATGCTTTCTTCGTTTGGAATATTATGTAGCATTGTAATTTTTTTTAAGGAGCTTGTTTTTAATATGCGTAATGGCCAGAAAAGTAATAGATGATACATGCTTTTTGCAGTATACTAAGACTTCTATCTCGATTCAATGGATACTAACACCAGGTAGTTCAATATGTATGCCGTGCCTCAATAGTTCAACAGTCCCTGACGCAGAGATGTACTTGAGGCAGTATTGTTGTCTAGGGCACTGTTTTAGAAGTGATTTTTAGGATGGAATAACCTTTAAACTGTACAAGTTTTCTTTCTGCATTTTTACAAATAACTTATTGATTCCTCAAGAATATGCACAATCTAACAAACAAAATCTATATTATCACGTGTGTACGTTTGTTAACAAGGGTGCGCAGAAAATGCTCCCAATTGGCGACCCGTGTTGTGGACGGTGCGTGAATCTGAAAAAAATATAAAAAAAAACATATTCTTAATCTGTATGAGTATTGTGATGTTTGGTGCCAGATTCAGCGGGAAAAAAATACAAAATGGCGCCATACTAAACTTTGATTATTAGTTTTTCCTATTTTTTAGACCGTTCTACGAGTTATATTTAAAATAAAAACGATTTCGGCTCAATTCTGCTACCAACGTTCAATATCGTTAAACGTTTGTCACATACGTGTTCAGTAAGGTCTGTAGAATAATTAAGGCAGTAGTCTGCTTTAGAAGCCGAAAAAAAGCGTTTTTTCAGCAATTTTTTTGAAAGGGAAGGAAATGATTGCGGTAAACGAAATTTTGAGACGATAGTGTATTATATTCAAGCTTTAAAAAACAATTTTTATTATTAAAAAATATTGAAATTATTCAAAGTTGTAACGATTTTTCTGGGGCGCCTGGAGTCTGCACTTGTAAATCGGTGCCGGTGATGGAGGTCGTGCGATGCATCTGGAACGATCGAACCATTTTTTTTAAAAGTTTTTATAAGTTCCTTTTCTATATGAACTAAAAAAATACCGAAGAAATGATGAAATTCCAAATTTTTTAGAAGTATGAAAAAAATGCACTTTAAAAAAAATCACTTTAAGTTGCAAAACAAGTAATTTAAATAGTACTTTTGTCCAACTTTTTTAGTTCAAATAGAAGATAATTTAATACTGAAGCTAGGTCACTGATTTTTTTCGATCGGACATATATTGTTTTTGCTATCGCCGGCACCGTTTTGTTAAACTTGTGAAAATGAAAACTCGAGAAAACGGGCTTTAAAGTTTTCCGTCGAAAAAAATATAAGTTTTTGGATACTTAAACTAATTAGATGTTAATCAGCTATCCCCGGGCCATACAATAATCCTTCCTCTTCTTCAAATCGATTTTTTGTAGCCTGTAAAGCAGACTACTGCCTTAAATAAAAGGGAAATTAAAAAAAAACGTTTTTTTTTCGTCAAATTTCTAGACAGGAATACTGCCTTGACGGGTTATGGGAAAGTTGAATATTGAGAAACCTTCAAAAAACATGTACCAATTCGTTCCCAGAAAGTACGATATAGATTGTAATTCTTGGCAGGCACGTAAAACTGCATCATATAGTCAGGCAATTATAGGACATTGTTTCGGAAACTAGCACAATGTCATGATGAACTTACTTAGTGGAGCTTTTTCATCGTCATGTCTGAACATCTATATATCCGGGGACTACTGTACCTAACTCCCATTTGAGCAGCTATGCTTAAAGATCCACAGTTTTCACCCTTTTGCGATCCTCATTAAACTTGAAGCAAATGCAGCAAGTGTATAGCTACGCAATAACAGTATGCCACGATCCAACCATCAAAGTCGCAATTAGCCATTAGTGAAGTGCAATTGAGCGGTGCAATCTTTGTTTCTGTATTTCGTATCACCGATTCCCCATGAAACTTTTAGAATCACACTAATTGAAACCAAAATATAAACTTTTTCTATCCTAATTTCCGAAAACCTTATAATAGTTTCTGAGCCTTAGGTATCGTGATCTCCCTCGAGACATAAATATTAAGAAAGTGGTGATTATGATGGAGATCTCTCGGTAGGTACTGCGAGAGATCTGACCGTTTTACTGAGGTTCCGTACGTACAGCGGACTCTGCCTATCTCTGCCTAACTCTGAAAGGTTTACCTCTCCAAGTATTTGCTTCTCCCCCGAAAGAAGAAATAGTCGGATCATTACTTTCCGTCTCTGACTATATCCAAACAAAAGACGGATGTCGATATGGATGTACAAGCGAAACAATTGAATGGACACTCTTTTCGTCCAAATTTAGACCTTTTTCGAACCGCTATATCAACGTGAAAAACAATGGCAGAGTTTTTTAAAGCATTTTAAAGCTCGAATGTTCAAATTGCGGGGGTACCTTTCAAATTTGAATAGCTTTCAAGTTCATATTCCCTTAAAAACGGCCGAAGTGGTTTTTTTATACTCCGTCCTCCGTGCACAACCTCAAGCATGCAGCATTTTTTTCAATTCTTGCTTTTTGTCGTTTAACGAACAATACCTGTCCTTTGAAAATCGCGAAAGTCGTTTTCTACCGCGGTTTTTGAAGACGAGGATTCACGCTTTCATTTGTATTCTAGAGTTTGTTCTACGACTGTATTTCACAGAAGCATAGGTAGACAAAATAGGTCGAGATTCCGGGTGAAAAATAATAGTTCAATTGTTGCACTTACAAGGAACATCACTCAAGTGTCCACCTTCGATTTTGTTGAAACTCATATATGTGGTAAAGCACTGAAAACTATTAGCGACGTGTTTTCTTTTCGGCGGAAAAACTTTTAAGGAGGAAAACCACCCCGCCAAGAACGGCGTGTTACCCCTTAAATTACTTTTTTTTTCAATACTTCTATAGTGAAACTGCAAAATCACCCCTCAACATACCTGTCTTTAAGGGGTGGATTGCCTATTTGAAAGCGTTTTCCGCCGATAAAAATACGTGTCTAATAGTTTTGAATGATTTGTCACATATATCTGAGTTTCAATAAAATCGAAGGCGGACACTTAAGTGATGTTCTTTGTAAATGTATATGAAAATAATGGTAGATAAGGGGAAACTAATTTCTTCTTCTGGAGAAGAGAAGCAAGTGGCAAGTTACGGGGGCATACGGTGTCTCTTTTTTGTAAGGTTTAGCATGAGATTGAAGTTTACATCGTTGGAAAGGAATAAAAATGATTATTTCTCAACGGCTCGAATTTCTTTTGCCAGATCTTCGTTATGAAATTCGCTCAATAGTCTTTCAAGTCAGTCTTCTATTCAGAGATTGGGAGGAAAATCTGCAAAAAATGTTTTTGTATAATAATAAAAACGAGCAAATGAAAATATAAAAAGGATATTTTGTTGCATTTCAACGATTAAAACTTCAAGACCATCATTCAGCCACCTGCTTCGGCACAGGTTTCTTTCAGTTTCACTGTAAATCAAATCAAATGGCAAGTGTCAGGGTAATAGTCAAAGAGACGGAAGCATAAAAGCTCAAAAATACGACAAGATGTATTGTAGCCATGACTAAATTTTGAATTGACAACAAAAGCAAGGAAAATTTTATTTTAACTATTTTGTAACGGAACACGAAAAACTTCAACTCTGCAGTGAAGATTTGAGTAATCTTACAGAGTAAAACATTAATATTTTTGGATTTGCGATATCGGAGAATGCTTAACTCTATACTCATGTCGAAAATCAACACAGTCCAGTGGCACACTTTATAAGCGTGGGCTATTACTCGCAATGAATTCATTAGAGGCTATAATTGACTTATAGAAACTATTTAGGACGCTCACGGTGATTTAGATTGTCTGGGCAACAACAAGCGATGTAGCTCAAAAAACGTATTTGTCAAAACGCTTATCTAACTTCTGTACACAATTTACAATGCCCATTTCCATTTGATCAGCACTTATAATACAAAACATTTAATTCAAGAATAGCGAGTAATTTCAAACTTACGGACATATGTTTTCTATAGGCACTGATTTTGTGCGATATTGACTATAATTAGGTTGTTAACAAAAAAAGGCAGATTTTTTTCTAGAATTCTTGATAATAAAACGGAATGGCAAAGGAATTTTTTATAGAAATAATTCTAAAGATCATTAGTAATTGTTTTTATGTCGGGAAAATTTAAGTCGTAGATGCTTACACGAAACGCCGCACGATTGGCGCTGGCGGTTGTGACGTCATAATGTTATAAGCTCTAGAATTATTGGTTATACGGCTTACGTGTCGGTGTAAATAAATGTGACATTCGGTGAGATTTTGCATACGAAAACATCTTGAAAACGCTTGAAAAGTCCAAAGCTACTGTAATTTTCTTGCAATGATATGTGAAAGTGAGCTTTTTGTGAAGGCGAATTCAAGAAATTTGCCAACACACATTTTTATGGTGACAGAATTTCTGAGCGACGATTCTCGATCTAACGTTGCAGAAATTTGTGGGGCCAAAGCTTCATTGTAAGTTTAACTATCGACGAACTACTGTTTGTGGTATTGAAACAAAGAGGAACAAAAGAAGTCCTATATAACTTTATCCTTGCCATCTTTGACAGAATGCTTGGACTCACGGTCTTCCATACAGGTCTTGCAACAACGGTGGTGGGGGTTCGTTCGCTAAATGTGATTTTTTCGTTTCGATCTACGGCCGCGAGGTGCGTGACGATAGATCGGTACACTGTGCAACGAAGACAGAGTAGAGCACGAGACAGAGTAGCATCCTGTCTCTTTTTCTACCCAAACAAACCCAAACGCCATTACTCGTATTTATTCCGTGTTTCGTAAACAATATTTGATTTACGGACGAAAAAAGTACAAGTACATGTTCAACACGATCAAAGATAACTAACTAATTAACACTTCATCGGATTTATGTTAAAGTGTAAACTGCACACTTGCAAAATTTAAGTGATTCTGATAAGAATTAATGAAATTTCGTTAATCGTAAAGTCGAAGTTTGTCACAAAAGTAATTTGGTCAAGTGGATTCGTACCGCGCTTACACTTAGTATTTTGGGTTCAATTCCCTAATCGGCGTTTTTTTCTCCTGAAATTATGTCCGATGTACGCAAATCACTTTGAGCGGGAATGGGCCTAATTGAAATTTAAAAATCTTGATTTCCAATGCAATTGAGCCTAAACAATCTTAGGATAATTATTGTAAAAGAATTGTAAAAGAATTATCACCCTGAGTGCTCAACGATGATTTTTATTCTAGTTCTTTATCTTATGAAAGTATTTTGAATCATCCCTAATTTAAAGCGTCCCCATCCCGGCTCAAAAGTGTAGAAGAAAAATACGCGCAAACATGTAAATATTTGTTCGCTCTGGTACGTAGATTATGTCACGCACCAAGCCTCACCGTACCGATCTACAGCAGCGACGCGCAGTGGCGCTGAGGCGAGCGAAAAACTCGCTCAATGAGGGTACGAATTCTCACCGCGCAAATTCGCCTGCATTTCGAGACCTGTATATAAGACCGTGCTTGGACTCTTTGGATTACACGAGTAGTTCGTATAACATTATGGCGTCGAAGCATGCTCGGGTAAAAAAAATACTTTTGTCTTGAAAACCGCACATGACTTTTACCATGATTTAATAACCTAATAGTTATCACTCAAAGTAACAGGTTTTCATAAAAGTTCAAACCAATTGTTTTCGTACGTTGCCAACCTAGGCACCTTTTGGTAAACGTCCATAATGTTAATAAACTGAAGTCTTATGATGATACTACAGTCATAATAGAATTTATCTCAGAGATTTCAACGATTTTTGAACATGCCGATTCCCCAGGGTCATTGAATTCTCACAAGCACGCGACACACAAGCATTCGACGATTGATGAGTCTGCAACAAACGAGCATGTGACTCTCAAGCATTGAGCCAGAATTTTAGTGATCTACTGTTCGATCCTTTCGGAACGACTACCTTCCATTTACACTTAACCTTTCACTTGCCCGTTGCCTAAACATTTCCCAACACGACGCTCAGAGCCGCTCATTCTCCGTTTTGATTTTTCTTCCCACAGAACATTTCTTTTAAGTCTTATTCGCGTGATTCTGGACACGGGGGTTCGGAACAAGAAGATTCACCACGGACGCACAACGTGATGACCCTCGGACATACTGTGAGAACGCGCGATCGCCGGGCTCTCGTAGATGGCGCTGAAGTCGGCAACGGTCGTACGACGGGTCGCAGAGCCGCATCACCCTACAATCATACGTACACGGAGATTCGCGACGGCAGCGTACGCGGCGGGATCTATCAGCAGAGTCACGTGACGTATCATCAGAATTACGGGAACGGTCATGGGCACGGGTCCCGTGGCGCGGCTGGCGATGACGATCCCGTTTACGAGGAAATCGAACGTGGCGGAGAGATACAAGTCTCGGATTTATCGGACGAAGATGGCAGACGCCAGAGCGATATGAGTAGACAATCGTCGCGGAGTTACGGCGACCATCGACCTTTGATTCCGTATTCACCGGCCAACGATCGCAACCTGATTCATTACGGCCAAACGGCAGACCGCAACGCCCTTCACTTTGATCCGTCGCAGTACAGCCCGGCCCAAGAAAGGAGCCTCAATGCGTGCTGGGAAAAGTTGCGCAGACAACCGGCCAAGTACGAATTGGGCGAAATTGCCGGCAGAATGCCCGCTAGTTACGCAATATCCCAGCCGGACCACACGAGAACCGTAGCAGTACTGGATGGTCATACGGTCGTGTGTCATCTTCAACCGCAAACGGACATGTACACCGGTCGGGGCATGCCACCACCGTCTTACAGTGAATGCTAAAAGTCTCCGGAGCCTAAATCTGAGGATAAGGGGCTGGAGAAACGGGAAAACGAGTGACTCGATGGCACGTAGAACTTGGGTGCAGAGGAAAATATGCGATATGCGTCAAGCGGGGTTTCGCGCACGGTCACAATGCCAAATATTGCCATTCTCATAACGACGAATATCGCGCACGTAACGACGTTAAAACACGTGAAAACAAGAGACTGTATAATAAATTTATAAAACTTCGTTAACGTTACGTATGCGTAATTCGTGCGCCTCCACAATGAGGAATTCTGACGAACTGGCTATCGTGCCAACGATCATTTTGGCATATTTTTTCTTCTTTGCATCAGCGGCTCAAATTCGCCGAAGCCTCCGTTGACGGGACGGGGATTTCAGTTAAATCAAACGAAAAGTAAAAGTGCGTAAACGAATCTTTCGCAGGCCGAAATTTTGAGAAGAACTCGTACAACTGGTGTATTTTCAATTATTTTTTTCGTTCCCTTGCTGCAACGAATTTGGCGGACGCGAATATCTCCATATATGCGGAAACTCGTGAACAATCGTGTTAGACTGTACCCGAATAAACTTTAACTAGAATTTGTACCATCCTCGTGTGCGTGTAACGTAACTGTTTATAAATAAATGACGTCGAGGTTTATGAAATAAAGTTGAGGGAGATTCACGTGACACCGATGTAGCGCATACGAAGGAAATTAAACGAAGGAGCTGAGGAACGATATAAGTAACGAATGACCGCGTAAGGATATTCGGGAGCATGGGTTAACGTTAGTTAAAACTCATCAATTGTATATTAAATATCTACGTGGCGTAATGAGGTTCGGATTCCCTAAAACGTAATAATAATTATCGACGCCCAGTTCTCTCATATGTATCTACTAGCCGCAGATAAATTGCGAGTGATGATTCATGTTGGCTGAACCGACTCCATACCTTTTGAGGCCGTTCATCGTTGACGAGACGAACCGCGCTCGGCAAGTTACAAATTGACGGAACGCTGAATAAATGGCCGTAAAGAAATTTCGAACAAAATCATTTTTCCCGCTTGCCAGCTGATGTTCAACTGATGACTTTTCGTAAGAATTGGACCGAGTTCCCATAATGATTTGCAATTTGTAATATTCAACTGAAGAAAGTCGAGCGATTCCTCGTAACCGATTTATTTTTCTTGCGTTCATTGCTCAACGAGGGGGACATTACAAAGTCTTTCAGAGATCAACAAATTTAGAGACATGTGGTCTGCGCTGAAGGGATTAGAGTTTGTTCTCGAAGATTCGCATCAGACATCGGAGAGCCCGAGACCGTTGACGCGAAATGATAAACGCATTGTATCGATCAAGGCTGCATGTCGGAATCCTTGCGTTTCTATGCCACAAAAAGTCTCGAGTGATTTATTCGCACTTTTGATCGTGGAAATCCCGCAAACGCTACACTGACTATCGAACTTCTATTCTTGAGGAATAATATGAAAATACAGTAGATGGAGAGAAAAGCTTCTCAGTGAAACTGGCCAGTTTTTTTTTTATTGTAAGATACGGTCTTGAAAGAGATGTAAATCGGCTAGCATGAAAAACAGTAAACATATCGGCAGCGTTAGTCCTGTGTTATTTATCGACGAAGCGAGAGCGCGCAAGGGGACATAAGTGAATAAACAATCGCGTACAATAACGTACAATCGTGTGTTTTCTCACGCAATATTGTGCGGACACCGAGCGACGAATGTCGCGACGGTTTCCTTGGATTATGGAAAAAGTATACACGTACGTTACGTGGAAAGACCGGTGTATGCTACTGATCGTTGCACCACCTGCCCGACATCTTACCCATTATTAATTTAGAAACGTTTTACATCTCCGAAACATTATTTTTATAAATATCGAGCGCATAAAAGATCATTAGAACAACAAAAAAACTACAGTTATATTATTTAGTCCACATTCCACCTTATTGTGGAGTGTGGTAAACCGGTGTGCGTGTACGTGTGTGTGCGCGCGCGCGAGCGCCCGCGCGTATGGCCTGTGTATGTGAATGCATCATGTTGATAATTAATTTTTAAGGAACGCGAGAGATTTACGACAATAGACACAACTTAGTCACTTTTTTAAATATTTTGTCATCATCGTCATTATTATTATTATTATTATTATTATTATTATTATAACTATTATTGTGGCTGTTTTGCAATAACGGTCGTTGACATTCTATTTATTTTTTTTACCGTTCAGATTGCTTAGAGATCGAAATTGATCGATGGATCTTCACTTGTGAAAGCGATAGAGATCGATTGCAAAAGTTGCGCGTAAATCGACGGTATTTGTGTATTTATTCGTTTTTCTTTAACATCTTCGTTACTTTGCCTATTCTGTGCGTGTAAAAGAAATTTGAAATCACCGAAAAGTGAGAGCTGGCGCAGCTTGTTACAATATATTTACGGTCACATAAAAAAAAAATAACTGTGTTGTCGGTATGAATGTTTTATCAACGATGTCTGCGATGATTAACAAACGCTCGATTGTAACGTCCCGAGAGAATAGAATCCAAAACTAAAAGGAGAACAATATACGTCGATTCGATAAGAATGTTTGACCGACGAGCCGAATTGACCCTTCGGTGGCGTAGAATTTTTTAGAATATACATCGGACTTTTCACTTTAACTAAATCGGTCGAAAATGGAACGCGGTATACCTAATGCAGGTCGAGTGATAGCCGTGCAAAAATGTTGGCCCTTAAGGTGTTCATTGAGCAGCTGAACTGGAATTCTAAGAATAATGTGAATGATAGTTGCATTAACCATTTTTGTTTTGGCTGCGGATAAGAGGCGGACGAACGATAAATGCCCTTTCGGATTGGGAAGTTAAAACTAATCGTGGTGACATTGTTTCTTGATACAACATACCCTCTGCACAGAATTCACTAATCTTTTTAATAACTTAACCATAATGAACGTGTTTTTTTTTCAATCCGTGGGCATATTTTCTTGTCGATTTTGAAAATGATGCCTGGGCATTGTGGAAACATGAAAATTTGAGTTTATTCATGTCCGACTGCATGTAGCGATTGAGCACTTTTCAGTAGTCGACCTATATGTTGTAACCTCCGAAAAAAACTCCAGAGAACTATCCGAAAAAATGCGGTGCGATGGGCCGAAATTCGAAATTTTCTCGGATAGTCTTGATCTTCGCAACGTTACAGTGTACAGCCGACTCCGCTGTCTTCAATCGAATAATTCAACATCACCCCACAACGCTTATAAGTCACACCCATATCGATGCAAGGCCACGCAGGATACTTTCAGTAGCTACAATAAATACAATTGAGTTACCCCATGTTTTATTTCGCTTTCTGCTTCTATTTCGAACACAATGAAACGCTCCTGCGAAAACGCAATGTTTCATTTACACAATTAAAATCAGCGTCAACGTTCGTACCGTCTGATCAATGAGTACGATTTGATTGAAGCCTTCAGTAAAGGAAAATGGTTATTTGCCTATTAATTCTTCAACGTAAGACGATGTAATACTTTTCATAACGAGTACCATAGTATCCTACACGTGCAAACGTAAATGCGCGCACGTGTCCGTATGCGTGACGGACGAATCGACAGCATTCCGCAAACTATAGCTCTGAATGACGGAACTGACGAAAAAAAAAAAAACGGCTCAACGTCCGAATCCGTAGTTTAGTGTACATGGACAACGCAAAGCAAAAAGTAAAGAGAAAACGGGATTAGCGCCTTGTACAAGAAGCGCCATTCGGCATTAGACGTTTAAAGCGTTTCTGTGTTATCACGACCATCATTATGCTTACGCGCCCCTCCCCTCATTCCCTGCCGTTATCTTCGATAAAAAACTTAATTCGAGAAATTGTAAATAATGTAAATATGGCTTTGTACATGTTGAATACTTGTAATGTAAATGGACACGATAATTAAGAGCGTAATTATTACATGTGAGATATGGATAGACGTTAGGAGAAGATTTTTTTCTTCTTTAGCTTAGTAACGGAGGATGATGAACAATTGACGTGGAGGGGGAGTATAGAGAAAAAAAAATTAGGAGGTTAAAGACACTATGACCCCGATTTAGGGAACTTCGATGTAAGCAATAGTCACCAACAAGCCACGCTTGTCGATTTTCCTAGCATTTGATGGTATAGCCTCTGCGCCTGTCGTATCTCCGCTTGCCGTGCGGTAAGAGCGCAGATTCGAGTGAATCATTTCAATCCGAGATGAAGCAAAACACACTCAGTCGATGAGAAAAACTGTAATCAATTATTTTTATAGATTTTTCAGTTCAATGGAAGAGCTAAGTTTCAAGGCTGGCGCTCATTAATTCTACGTACGATTCAACTTTGTTACTTTGTGGAAAATCAACGCCCCTTGGAAAATAATGTAAACTAAGAAGTCGGGTGAGGATGAAGCAGGAATGGGAATCGAACCTCACCTTGAGCAAGCGCGATGCGGTGCCCGTTCTGCAACGGTTCCGTAAATCGAGGTCGTAGCGTAGACAAATTGGACAATTAATTGTATGGTCTCGATATAATAGGTATGTAAATAAATTGAGCAAAGAAAATAAAATATTAAAAGCTGATCTAACACTATTAGATATTTCTGACAATGAAATCACGCGTAGCATGAACAGCGATTACGGTTTCAGTATAACAACTGAAGAAAAACAATTTTTTTAAATTGACGAGCAGCAAAAGATTTCTCGGGGAAGCACACGTTGCGCAAAACATTGCGTACTTTTGGTCCAAAGCCAATGGCAAGAGACACAGAGTGAAATAAGTAGAAATGAAGAAGAAAAAAAAACTATGATTAACGCGCAAACAGATTATCAGATAGATGAAGGATAAAAATGCATGTTCTATCCTTAGCCATTTTATGAAGTAATGTCCCTCATCATCGTCTCGCACCGAGAACAAAATAAAATGATAAACGCAAGACAAACGCTCAAAAAATGCACTTTATCCTGATGGTGTTGAAATTTACATTATTGGAATGGAACGAAAATTCATTTGAATGGTTGAGTTTCACTATTTTCAGTATTGTCCAAAAGTTGCTTTGGCCAACTGAAGTTTTAATTCTGCAATGAGGATTTAAAAGAATAACATTTAAATGATTTTCATTGGTTGAATTCGCCAGAAAAGATGTGAGCAATTAAAAAAAATCAATTTGCATTGCATTCCAACGATGTAAAATTCAACATTGTCTGTCCTGTATGAGTTCGCGCCTCATACATTTAGTATGATAGCAAGTCCGAAGTAAAATTTAAGAATTGAATCAGGCCAAATCATCTCGTTGATGTCTTCTTCAATTACTTACGATATTTTTGTTTGGATAATCTGATGAATAAATACGATTGCCGCGGCATGATTGGAATTCTCCGATGCTCAAAGAAAAAGCGCGAAATATATTGTGATATCGATCTCTTGTACTTCGCCGTGCGATTATATACATTTATATATGTATATAATGTATAAGATATTTATACATATATTTATGTTTCTCCGTAGCGAATGATTGGGACTCGTCGAAGCATATTTACTTGTACGGTTCTATAACAACATCGCTTATTCGCTCGTACTGTTCAAATCGCGTAGCGCGACGTTTATCGTAAAACACCGTATTTTTCAACTCGAAAAAGAGCTTTGTTTGCTGATTTTTTATGCTTCTCTAAGACTGTCAAATACGGAAAAAAAACTGAATAAATAAATGTGTACCAATTCTCTGAACACTCCAGGTTTTAAAAATTATATTACATCCTCGTTTTCCTGAAATCATTCTAACTTAAATATAAGAGACAACGAAATAAGAAACATATTCGAATACGGTTTATAAAATAATAATTATATTTTCCACGTGCTCGGATATTATACATTGCTGTGTCAGGACGTCGGTCATTTCGAGACAAGACGCTCCTATAACTTACATGAAGGACATGTTGGCAACTAAATTATTACGATTCATTTTCAAGTAATTAAAAAATCTCTGTTTTCACAAAACTTATCCCTTACGCGCTGAATTATATTAATCAATAACGAACCGTCAGCAAACAAGCGAATTCAACTATTGAAACTCACCACCTGTTTATCTGGCGCTATCTACTAGCTAGCCGCGAAAACTAAGTTTATCCCGTAATATTCACACCCGCATTATTCTTGAGGGGTCTGCATAAGTTTGGAATGTCAAGAATACGATGTTTTTTGTTGCATAGTTTTATAGCCTAGGATCTTAGCTTCAGTTTGCAACAAATATGTGATAAAAATTCTAAAAATTACCGAGGTATGACGACGTTTGTGGAAGGTTAGATCGCGAAGTGCCCTACGGTAAACCGGCCCGCTGCTATATGGAGTATACCTAACGGTATATATAATATTGAATCCAATGATACGTTCTGCTAATGATGCGATTGATAGAAGTGACATTTGGGACCGAAGCCTAGGCAAGGTGCCACGATGCACAGCGAATATAGACGGCAGACAAACGGACACTGAAAACATCGAACGAAGAGCGACAACTTCGTCGAGCGGCAGCTCAAAGCGGAGCGGAAGAAACGCAAATTGAAGGTACACATTTTTTTATTTTTTTCGGGTTTTTATTCTATACGCCAGTGACGTTCTTACAATGCAATTGGTTAAGCGACGATTGTTATAGAACGATGCATTTATGAAAATAAAACCCTCTAAAAAAAATGTCTTATTCATTTATTTGCTAACGCTATTCATAATGCTGATATAAACAGCGAAAGTTTATCTAGTCATCTGTCACGCCTCACTTCATCTCCCGTCCTCATTAAAACTGTCGTTGCATATTACTCCATTACAACATAGAGTTTGCAAAAAAGGCATAAGGCCATTTTGGTTATATATTCATAAAGGAATGTTTCGTATTCCGAACTTGTTTCTCTATTATGCATCGTTTTGCCACAATAGTCATCTTAACAATTCATTTGTTTACATAAAAAAGAAAGACTTTCACCAAAAAAATAACATTCATATTCGATTTCTTCACACCCAGAGGCACAATAAAAGTAACATGGATATTGAATAGACCTCTAAATTTATAAGGAACATGTAGATTTCACTACACCTTTTTCTTTTGCGCTTTTCTCGAAACTATGTTTTATGAAATGGTGCAAGTCGTATCAAAATATATTCATCCAATTCACTCCAATCCCGAAGGGAGCATAGTTTCAAATCTTTTCCCGTATAGCTGGATGACTTTTTTATATCTTTATCCGTTTGTCAATAACAGGTGATTAACCCTTTGCGTGTATCCGCGAAGAGTTAAAGCTGTTTCTGTTGGTAAAAAATCGAACTTATTGTTTTATTTTTTATTATCTCTGCTACGGCGAACGCTTCGCTTATTGTAGCTTCCATCCATCTAACTTGGCAAGACTATGTATCAATTGTGTGTAAAATCCCAACCTCGTCATTTTAAGGAGCTACATCTACCTAGAGACCTGGAGAAAAGGCGAATTCCGATTCTTTTTTTCCTGGGAAACGATTGGTGAAAAAGAAACGCATTTTTTAAAACCTAAAGGTACATATACTGAGAGGCTTAAAAAATCACCAAGGAATACAGAGAAACAACAAAAACACGACTGCCGGGCGATGAAATTTTTTCGCGACGTCTGGCGGTGGACATTCTCCAGCGGTCCATCTGAAATCTAAAACCAAACAGGTTATTTAAGTTAACAATAAATACGAAACGTTAACGATGAAACGAATACGAAATGTTTCTCATCGTATCGTCTGTAAATTTGGAAACAATCCGTAAAGTGGTTCTCGAGATATCATGTCCACCGACTTTGAAAACAGTATTTCAAGAAAAACACGTTCAAAGTTTGAAGTATACCGCTCGCCCGGCCGACTGTTAGAAGCTGCGCAGCTCATTCAATTTTAAGAATATTTCAATGACATTTTCAGGAAGTATAGCTAAAAAGTGATACTATCGAATACATATATTTTTGGAAAATGCCATTTTTTCACCCACCTAAGTAGGTGTAGCCCGTTAAGGGGTGAGGTGCAGTCGGAATTTTCAAAGAATCGATTTTTTTAATACATTTTCTTGAAGTATGATGTTTCGAAACTATTTTCTGAAAATTTCAAGTCAATACGATGAATAGTTTCCGGGATATCCTACAATTAGTGAAGGGGCGTCGCACAGTGGTTCCAAACGCCGAAAAGCTGGCCAAAAATAGGGAAAATCGCGTTACTAAATATAGGACTTTTTTGTTTGCCATATGTTAGGTTGGTACCTGTACTTTAAGAACGCAGCATTACCAATGCCAATAATACACACTTGTTGGCAGCGTGGCGTCGTGAAGTTAAGATTAAATTTCGTGAATGTCACGTGTTTTCTGACTTAAACATTTAATTTAGACAAGTTAGTGTTAATTATTCATGGTGGAGTAAATTGTTTCGAAGAGAGGGATATCTGAGGTTAGTAAAATACGTTTTGTTTGAAATTTTTAAGTGCTTGTACATTGTTTATATATTATTGTTTGTAAATCACAAAATTTCGTCATTTTTATGCCACTTTTACTTTCTCATTTTCTCGAAAGTCCCGCTAGATCCCGGGCTGAAATTAATTGCATATGGTAAGGGCATCATAGCACTAAATTATGACGCCAATAACTTTTGCCCGAATTTGCCCGGAATTGAGAAAATGCAATTTGAAAATTTACTTAAAAAAATGGCTAAAAATATGATTTTTACGTTATCTGAAGCCCAATAACGTCAAAAAAAATTTGTTTAAGTTATTCAATGTTGAGTATACATACTACCAATGATTTTGACATTATAAACAATGAATTTGTTATAAACAATCAATTATTTTTTTTTTTAAACTTAATTAAAATTTTTTTCCAAGTTGATAAAATGTCAAATTCTGATTCAGCGACGTCGAAAACCCCTTAATCAACAGGTTTTATCATTTACAGTTATAATAATTTTTTTTTGGTCCGCCATCTTGTTTTTGACTTTGTTTTGCATTTTTTTATGAAACTGATGTCAAATTTCGATTTAGCGACCTCAAAAACTCCTTATAACATCATTTTTTATTGTTTAAAGTTGATATAAACATTTTTTGGTCCGCCATCTTGTTTTTGACTTTTTGACTCACTTTTTTTCGAAAAACTAACATCAGATTCGGATTCAGCGACCCTCAAAACCTATATATACCCACCACCATCCGTTTTTTCGATGATTTCGATTTTTGGCCAGCTTTTCGGCGTTTGGAACCACTGTGCGTCGGGTCCCCATGGCAGGTAGCGGACGGTAGCTGCAAGCAACCGGTTTCGCCCCCCCCCCCCATTATATTCTATAAATAGTCTTGTTCCTAACTGAAAATTTTCGGTTAGGCATCAGTATATTCGTGGCAGTCGAACGGAATGGTCGATACTTGTGCGTTTATATAAAAACTTATTCGATTATTGTATCATGCATCGTAGCAAAGGTTCTAGAGAACGTCAAAATTCTGATAATCTTCGTAAGTCGCGTACCGTGAAAAGAAAAAATGTTTTCAATCCGAGCACAGCGGAACGTGATGAAAGTGTTAAGAAGTCACGAAGTTCATCAGCTAAAAAATTAAAACGCGACATTGAAGATGATGTACCTGAAGATAGTCGTATTGAATATACAATAATAAACTTTATTTCTGTATTTACGGCTATTTCGAGTCATGTAAAGTGCAAGTGTAATGGGGATGTGGCATTTCAGACAACCAGCACGAGTGGTCTGGGATTGAAAAATGTCGTATCATGTGACGGTTGTGTCAACCATAACATTTTTTCGTGTTCTTTTATAGGACATTCCTATGAAATACATCGACGAATTTCTATTTTTTTAAACCAATAATCGAGCGATTTTTTGGTCGAAAATCGAAAATGATCTGTCGGAAGCCATTTTGTTAATTTTGGAAAAAAGCTTCGATTTAGGACTAGATTTGTTATTGAACTAATGATTTTTTTTGGTTTTTTTATTTCAGATGATCCAGTAAAATGTTATGATGGTCACCGCAAAACACTACATGCCGAAAGGGGTTCGACAAAGATGGCGATATTTTTATAAATAATTAATATTTTTCTTTGACAATTTGTACAAGTCAAGTTGAAATATAACATAAAAAATCTGTGTATCCACTTTTGTAAAACAAACTTAATTGCTATTTTTTTTTAATTATTAAAAATTCTCGTTTTTTCACGCCTCTGACTGCACCTCACCCCTTAATACTCCAATCAGAAAAAAATATTCCTCGCAAAAGCGAGAAAAGTCGATAAGTCGAGTACTCATTAAATAATTTTTCAACAAATTGTAATCCACTTCAATCATGTCGAAACCGTATGCCGTACATACAGGGTGCGCCAGAGAAACTTACTTATTCGAAAGGTCAATAAAAACAAAAGTACTTCAATTATTGTTTAAAATTTTTTTTTATTTGAGAATACAATATCCCAATTTTTTTTCATGCAGTCTTGAAAATGACATCGGATAAATGGCGACCCCCATTGCGCATACACTGATGAAGTAGATTTTTGAAATTCGTATCCACTCTTTGCAGCATATCAATCGGTATGTTGGCAATGGCGTCGCGAATGTTGTTCTTGAGGTGTGCTATGGTCCGTGGTCGATCGACATAAACCAGAGATTTCAAATAACCCCATAAAAAGAAATCACATGGAGTCAAATCTGGAGAGCGTGCCGGCCATTGGAGATCGCCTCTGAGAGAGATGAGGCGGTCGGGGAAATTTTGTCGCAACAAATTCATTGAGTCTCGTGCTGTGTGTGCTGTGGCTCCATCTTGCTGAAACCACACGTTCCTAACGTTCATTTCTTCGAGTCTTGGAAGAAAAAATTCCTCGATCATGTTCCTGTAACGAGCTCCATTCACGGTAACTGCGCGACAAGTGAGCGACCGTTAGAAAAGAAGCTCTCGACTGCGAAGGCCCGCTGCTCTCTAGACCAGAGCATGATGGCAACTGACTGGAGGGAGAAACAAACTTGGGAACTTCCCCCTCCAGATGCGCCCCCTCTCGCCCCTCTACCCGCCCAACTCACCGCGCCGGAATTTTTTCAAATAAGTAAGTTTCTCTGGCGCACCCTGTACAAAAATTTTGCGACCGCTTTGCTCGTCTGCCGCCTTCCTCTATTCTGGCATAGCAACTCTGAGCTAACATCGTTACCCGTTAAAATTTAGACTTTGGCAATCTTAAAAATAAAATAATCAATGTTTCGGGACAATCAGTAAAATGTCAACATTCGGATTGAAGTGTAGCCGAATACACGACTTGGTTGTAAGCTCAGCACGTACTGTTGTGTACCTAATAAAACTTCCACAGTCAAATTACCAAACTACTGAAGGGGGAATATACCTTTGTAAATTTTTTTTTTTCATTTTTTTTTATTCGCATCAAAGCTCCCTTAACTATCCAAAAATGTTGAATTAGAAGAACAATTGTATGGTCCAGGCATCGCCGATTAAAGGTCAACACGAAATTCCCATGATTTGACAGTACTTAAAACTTTAAACACGTTTTTCTCGAAACTATGTTTTTATACACGGGCGTATCCGTAGCGACTCGAGTTTTCAATCGATTGACTTGAAATTTTAACTGTAGCTTCTTGACAACATTTTCTAGTCCAGTACGTAAGATTTTTTCGATAAGTTGAAATTAATAAATTTTATGATCGACATTCGGCCGATTTTTCTACGAATTTTTTTTCCCGTACTAACGCCATTTTTTTTTAATTAATATTTTAAAAAACCCCTACGTACTGGACTAGTTCTTTATATTTACTTTCAAAACATTTTTCGTTTTTTGTTCTAGCTTGGAAATTATGACCTGTGCGAATACGCCCGTAGAGGACTATGAAAAAAGGAGATTTCTTCCATCGACTACTGCGCCGCCATTTTGTTTCAAAATGATTTTTTTTTAATCTCTCACTTTGATAATTGTAGTAACATGTATAAAAAACTGAATTTAAAAATATTGTTTTGTTTTTCTTCAATAAATTGTCAAAAATGACCCTTGATTTTGCGCTCACAAAGATATATTCCCCCTTAACTAGACTTCACTAATCCAAATCTAGCCTATGAAATTAGCAAACTCTATTGACTGACTTGTAATAACATTACGCTTATGGAACCCTCCCGATCATGTTTCAGTACATTTTTTATATCTGCCGAAAATGCTACGGAGCCAAAAAGTAGGCAAGGTTCGACTAATTATCGAACTAAGCATTGGCAACATGGAAATGAGGATTAACAGCACCGTTATGAAATTATTAATGTTTTTAATCGTGAATATGTATGCATTAGGCTTTGCAAATATGGCAACGCCGTAGACGGCATTAATGCGACCTACCTTATCCACATTCGGTAATTACGCCCGGGGACCTCAGAATACTTGGTTCGGACAATTAAGGAGGACTATTATTTGATCTCATTCTATTAATTGTTAATCATTACTTTATATCAGTTGGAGATCGATGTTCAACATTATTTGTTTCTAGACATTTCTAGGAAAAGACCAAATACAGTGGATGTTTTTCAAAAATAAAAGAATTTGTTAGCATATCAGAAAATTATTAAAGTATTTGATATCTTTCAGATTATAGATAGCTTTAGTACACAGTTTTTCTTTCTAGCTAAAGAATTATTTACTGAGACCGATATTCATTGTTGACAGCTCCTCGGGCCGATTTTGAAGTTATGAATGCGGCGCGTATGTCTCTAACTTCGCGACACTTCTGCCAACTTGAGCATTATCGGCATTATCATATACCACGATTGACGACGTTGCCAATTCGTCTCGCGTTAAGACGGAATGACACCTCATTGCCGTCGGTATGGTAGAACAATTATAGATTCCCGAAAATCTCTGAAACGGCTCTTCAGATTCCGTCGAAACTTTACTAAACGACGTCAAATAGATAGACGAACAGCTGTTTGCCCCTCAAATTTTCTGAATTTGAGAAAAAAAATGCAGGTTGGCTTATCATGAGGCAATCTGATTTTTTAAAATCAAAAAAAGAAAATTTGAGGGGCTGTTCGTCTATCAAAAACAGAAAATTTTAGACAGCTGTTCGTCTATCTATTTGACGTCGTTTGGCAAAGTTTCGACGGGATCTGAAGAGCCGTTTCAGAGATTTTTGGGAATCTATAATTGTTCTACCATACCGACCGCGATGAGGTGTCATTTCCTCTTAAGGCGGCATATGCATTTACAACGATCAAAAAATCGATTTCTTTTTTTTTCTCTAAACGATAGAACTATATATGTAGAATATTTTCCTAAAGTTTCAAAGCGAAATTCGAAAAACTTCAAACGTTACAGCCCGTCAACGCTGTGTCTCGCCGCTCGGATTCAGAGCGGGCGTGAACTTCAAACGCGTTTTTCTCAAAACTGCATTATTGAAATTGGCGTGCAGGATTACTCAAAAACTATTAAGCCGATTGAGTTAGAACTTGGTAGAAATATTGATAATATTGGTACCTGCACTTGACGAGAATTGGTTTTGAAAAATTGAAAAAAAAACGTTTTTTCATCCACATTTTACAGAAATGTTGCGTGAAATGTTGTTTTTTTTTGTAAATGCGTGCCACTTTCTTCATTTCAATTACCGTCACTCTACATAGAAACTATACATGTTCTAACTGAAAAAATGTTTAAACTTTTTTGCAAATCAAAGTCTACGGCAAGCGACTGCACGCCCATTCGCAACTCCTGCCGCGACCTTGCTGTAACACTGCCACAGCTCCGTCATTTTGATGATGAATTTATTTTAAACTAATTTTTTGTACACTTAAATATACTATTAAAATATACCTAAAGTTTGATAATTGTAGAAATCCCTCAATATTGCTTATTTTTTTCCTGTCTAAATGTTTATCCCGCCTTAATTGAGCGAGAAAATATAGAAAATAATTATACAAAGTAATGAAAACCCGTCATGTAATCATCGAATATTAAAAAAATACGTATTTTTATGAATAGGGGCCAAACATTGTTCGAAAACGTACGTTTAATATGACGACTATTTTATAGCTAACAGTTGGTAACAATCAATCAGCCCCATACATAAGCATAGGGTGCAGTCCTTGTACTTCACCTTTAACGGCTAGACCCCATGACAACTTTATGGCTGTTGCTTTAAAATATTGGGGCGAATAGATATTAATGAAAATTTTACTAGTCATTATGGTATATTTCCTGTACATACTGGCAAAAGGAGAACAGAGGTTTGCGCATTCGTTTGTTAAATAATAAATGCTAAAGTTTACGTCAATCTCCGCTTGATCGCATTGGTTATATGGGGCAACGTCGTTGACATTTCAGTTTCCCGCGTATAGCTTCGGCATATGTGGAGTGACCAAAAAAAAATTGCATAGCTTTTTTTTATAGCTGCGGTAAGCATAGTACGATGCTTGTGGGCACGAGCACTGACAAATCGTCTTTTTCATGGGAAACTTTACGACGCACTAATCTTTTTTTTCAATCATTTGTTGCCTCCTTTTGCTCTGACATAACCTCTGAAAACGCAGACTGGCACAAAACTCGTGAAACACAGCTGTGCTCTGTGACAGTCAACCTAAGTCTCGAATTACGAGAGAACCGCGCAACGTTGCCCAAGCTCGTATCTATTTTGATAGGATTCTTAAACATCGAAAATTATTTTTCCTATAATCCTAGTTCCTTCAAATTAACATGGCGTACACAAATAGCGTACCGCCGAATTTCCGAATTTTTACCCCCCCCCCCCCCCCCCCCCCCACGTACCCGGACCGTAACGCCTGGCCGGATCCCCCCGCGCCTCTACTTCGTTACGTAACAGGTGCTTAAGGTAGTACTAGCGCATTGACTAATCAACAGAAAATCTAGAAATTTTCGAATCTGACAAAAGCAAAATATATTTAGGTATAATAATCATGATACGGAAAAGAATTGTTTGAGAAGTGTATGCGATAAGCTGCGTGTATTATATTTTGAAAAGTCGAGTATTAAAATAGCAATCAGATTTGACTTGAGTTGTCTCACCAGCCGCCATTTCATAATTCTGGCAATATCCGTGGCAACGCTTTACTCTGACTCAGGCGCTTTCAATAAATGTCGAGCGTGTGTTTGTTTACCGTGTGTTGTAGTGTGGGTGTAATGTGCACATTATAACTTCGGTTTTACATATATTGTAACAACAGATATATATCGACAGGGCATTCGTTTGAATCTCGGACAAAATAAAATTGTGTTAAAAACCGACAACGTTTGTCGTTGCAGTTAAATTGACCGGCTCGATTCGGCCTCCCAGATACGAGCACAGCTGACGGCATGCGGCGTTGCCAAACCTACGCCATCTCTCTCATCATGGCAGACGCGGCTAGCGAACTTGAAAATTAGTCGATTCAATAGATAATATCTGCTCAAAATATCCCGTAACCTATATTTTTATGGAACAAAGTATGCGACCACAACAGTTTTCTTGTTGTTTATCGCTTTCGCATGGCTCCGTATCTATTTGCGAACTATTATTATTTCCGTCTCAAGGTTCGATCTTCACGGATTCCTTATATGGTGTGGGTTAAATCCATTGATTTCATGATTTAATTACTATTATGTTTAGCCGGTAAGGCATGCGGAGTTCTCGGGGACGTCATTCTGTATGTCTGTATTACAACATACAAAAGAAACAATTTTTTTTCCAATGAGGAGCTTCGTGCACATACCTTGAATGGCGACGATTTGACCATTTTGTTCTTATTTTCAAGGCCGTTTTCGTATTCAAGAAGGCTTTAAAAATCGTAAATATCAAAATTTAAAAAATCGGCTACGTACAACCTTAATCACTCCGCTTACAGAAATTTAAAAAATAAAAAATAAAAATCGGTTCATTCGTTTTTGAGTTATTGCTGGAACGAGATCGAAAGAAATTGTTTCAGGAAAAACGCATTCAAAGTTTTCGTTCTGTTTCTCTTGATGTAAAGTTACGTTTTTTCTAGAATACTGATACTTGCTTGAAGTATCTAGTCCCGAGCGATATGGCGGTTCTTCATCTTCATTATATTTTACAAAATAAACAGACTCTGCACTTCATCTATTGTGAACGATGCCACACAGGTAGGAACTGAGGGCCCTAATCGGGCGCGCTACCTGTTCTCACGAAAGTCACTGCAACTCCATCAACTTTCGGACTTTTGTCGTAAAATTTTGTCAACATATTTTTGAATATATGTACTTTCAAGAATAATAAAAAACTTAAATTTTGCTTAGGGAAAGTGGGTAAGGGGAAGAGCCACAGTGCAAATGTTTGCACAGTGACTTTCCACCTTACCTGACATTTCGTATGGAAAGCTGTCAATTTTCCGCGGTAAAATTGAGCGCGAGTTTAGTGTTGTAAGGATACAAAACACCTTACCCTGGTAGACAAACGTGCTGTGAAAATTCAAATGTCAGCATTATAGCGGGAAGAGGACAGAATACGGCGGCACACCGTGACACCAATATGCTGTTTTTTGCTTCCGCAATAAGCTGCAAGTTTGCGCCACATTGAGTGCTTTGGCGGAATAAAAGTGTGATGCCAAGACGGCAGGTTTGCAGCAAATATACGCAACAATTACCTGCTGCAACAACGGTACTGATGTGGCAAGCTCCAGATTTGGAGTGATATCATCTTTATACCGCGTTTCAGTCATAAATGCACCACGCTGTGACGCTCCGTTGCCGGTAAAAACGAGGCAAGTTATCGTGGCATTCCGATGGAAAATGTGGAGTACGTTATTCCGGCAAGGTTAGGGCACACTGGGGGCACGCTGTGGCGTTCCATTCCCGGCAAAAACAAGGTACATGGTTATGACCATGGGCAGATTCGCTACGACCAGTGTCATGATCCTAAAATTAGTTACATAAGTTGAACCAGTTGGATGGGCGAGTGGTTAGCGTGCTTGCCTTCTAAATCAGCCCATCGTAAAGTTGCGGGTACGAATCCCAGCCTCGTACTTTCGGAAAAAAATAATTACGGGCATGACGCGTAGCCCGCAGTCATACGCGGGCGTCGCACACACGAACCGGTACGGGTGTGCGATTGTATTCAATAACATTATTTATTTTGCCCTCTTTTTATTCCCACCTGTCCACGCCGGTAATACAGAACCCCATTTAGCCAGTCACCTCAATAGCAGGCCTCGGTTATGCCGACGAAGGAGCGTGTTCTAAATATGCCAGCAATGTAACGTCAGAGTATGCCGTCAATGTGCCCTCACCTTGCCGAATAGCGTATTCCAAATTTTCCGTCTCAATGCCGCGACAACGTGCCCCGTTTCTACCGGCAATGGAGCGTCACAGCGTACCTCCAATGTGCCTCCAGCTTGCCGAAATAACGCATTTCAAATTTTATGTCGCAATGCTGCAATAACCCAGCAATGAACGTGCTCCAAATGTATCGCCAATATTCTGTATTTTCGTACTGCAATATTAACACCAACATTCACGCGAGGATGCGCAATGCTGTGCTGCTAGAACACAGCTTAATGCAAAGGATGCCATTTTTCCGTCATAACTTGCTCTCGCTTAGCGTGAGCTGCCAATGTGTTGTCGCCAAATTTCTTACTGGGTAGTTTTATAAGGTGTTTGAGAAATAAGCACGAACGTTTGGTGCAATATTGTTACCCCGAGTCTCACAAGATATTGTAGGCAGATGGGTTAAAACTACAATATTACAACGCTGGATGACTTGATGATACTCTATATACCAGTGATATCATTTTTTACCGTCCATTATTTAATTAAGCAAAGATATTAATAAAAATAAGTTCAAATGATTTTACCCAACACCAACACACCGAAATTTCGACGATATTATTTGTCACTTTTCTCGATCCAACGTTTAATCTTACTGTGCTGCTCCCTATATCCTTCCTCATAAGCAGCAAAATGCGCTACTGAATTTCGATCACTTGACCATTTCGCTGCTGCAGCATGCTGCAAGTAAAAATGTATCCTCAGAAGTCAACCTAAACGAATTTACCTCTCATGTAAAGAGCGATTACAATGGTTTAGGGTTTAGGCTACTGTGTATGATTACAACGCTAGGACTGCTAGTAAAACTTTAACCACGTTTTTCTCGAAACTATGTTTTTCAAGCGGTATACATGATTGCTCGAGATCTAGTAAACGGATTAAGGTCGTCGTTCACTTATCAACCCGGCGACGACCAGCACCGCCTCGCCTCGAGCGGTTGTCATTTCTGATAAGGGCTTGCCATACATATGCTTCACTTTTCACCTCCGTAGCGTCACCAAATTACCTCGCTCGCAAGCTGTCCATATGCGGACGGCGAGTGAACTACTCGGTAACTTAGCAATGCCTTCGGGTGGTTAACAATGCCGTCGCCTAGTTAACCACCCGTTGACAACGAGTGGACGCCGTGCGGCGAGGCGGTGCTGGTCGAGTGCTGGGTTGATAAATGAGCGACGACCATTACCTTGAAATTTGGTACACTTGTTCAACGTAATAGTAGTTTAGTCTTGACCGGCGATTTTCTTTACATTTTGCTCATTAGTTATCAACAATAATGTCATTTCTCGTCTAAAAATCGGGAAAAAATTATTTATTCGATTATTGAAACATGATAATAGAAAAAGATCTTTCAAGTCTCAGCCAATATTATCTATTTTGGAGGAATTTTTTTTTGTTCCACATCAACCACGTGGTCAAAATCAAGTACATCGATGAGCCCGTTACTTTCAAAGGTCCTTCACAAGATTGATTATAACTCCTTTAGTTATGAATATTTTTTCAATGAAATTTGGCACTCAACTTTGTTCATGTACATAGAAATAAATGTCCAACCGACTTTTCAATCACCGTACGTATTGCTTCAGAATTTATTTGCTCAAATAACCCTCATTTTCAGGTTGTTGCAGTGGCCTTACTCCTTAACACATTTTCTACTCACTCATTTGAATGCAATTATCACCCGGTATTCACATAAAGCTTTATTAAAATTAACTTGGCTTTAAAACTTTAATGCTAGTGCACAATCCTGTCGACAAAAGACTTAATTCCTGGATGGAAAGTTGTAGTTTCACAGAGGTGGCTCAGTAATATCCATAATCTTGCCGGTGATGCCTACTATTGCACTTCACCAGAGGCTAATTGTTCATATCCAAACTGCTGTCAATTCGTGAAACTTTATTAGCGAGCCTACATCAAAATGGACTCCATAAAAACACAATGTTAAAGCAATGAAAGCATCAATTATATAAAGGCTACAGTACTATATTGCTGGGCAGAATAACCCACATTTTTAGTGCCATAACAATTGACATAAAAAAAACAACGAAAATGTGGGAATGTCATGAATTCTAATTGAACTACTCAGTCTTGATTGCCAAGTCATACCGAAAATAACAATGTCTACCGATTAGAGCACATTGTAAATCCAGTTTCGATTGTCATGAACTCGCATTCTTCTCTGGTACCCACTCAAGTTGATCCAGTTGCCGTTGAATATCTTCAAATTTGTCGTAAACATTCGTAAGATCATTTTTGTCTATTTCAATGGTGAGTTTCGAGTTTTCTTTCGGCCCAGTGAGACCCAGCTGCAGCCAAACTACAGGATTCGCTTCGTGGGATAGAGCAGAAGACGATGACCGAATATTCAACGCCCAATTTACGGTGTCTACCTACAATTAATAACCCAATTAAGTGCATCATCTTAAAAATAAATGTCCATAGATTGCAGCCTTACAATGTTCTGACAGTATGATCTTCAAATATATAGAAAAGCATATTCCTTACCTTCATTTGTCACAGGAATAAATGTTTCAATGAAAAAATTTGGGTCACAATAACAGGTAATTACGTTATTGGGAGAAATATATGTGAATGTTTATGAGATGCAAAATAAATTACTCAAATTGGTTTACAATTAATGTACTTAACCCTCTGCGTATACACTATTCTTTCAAGACACAGTGTGTAAACTGGGTCTTTTATAATATATTCAAGTTTGCATTGATAGAATGCAGCGACAGTTAATTTTTCTTCTACTGGTCACTTTTTTGGCTGATTTAGGTCGCCTAAATCGCCAAAACAGTTTTTTATCATTCTCATTACAGATCCAAGACCGTAATGGATAAGAAAACTATTGATGATAATAAAGTGAGGAATGAAAGAAAAATAAAAAATAACTTTTGTTGCATTCCAACATTGCATATTTCAACGCCATGGTCTTTTAGGGATCAGTTAGGTTTTGCAAGTTGTCTAGGCTTTCAAAAAATCTGAAAAATTAACATGAAGTAAAAAATGCCCCAAATCAAGAGCATTAAAAATGATGATTGTTCCTTTAGAGACCCACTGTATACAGCCAGGATTAATATTCTGATACTCTTTGGAGATATAGAGACCACCAAGGGTTGAAGAACCAAGATGAAAATACTTTATTTACCCATACACTCCAGGTATCATTTATTTTGCATAATTATTCATGATTTTAGCAACATATGGATAGTGTAGAAATTGTGGGAACTTCAAATATTAGATAACCACCAATGTACAAAATCTTTTTAAAAAACCCAAACATTTTGTGTCAAGAGCATTTAATCTTGCATCTCTATGAACAAGGCTTTCAATTCAATTATCTGCATGTCCAAGGAAAAGTTGCCCAAAAGTATACAAATTGAGAACCTCAATGTACAAAATATATACGACTGTGAAGCCTTCAGTTTTGAAACAAATGAAAAGGGATTGGCAATTCTTTCTCCCCTGGCAATCCTGGGCAAATTACAATATGTACTTTTGTCATAACATTGTCGGACTACAGTATCAAGAAAGAATTGACTCAGAGTCTAAATAAAGTATACAATATACATTTTTCCAGACCCGAAGCATAAAAAAACATTAGGAGGTTGGGCTACTGTGAAAAGTTCTAAAAATCATTCGTCACTTGAGGCAACTTAAAATGAAGAGGAAGGTCCAACGTAAGGTGCAGGAATTGTAGGTTCAAGGTAAACTTATGATTCCAACGATAGAACTGCTAGTAAAACTTTAAACACGTTTTTATCGAAACTATATTTATCAAAACAGTGTACACGATTTCTCAACATCTAATGAACGGATGTACTTGAAATTTGGTACATTTATTCAGTGTAATAATAGTTTAGTCTTGACCTACATGTTTTTTTCATTCATTTGTACCCACAAAAAAAAAAAAAATCGATTTTTTTTTCAATGACTGAAACACAGCATAAAAGGGTCGGTCAGTCTTAGCCACTGTTATCTATTATTTTTAAACCGGTTTTTTTTTTATATCAACAAGATGGCAAAAATCAAGTATACCGTTGAGCTCCTCATGTTCAAGGGTCCTCCACAAGAGTCTTTATAACTTCTCCAATTATTGATATTGTTTAATGAAATTTGGTACACAACTTTGTTAATGTGCATAGAAATAAATGTTGCAACAATCATCACTTTTCAATAATCTCCATTATTCCTTTAAAATTAACTTTTTTCCAATAACTCTGATTTTTGGGTCGTCACAATAGCCTAACCCCTTAAATCATACATTAGCAGAATGTGCGTAGAACAGATTGTTCGGTATTCCTGACCTGTACTGGACATATAGATTTCTGCCTTAGACATTCAATAACAGCCTTGGCGTGCGTCGTCCAAGCATTGGTAAATATGAATATTTTTTCTTCCGATATAGGAAAATAATTCTTCATGAAAGTTTCCATTGCCAAAGGTTTGACATTTCCGTATGCAGCTTGGAGATATATCAATTGAATTGTATCCATGACGATTTTAAGTGTCTCTTTGTTCACCTCCAAAGACGCTTGAATTTTTTTTTCTTCGTCGTAACTGAATACGTTTCCACTGCTACCAAATTGTATAGTTGGGCAGATATGGTTAACCAACGTCCGAAATTTTCCATTATCGAGTTGGTCGATCGTCTTCAAACCATTTTCCAGGCTATCGACAAATGCATCTTTCAGTACATTTGCATCGTTAACGCTCGGAATTCACTAAATTTAGTTATAATGGGTTCGAATCGTCGCAGATGGCCATTATTTGCGTATTACCTTGGCGTTATTTTCAGCCATTCGGACATTGTTACACAATTGCTGAAATAATTAATAGATCAGTAAAAAAAATTGGTATCAAGGACTCTGTCGGTCGCTCACAGTTATTCTTTATGCAAAACAGATTGTCCATCTCTCTTGCTCTGCCGTTAGCGTCACTGTACCAACGAATTCAGACGTACATAGAAGAGCAGTTTTAAGGATATTGTGTGCCGATTTTATTGGGGGAATGCCTCCAAGGTTAGTTCTCGATTAGCGGCGCTGACGGTAGTTTTCATTCTCGCTCTCGCTTCCGCTCGTAAGCTTAAACGCTGGGAACATAACGGCGTTCTGCTTACTATCATAGATGTTATGCGCTGGGGGAATCATTGTGTCCTGCTTTTTCTTATAGGTACTATGCGCTGGGAACACATGCGATCGTTCTCGCTGAAGACACGCTCGCTCTCTCTTGCACCTTCTCGTTTCGCTAGCGGTCTCTCGTTGTTCCATTGTAAAATAGTTATTATTTGTTTATTTAAACAAAAGATTTATTTTTATTTTATTTATTTTTATTTTATTTTATAATTATTATTTTGATTACTTTATTTATTCTGTTTATTGTATGTATTTTTATTTATTTTCATTCTTTATGAAAATCAAAGTTTTATTGTGAAATAGTTTTTATTGATACATTTCGGTTAGGCATCGGAAAAATCCTCTTTGAAGGGGTGATCCAACTACAACAGTCATGACACAAGGCTCATTCCCAGGTAGCAAAATGTTATCTATATGGTATCCGAAAGACATCCCAAAACGGATATGGATAACTTTTTGGTTGTCCAAAAAGATCCCAGTTTGGATTAAAAATATGATCACTAATGACCGCGTCGCGGATAACTTATTTCTATCCAACAGTTTTAACTATACGGCAACTTTTATCCGTCGCCGGTGCGTTGGCGTTAAGTTGTCAAATCGACATATCCGAAAGATATCCTATTAAAGGCATGAGAATGCCAAGATGCCATAGGCATATAAAAGTTGACAAAACAGCATCCAAACGGCATCAAAAAGTCCTATCGAATGGCTATTTATTGGCGATATATATATATATATATATCAATTTCTTTATCAAAATCAACTTATTAATAGTCTAGGATATTTAATATAGCCCACTATTACCTATTTTTTGTTATTACATGGTAAACATCGTTAACCCTTTGACTGTCAGTGACACACATATGGGCAAAAAAATCGTGCTTTTTTGTGTCATGACACATATGTGGGCATGTGAAAAAAAAACATATTTCTACTACAGCGATTTGACTAAAATTTGGTAAATCATAGGTTTTGAGGTCGGTGAATTTGAATTTGAAATCACATTTCCAAAATTCAAAATGGCGGATCTAATATGGCGGATACAAATTCGACAAATAGTTGAATTTCGACAAAAATTTGTATCTTTAGGATGTTTATGGTCGGGAATTTCGAATTTGAGTCCTAACTTCAAGTATCTAACGCCCGGATATAATATGACGAATTGAAATTTAGCAAATCATGCCTGACGATCTATCCATAGTAACAAATGGAAAAAAATACTTTTTTGGTTTTATATCCCGCTCTCTGCCGAACCCAGAGTCACCAATCGAGGACGTGGCGGTCATTGACTCCGATTTTGTATTTTTTTGTACTTTTTGTATTTTTCTGTGCTTTTTGTATTTTTTAAATTTCTTGTCACTATTCATATTTTAATTTTTTTCTCGTATTTCTCGTATTAATTTTTTTTGTATTATTGCAACTTCCAATATTTGTATTTCTTTTGTATTTTTTGTTTGTTTTTTTTTCGATTTTGATTTTATTCTTTTTTCGTTGTCTGTGTATGTTGTTTTTTTCATTCTTTATGGATTTTTATCATTCATTCATTTCTTTTGATTTATGTTTTGACAACAAATAAAGAAGAATTTCGGGATTTCACCTGATCATACCGTTATTCGTGGTACTTTTGGAAGCAAGGTACCGCGCACAGTGGAAGGTTACCATAATCTATGCATATAAAGAATGTTCCCTTCCTTTGTTTTTTGGAATAACATTCAGTACAACGCTTTCTTATCTTGTTGTCGTCTGAAATATAGGATGGATAGTGACTTTGACGAGCGCAAAGGATGTTTGGGTTTACAATGATACTTTTTAGATGATGTGTGTTGATTACAATGATCTTCTAACAGCTCTGTTGCCAGTGCACGACGAAACTGTAAAGAAGTCATTTTTTTCGAGTCAGTTTGGAAATGATTATAGACGACGGAAGCATTTGTAAATTGCAATATCGAATAAATGAAAGTATAATTTGTGATGCCACGTGACGGTCGTGTGAATTGTTTCGTAAGAAGAAATAGACTGATCTGTTTTGTCTACACCTCCCATATTGTTATTATAAGAAATAACAACATTTGGCTTCATGATCTGTTTCTTGGTGAGCCTATCTATTTTGTTGGCAACAGTCATGGCTTTTTTGTCTTTTCATGCCATAAAAGCCATTTTTGGAGTGTACCAAACTTCCATGTCACCAACTTTTAGATTTTTTGTATTTATCTGTAGAATGTACTTACGATTTTCCCGCACGGTTCCACAGACATTCGTTTTTTCATCGACAAGCTGTTTACACAAAAGTCGAGATGTATACCACTTATCAATGTAAAGCGATCGGCTTTGACCTGCGAGATCTCCAAGTAATCTTTTTACTACTGTGCTAGATTTGCCTATTCCTTTACGGGTTCTTTGATTTTCACGTTCTTTACCTGTGTATATGCTCAGATCATAAACGTCGCCAGTTTTCGACTCGTAATTTTTGTATATCTTTATCTTAAAACGAGCTTGTTTACTTCGATTACATCGTCTAAAATTTAGCCGACCTTTCCACGGAATCAATAATTCGTCAATGCTTATGTTTTCTCCTGGTCTATAAATCGCTTTGAAGTTTTCAACTACAAGTTCGTAAACAGGACGAATTTTCCTGAGCTTATTTGTTGAATCATCCTCATTTTCGGAGAAATGTAATAGAGGTAGCAGCTGGCGGATTCTATTGCATGTCATCACAGTAGAGAAAAAGGGTGTTGCTAACATTTTGTCTTTGGTCCAATACATGTCGAACGATGGTTTTTTTCATAATTCCCGTCAAAATAATCATTGCATGGAATGTATACATTTCATCAGGATCTATTTCTGTATACTGTAGAATTCTCGATTGCGGCTTCAGCTTGTTAGTAAACCTTAAGACATTTGTTTTTTCTACAGCAAACTTATTTGTTCCGTGACAAATCATTTCAATCATATCTTCCGAAGGCAACATTTTGAAAATTTTGGCTGGACTGCTGTATCTATTGAGACCACTTTCCGATTGCACACTTGCATTGAAATCAGTAAATGGATGAAGTATTGGCTCAAATGGTGATTGCTCAGATTGTTTAGTCCATGTCAGATCTTTTCGGAACTTGTCTAAACGCTCAAATAATGGTACATTAGATTCATTCTCTGATTCTGAAAGCTCATCTTGAGCACTTTCCTGTGGCTCATTATTGGATTGCTAAATCCGCCCTTCTGCTTCATCGTCACTTTCGCCTATCAACCATTCATCGTTATCAAGAGAAATGTCTGTATCCAAATCAGAATAATTTTTTGTATCTCATCAATTTTCCGTGTCCTCGGCATTGCAGTAAAAAAATTGACCGTGCCTTATAATGTACCGTATGTTATACATACTTACCGTATGTTTCCCCAGAAAATTTGATATAATAATCTGTCAAAGCAAAGAATGAAAATTCGATTTTCATTTCATTTGATACCCTGGAATAAAATTAATTGGTTCCTCCAATCCTTCAATGATGACCACGTGAGGAATGGTGGTTTAGAAGGGATAATCGCAGTATGACGATGCGTATCGTAGATCGACTTCAGGTCAAAACAGAGAGAGTCAAGTGTATAATAGATGAATGCCTTTAGAATGGTGTGCTCGATTCGCGTGTCACAGGCATAGCGGGAATACTGTAGAAGCGCTAGTGTGCAGGCGTAGGGCCAGCGGAATAGATATGAGATAAAGGATAGCGATGGAGTTAATCTACAACTGATACAGATCGGAAATACGCATATAAAACCAAATAAAGCCGGTCTATTTCAAGTATGAGTGTTGTGTCTTTATTTCCGTGATTTAGGAGCCTGTACGAGACAAAAAAATGCTCGCTAGATATTTACATTGTTTAGATTATTATTAATATTATGTTAAATAAATTCTCGTATTTAGGCACTCGAATTCGAATCAACTCAATCATACTAAAACTGAAAACCTTGCCTGTCATATTGGAGCCACCCTTTTGAAATTTGAAAATTCGATTTCAGATTTGGAGTCAGCAACCTCGAAAACCCTGAGGTACTCACTTTCGTCGGAATCAAACCATTTTTCAAATTTGCGTCCGCTATATTGGATCCACCATTTTTAATTTTGGAAATCCGACTTCAGATTCGGATTCAGCCACCTCGAAAACCCTAAGGTACTCACTTTCGTCGGAATCAAACTGTTCCTCCAAATCTCGGGATCGGGCCTCCAAATCTCGAAAAGTCATTTTTAGACAAATTCCAACCAAGGCCGAAATATGTTCAGTAAAGGGGAGTTTGGGGTTGAAAGCCCCGTACGTATGCAAAATATAAACATAGGTAGGTAGGTACTAATTCACCTGTTATCAGGTCATGCTAGCAATTGTCAATATAGCATGAAGCTCTACCTACTAGCCAGCGCCATAAAAATGTTGCGCCCCGCGTGGTGGGCCCCGCTCACTCTATGGTAGCTTTGGCGCGAAACATAAATACTGAATCCGAACAATAGAGAAATTTCGTAAAAAATATTACATACATACATACTAAAGATATTACATCCCTACGCACTAAAGAATAACAACAGGGAAAATAAACCAATCTGAACCTTACTGTCATAAAATTACATTATAACTTGTAACTTGTTAGAGGCCATAAAAATGAAGATAGCAGTCGCCGCTGTTGCCAACTTGTTTTGTTATACCCACCATAAGCGGTTCTTCGAACCATCAGAAAACCTCCAATACTGCCTAGTGTGACCGCTTACTATCTAGTAAGTAAGCAACTACATCTGATGAACTTACATAAAAAAATTATTAAGTACTTCAAAACATACTTTTTCAAGCAAATTGAACTCGATTTAATTACTATACCCTGTGGTCTATATTCATTCAAATCTATATACAGCCAAAACATTATTCAAGGAATCCCCATGGCGTCGTGGCAATGCTGCCAACTTCACGTGGCTTGCAGCGTGCTATGGGAATGAGAAGTTTTTTAACGATAAAACAAAAATTAAGCTCTAAAAAACGATCAAAATCGACTATGAATCACTCACAAACGACTAACAAACGATTAGTTACGAAGAAAAGTTCGAAATCATTAGAAAACCATTTTCCCGCGGCTAACTATGACAGGAAATTTGTTTTTCGTATAATTGAATAAATAAAGTCTGATAAACGCTGAATTTGGTATAACAAACACTAACAAATGACTAACAATCGAGTAGGATTGAAATAATCAGCATTTTGCTGAAATTGAGGAGTCACATGGGCAAAGCCCTGCTCAGCCGTCGTGGCCATGCTGCCAACTTCACGTGGCTTGCAGCGTGCTATGGGAATGAAAAGTTTTTTAACGATGAAACATAAATTAAGCTCTAACAAACGATCAAAATCGACTAACAATCACTCACAAACGATTGGTTACGAAGAAAAGTTCGAAATCATTCGAAAACCATTTTCCCGCGGCTAGCTTTGACATGAAATTTGTTGTTCGAATAATTAAATAAATAAAGTCTAACAAACGCTGGATTTTGTCTAACAAACACTCACAAACGACTAACAATCGAATGGCATAAAAAAAGGTTCGATATTTTCATCGTCGGCGGCTAAGTTTATTGAGCTGAAAAAAGTGGCTATAAAAATGTGGTCAAACAGGGATGGCGCCACTATTGCTAAGACCTCGAGAAGTGAGCCGCGTGTGACAGGGATGAAATAAATAAATAATGAGAAGTGAGCTGTGTATGAGGCAGAATGATACTTGATATATGATATCAAGGCAAATGATATATACCGGAGACATTTCCGTAAATGCGTAAAGATAGAAGAATATTTTTAATATAGAAATGCCCAATGAACAATATGCATTAGTTGCATAATTAACGGTGAAAAAGGTCGATAATAAAAATAATGCAATATGTAGTGATAGAAAAATATTTTTATTATGACAATGTTTAATTATAACGGTAGAAAATTTCTTAAATAATACTGATGCTTTTTGTAAATCCATTTTTATTTTCTTAGGTAAATACGACGGTAAATTAATCCCTGCTATCAAAGAACAATGCTTTGCGATCTGATTATATTAGAACTCGCAAACAGCGACGGTAACGCGATAATTCTTACGATAACGATATTTAACCGAAGAACTCATGACATTTTTTTTACCGTCGAACGCATAACTGGGGTGTATATGCACCCCGTGTTTTTCTTTGTCATTAAACTGATCGTACGGGGATAAATGAACTTTATCATACCTCAATTTCTTCGTATTTTCCTAAAAAAGTAAATAGTGTGCGAGCCATCTGATTTAATTAACATTCCATTAGTAAACAATCCATTTTAAGCCTGAAAAACGGCAAATCCTCATTTTTGTATACAAATTGGGGTGCGACCGGACCCCAATCATGAGTTTTAGTGTTAAATTTAAATTACAAGATAATCATACACAAGAAATTGCAATTACTCAGTGCCGTGAAGAATTAAAAAAAATGTCCTGTATTGTTTTCTTGTACAACGGACGGTGGAAAACGTCTTAAATAATATTTTTTTCATTCTTGAATAAATTTTTTACTCAGGTCAATATGATGGTCAATTATTTATAGTCAAAGAATAATGCTTTGCGATCTATTTGTATTAAAACTCGCAATCAGCAAATCGGTAACGCTTTCATTCTGACGATAACATATTTGAATGAAAAGAAAAATAAAAGCACACGAAAGAAATTTTAAATAATTGTCCTGTAGTTATTTGTCGATTTGAGAAAAACACCGTAATAACTACATAGAATCGAAGCGATATTGCTTGCGTCAATGTTTTCAAGATAAAAACATGCTTCAATGTTTTAAAGATAAAATATCTGCGTCCTCTTGTTAACGTCAAGGCTGGTTTGTCTCGAAAATTCGATTTGAACTATTCTCAAATTGTTCGAATATTGTGTGAGTATTATCGTATTTGCTGGTACAGTAGAACCTCGTTTATCCGACCTTCGATTAACCGACGTTCCGTATAATACGAGTCACCTAACTCATCCGAGTCCTCCGCATTATCCGAGGTGTATCCTCGAATAATCGGATAAAACGGAAGAATCTGCTATGCCTAAGCGAGGAAAAGTCCTATAATGCTACTGTTTTCCGTATTGTCCGAGATTTCACTTATCTGAGGTACCCTATCCCCACATTACCTCGGATAAGCGGGGTCCTACTGTATTTGCTGTGGAGGCTAGGACACGGTCTTACATACAGGTCTTGCAACGAAGCTACATTTTCGTGGTGGGGGTAGGCACGCTTATCATCTCCGCTTTTCGATTCACTAGGCGCCGCTACACGTCGCCACTAGCAAGGGAAAGTTCTTTCCCGCTTACCTCTTACCGGCAAATAGGGCCAAGGTGTTTACGTCTGTTTTGTGGCGCGATTATCGAAATAACCTTTAATTGCGACCATATACCACGAGGTTCTACGCGATTTACCGTGATACATTTTTTCATTGTGTTTTTACGCATAAATGTGAAATTTTTTTTGGTAGTGTTTTCGAAAAATATGCGAAATGGTTAAGGGTTGCGCGGCTCGTAATTGTAAAACGGAGTACAAAAGTTTTAAGCAAAAATGCTCCGTGTTTCGAGTGCCCAGAAACGTCGAACGATACAAAAAATGGCTCGATGCGATTCCGGGACTGAAAAAGTCTCAGTACGTGTGTGAAAAACATTTCGAAGAACGATGTATTGTGAGACATTGGAGAAAAAAGGATGTAAATGGTCGTGCTATGGCTTTTTATTGGTTTCGTATGTTATGCAGTTTATACGACGGTACGGTACATTAAGTTAGGGAAAACGGCGCATGCGCTGCGGTCAGGAGGGAAAAGGACAGAAGAGCTATTTCTCTCTTCGTCGCACACTACTTTCCCTTGCCGTCATGCACCAAGCGGCAGAAATCGGAATAAAAAACAGAGCCGCTAAGCGTACCTACCCCCACTACCGCCGTTGTCAGACGTGTATGTGAGACCGTGGGCTAGGATGCGTATTTTATCCTCTTCCATCTCTCTTACACGACATCGATACTCAGCTTACTTCTCGAGGTCTTAGAGATAGTGACGCCATCCCTGTTTGACCACATTTTTGTTGCCACTTCGAAATGCACACATCGGACTCCTCCCACTCTAGCCTCCATGGCTGCGACAATGACTGTGATCAGTTGAAAAATGCCCTCTCCCCACCCAATTCTGATCTTGTTATTAATTTGAAAATTATATTACGTCAATGTATCACTACTGTTTTAAATGATAAAAACAAACTCATATTATTTACATGTACCTGTTTTCTATTACCCGAAAAGTTTGATTACATTTTCAATGCCATGAAATCGTTGCACTTTGTGTAATATCTGTAGATTTATGTGTAAAATACTTAATCATAATCGATTTACAGCTGATGTCCGTGAAACACCTCTCGAAAACGTCTTCCGCAGTGAGCCCTTTTGAACCATGTTATTTAAAATAAGGAATCAAACAGATTTCGTTAGTATCTTAGTTTTCCCCTGCTGCAAGTTCCCACACAGGAAACTGTATGGGACCCCACGTGGTGTTTTCGTACGGGTATGGAATTCCACGTGATAACCCGTACGGGTTCCTCTATGGGAACCCATACGGAATACCACGTGGTGACCCACACGGGTTTCTATATGGGATCCCGTATGAAAACCCGTACGGGTTACTAATGTAAAAAATGAGACAAATTAAAAATTGGTTTTTGCGGTTTTATTTATTATAATTGTAACAAAAGTAATAATTTAAAAAATAAAAAACGATAAATAAAAAAGTACTCTTACATGTATCATTGGTTTGTTGCTATTGTTTAGTACCGATCTGTTCTGTGACCAACACTATTGCAGTTCTTAGAATATACTTACATACGAACGTTTAAGTTGAATACAATTTGTTGTTGACAAGTTATGAGATGAAAATAATTTTAAAATTAAAAATTTAAAAAACAAAAATGGTAGACGAAAAGGAAACTGCCCTTACATGTATCATTGGTTGTATAGTACGCCGGCCGCTCTTTGACCAACATAATTGCGGTTCATAGAATAAATATATATACGAACGTTCAAGTTGAATCCAATATGTTATATACGTGCGCACCCATGTATATAATCTAAAAATCACTCAATTCCAAGAAAAGTATAATGATCAAATAAAAATAAAAAAAGGAAGAGATGTGATCGATATATATATCTGTATATATATGTGTGATTTAATTTAATATACCGGTCTCTCTCTGACCAACACAATTGAGGTACTGAGAATTTACATATATACGAACGTTTAAGTTGAAAACAATATGTTTATATGCGTTGAAAAACAATACTTTTGACTTCAGATAAAACATTCGTAAAAAAACGTTGATAATAGTGATTAATGATTTATTTTCTCACGAAAGTGTAGATAAAATGCAATAAATTAGAAGTTTCATATTTGCTTCGATTCAATCGTGATTAGCTTATTAAGCACTGTCTCAAAAATTAAGCTACCCACATTGCCCCACACAGGTTCCCCCATGTAGGTTCCTGTACAGGAATTTATTTTCTGCATTCTCCCCTACAGGATCCCGGACAGGATTCAGCATTCCACATTGCCCCACACCGGGTCCCATGCAGGTTCCTGTACAGGAATTTATTTCCTGCGTTCTCCCGTACAGGATCCCGTATAGGATTCAGCTTCCCATGTTGCACCACACAGGTTTCCATGCAGGTTCCCGTACAGGAATTTATTTCCTGCGTTCTCCCGTACAGGATTCAGCTTCCCACGTTGCCCCACACAGGTTCCCATGCAGGTTCCCGCACAGGAATTTATTTCCTGCGTTCTCCCGTACATGAATTTATTTCCTGCGTTCTTCCGTACAGGATCCCGTACAGGATTCAGGTTCCCACGTTGCACCACACAGGTTCCCATGCAGGTTCCTGTACAGGAATCTTCATCCTGTACAGGAAACCGTACGGGATCTCACACTTTCCTTGGCTGTGCCATGCGTTCCCACACATTCCCACACTAAAACCCGTATGGGAATTTGCAGCAGGTCCCTATGATTAATCGAAGGAATTTCCGAAATGTAAAACAAAATGACGCGTATTCAAAGTGAGTCTTGATATTTGCGAAAAAATGGCCATTTTTAGTTCATTAAATCGAAAGTATGCATCGGACGAAAAATCCTTCGATCGATATATATTTTTATATCTATAAAAACACCTAAAAATTTCAGGAAGATCGATGCAATAGTTTTTGAGATATTTTGCTCACCAACTTCGAGAAAAAAAGCGTTCAAAGTTTCAAAAGCGGATTATACATAATTAACAGCCGTATTCATAGATGTTTCTTGAGGAATATAGGTGTAAAACATTTATTTAAGGGGTGAGGCGACAGTAGAATTTTCAAAAAATCAATTTTTTTCCGCTAAAACGGTGCTTTATCATCATAAGAATAAGTTACTATTTGATTACTAGCAAGACATTTTGTTTCGCCGACTTTGAGCGTATAACGTAAGCCCACCTCTGGCACGGCCAGAGGCATATGTAAAACTCTAAACGCGTTTTTCTCGAAACAGCTTCTTTCCAATTCGCGTGACAAATGACTTCAACAATTTTCACTCGATTGACTTCAAATTTAAAAGATATGTACCTCATTGCATTTCGCAGAGAAGTACGTACGGAATTTCTGATTAATCGAAAACTTTTCATTTTATGAGCAGTTTTATATGAAATTTTTCACTGAAAATTCAAGTTAAAATACCTACAACTTTTGAATAAAACAATATTTTTTTCTATTTATATATATTTTATTCTAATGTAGATTGACGAGAATTTTTATTTTTTGTTCTCGGCAAAAAATTGTGGATGCAAAATGTCACGCCGCGGAGTGCCTAAAAAAAAGATAACACAAGAAAATATTAGTGGTCGGCCATTTTGTACATCGAAAAAAAAATATATATTTTCTAACAGCTTGATATTCATACTAAACAGATCCCTAGCAATTTTGGCAACTGCAAAGTCAACCGAAAATATCAACGGTTAAATTTGGACAGCTTTACAACTTTAAAGTCGACCGTGAAAAAAATCCTAATGGTTGATTCAACGGTTGTTTAACCGCGGCCATTTTGTTTTCGCTGGATGGTTGTCTCACTCCGTCGCACAATCTGCTGCGGATATTTTCTCCCCCCCCCCCCCCCGCCCCCCTGTGTTTGATTACTCAATTCTCCGCAAATGATCAATTTAATTATCAAGACAGTATAATTTGATTAATCATTAAATATATTGCATCGAGTCAACCATCCAATCAACCGTCGAGTCAACCATCCAATCAACCATCCAGTCAACCGTAGAGTCAACCATCCACAGAAAACGCAGGATGGTCGACTTCCAAAGATGAACAGTTGAGAAGCTGTCCAAATTCAACCGTTGAACTTTTACGTTGACTCAACTGTCTTTTACAACCGGTTATACATTTCGTCTTCACCCAGGTAGCAATTTTCGAAAAGTTGTCGAAAAGTCGGCTAAAAGGGTCCCAAATGTCCGCCCGGAAGTTATCTTAAAGTCAACAACCATCCAAAAAGATAACTTATAGGTAACTTCCAAGCGGACATTTGGTACCCATTCGGACAACTAATAGACAACTATTTTGAAATTGCTACCTGGGCAGCTGTAGATACTGCGTCTACTGTCAACATATATTGGTTTTGAAAAAAGTGATTAACGACTTTTACGAGGCATACCCCTTAAATCACCCGAGTAAGGAAACTACTCGCAGCGCCAAGTTGCACTCCCCGGGTCATGGAGACTAGAGTAAAGGAGCCCGAACGCATATGGCGGAATCGTCGAAAAGTGGATCGCGAAAGTGATGAAAGATCTTGTAGTTCGAAAAATATCCGCAAGCGATACCAGCGCCTGGTACCGAATAGGATAGGTGCGTGAGGACCGGCTTAGCAGTGTTTGTGACATACATACAGTGACGTATTACTGTCAGTTACTATATATGTGAGTATTATATATATGTCAGTTACATACAGTTTACGCTGTCACGCATCGTTGAGTGATATTTCGGTATTAAAAGTGTTTATAAAATCAAAACAGAAAAAGACGATTCAATAAAGATAAGAACTGAACCTTAATATTATGTTTATGCAATTAATTCGCGAATTGGCGAAAATATTGACAAATATTGACATCGGCATGTGCAACTACATGTTGATTCATTTTGCCAAATCGTTTGTATTTCTTTTATTGCATGCTATCTTCGCCGAATTTAATTATAATTGCCATTAATTTTAATGCTGTTAGAGATTCCTTTGATACAGCAAAAATGTAATGCATGGTGCTTGGATAAAAAAACGTTTTTTAGGTTAAATATGCAAATCCTTTAATATAAATCCCCCTCGCTCCCATTTCGTTATAATGTATTGCCTATAATATTCAATTGGATTTATTTTTTGATTTCACTTCGCCATGGGTAAATATTGCGCTTACCCCGCATGTCCCTTCCGTCACTAGAATAGGTTGTTTTCTAATATTCAAGTTGTTGCCCCGCCTGGGGTTTAGATTCGGTTTGGTTTGTTGGTTAATTTGAGGCTTGATGTAAATTATACATTTTATTATTTCTTTTTGTAGCGACGAAAAAAATATTTTTCTTGAAAATCCAGTATGCAATATTCACATTATGGCTCTTTAATCGTACGTGTCACCGTATACAAATAAAACAATTACAGTATAGATCACCTCCAAGTAAAAAATTACTGATATATTATCATTTCATAATTTAAACAAAAGCATATCAATATTACTCTTAAGTATTATAAACCGCGCTAATAAGAAAGAAATATACGACTAACTGCGGATCGAAGAAATATACGAAATTGCGATTCGAAATCACCGCGCGGACGGAGCCAGCAGTGGTAGCGCCGCCAGGCGGGTACAATCCGCGGATCATTCATCACTTTCACAACCATTTCGCCAGCATTGCGTTCGGGCTCCTTTACTCTAGTCTCCATGCCCCGGGTGTTAGACAAGCGAAGAATGTGCACTATGGCGCCGGCGCGCCGGTTCAGCAGCCGGAGGGGGAGGGGGGACACCATAAATGCTAGATACTAGTCGTGGATGGCGTCTGTTTTGAGATTTTGACACTTGGCACACTATTCAGTGAAACTTGTTGACAAATTGTTCGTAGAATGACGGAGTATAGATAGCAGTAAACCGATTTCGGAGCGAAAAATCAAGTTTTCGCATCCAATGTAACGCAGGAAATTGAAAACAGTTGGAACAATTCCACCGACAGTGCACTGGGCCAAGAATTTTTTCGAAAATAAGTCCATGCCATATCGTTACATGGGGTGTGCACTAAGTGACCTTATATGGGACCTTTTGTGACCGTTTGCAAAACGATTAGGGAATGCTCATATGGGGTAAAAAGAGAACCATTGTGTATACCGGGTGATGGAGACAGAGAGTATAAAGTCCGGGGCTAGTGAACATAGTCACAGCCAGCATAGCCGAAGTTCCCAGAAACATCATCGACCCCATAACAATAAACAGCAAAATCACCGTCAGCCTAACCACCGTAGTTCCAGGTACTTCAATTGTCTCATCAACACTTCAAGAATGTCATACACACCTTCAATCGTTACTACACTCACAGAATTCTCATCGATTATCCAAACACCCGATGCTCTAACTTTCATTCTACTTTGTTTCGTTATCGGTCATTGTAACTTTTTTTTCCGTTAAAGTTGATGAAATCCTGCAGCAGATTTTGTGTTCGCTAAAGTAGGCCCAAATGAAATCGAAACGCAAGCAATCTTTGGACTAGAATATAAACGTTCGGTCAAAAGTTTTTGGTCCCTTTGGATAATAGCAGAATTCTGGGTCCCTCCGATGGTGTTGAAGTTTCCATTGTTGGAATCCAACAAGAATTCTTCATTTCTTATTCTTATCATCCAAATCCATCTTTGCATATTTGGGTCGTAGATAGCTAAATAAGGATCCTATAAAATGTTTTTTTCATTTTTGTAGCTTAGATCTACTAAAGAAAATGTTCTGGTTTGAAACAATGAATTTTTGTTGCATCTCAACGCTGAAAATTTTAACACTTGCTTTGGATAATTTAGAATCATATTAGAACAATAGAATTCATTTTATAGAGCTATATAGTGCATTCATGAAGAAATAAAATTAATTTTACTATTCTAATATAATTTTAGAATTTCCAGAGCCATCCAAATTCTTGCTATTATCCAAAGTGATTGAAAACTTCTGACCGCTAGTGTATGCCAAAGCAACAGTCAGTAATTATCCAGTTCATACCTATTACTTTTGCTGTTTTCTCGCAACACTTCCATTTCTGTTTTCAATTCTTGATGTGCCAGCTGGTGCGCAGCTAAGCAGTCACCGCTCAGAGTATCGGCCATGCACAGCACCGCTTAACTCGAAGGCCTATCCACCAGTGTTGGTTTTTTGAGATGTATTGTTTTCTATTTCTATCTCTTATGCAACCAGCGAAACCTTTTGCCGACAGAAGTTGCTATATTTTGCCATGGTTCGGTTGTGTTAATGTAAGAAACACTGCAAAACTGTCTCATGACTGTACGTGTGCAAGCCACTGTATAACGAGACTGATACTTGCTAAGTTTAGCACTTGGCTGATACTGTCAAACAAAGGGACCGCAAGAGCTAAGCGATAATTGTGCATCTACTGTATTTCACTTTATAAAACAATAATGTATGAGTAGAATTCGGTATGACCTTTGTATCTCGAATGCCTTTAGGTTGAAAACCTCTATGAGACAAATATTTTGTTGGTTTCCTTCTGTCCGTGGCCGAAACCTCTGTACTTTTGAAAATGAAGTTCTGTTATCTTGAACGCCTTTTTTACAACTAGTTTATCTTACGGAAAACTAGAAAGTACTGGCAAAGAAATTTAAATATTAATTAAAAATAGTTTTAACTAGGAACAACTAGTTCTAACAAAATGAATCAGTTAAATCCGTTTGGTTTTGTTCGGGTTTGAGACAAGAAAATGGGTTTTAACTATACATATGTAAACCTTCTTACATGAAAAACATGATACTGCCATGACTCGAATATTATTTTCTCCGTTCCCTATAACTTGATGGGTTGTTCATAAAGTTATTAAAGTTTTCTCACACATTCGTACCTATTTATTCTACTAATGTACAATAATACATGAATGGTTTCAAATGGCCTTAACAAGTCAGATATCATTTAGCTCAATTACTTGCACCCTTTGATAACACGAAAGTCTCACAGTTCAAATTTTAAATGCTTTGGCTTAGAGTTTTGGTTACCAAGATAAGACTACAAAATCTATCAAACAGCAAAGTGTTGAGGATATTTTTATACTGTTTCCATCCTATTTGGACATATCAGCATAACATTTATGCATCATTGTGAAATCCACGACTAATATTCATTGAGCTTAAAAAGCTTAAATGGAATATGGTAAAGTTTGCTCTACTTGTTAGGGCTAAAATTTGAATAGTGTAGCTGTACAGAGGCTGCAAAATATTTTTTTCTAAGGGTGTTGAAGTTTTCATTGTTGGAATGCGACTAAAATTTCTTATCTTCATTTCTTTATTTTCATTATTATTCAAAATATATTCTTGCCAATTTGTGTTGTAGATTTTTAATGAGGATCCTAAAAAACGTTCGAGTAATTTTCATAGCCCAGAGCACCAAAAGAAAAATGTCGCACTCCGAAGAAATTGATTTTCGTTGCGACCAACGATGCAAATGTGAACATCGTTATTTTTCAATAGGTAAAGGTTTTTTTTTTTACTTCACAGGAGTAATAGGAGTCAACGAAATAAAGAAAGATGTGACATTGATTCAAGTGAAATGGCACCTTTTCAAACAACGGTGAATGTGCGCACAAACAGTGTCGAGAACGTTGGTCAAGAAGTAATAGAAGTCCAAATACTACCGCAAGATGAAAATTGGGGAGAAAACACGACTGCTGTTACGGGCAATACATCAGAGCGTTCGGAATCAACGGAAGACGTTAGTCACTGGCCTAGTGAAACCGATGGATCCTTTAATTTCAGTTGTAATCGATACGTTGGACCGATAATAGCACTATCGCTAGGGACGAGCGCTTTTTTAAGTCCAATAGCCATGGTCGTGCTACCGAAATTGGGTTTTTTTCCCGATTCGACAACGGTCCTCACAATGCGACAGAGACTCCAACTGTTATCATGTAATGCAGAGTGCAAGGGTCAACTTCTAGGTCTAGCATTCAAACTAGTGCTCTTGGCAATAGGAAGCTGGGCAGTATTCCTGCGAAATCGAAATGCCTCTATGCCACGTGTTTTTCTATTCAGAGCCGGAGTACTACTACTAACAATGCTCTGCGTCTGTACTTACTGGTTATTTTATATTGTTCAAGTAAGAATGGAGCTTTCGATCGATGTGTAGTTACAGTGATGAAGTATTTGTCGTATTAACCATACTTATTATTTCAGGTCACTGAGAGTGCTAAGACTACCGCCAATGGCGAGATAACGGAGTACAAAAGTTTAGTGAACTACGCGGGTACTTTTGCCGATACACTATTATTCATTCACTATATTGCCGTTCTCTTAATCGAGATTCGACATTTGCAGCCGACTTTTTACATTAAGGTAATTGCATTTTATGCTATCCATTATCCGTGCATTCGTTGCTACTGTCTTGGTCACATGAGCGGTGCAAACATGTGAAAACGTCTGAGTTATCAGTGATCATTTCGTAGATGAATCATGTGATTGAAACTGTTGTCATTAAAGATGCAATAATTACGTGTTTGAGCATTCTGTGCGCGGGAAGTTTGTGGTTGTCGCGTAACAGCTACGTAACTTTTACACGAGGTGTGTTTTACACGATGGTGAACAATTTCGCGTATCGGTCCGTCAACGTGAAATTTCCTTTATCAAACGATATATGTATTGACGTGATATATAACGGAACTCTAAAATGCGGCATGTAGTCCACTGTAATCATTGAGTGGCGATTCAGCCTCCGAAATGTTTTTTCCCAACTCTTATTCATATGACAGCCAAAATGATCAGTCGATTTTGATTAAATCTCTTCGCTTAAGCCTCATATACCTTTCAATGGTCGGAAAACAAGGGTTTTTTCGGGAATTTTCTTTGAAAATACTCATAAAGCAATTAAAATGAGGTTTCGAGGGTTTATTTTCCATATCTGCAGGAGTTCAAATCAATTGTCCAAAAAAATACAAAATAGCCGCCCAGTGGTCGGTAAAAAGATGAACGCCTTTTTTAGGCCCTCCATGGGCGGTCTAGTTGGAGACGCACATGAGCACCCAGGACCCAATTTTTTTTTCGTAATCCACTTTAATTTTGCTCGCGAAGTACACACAATTAACATTAAATATTGATTGTTGCAAATTTGGCAGCATTCCGAAAAAAGTTGCGTTTTCGACTGAGAATACTTTAACGTGTTTATAAAATCCGTAATTGTTATTCAATCGTAAAAATCGTGTGTATTTCGCCAAGAAATTTCATATAAGACTCTACAGTTGAGATTCTAAGTCAATCGGTTGGAAATGGTAGGAGCTACGAGACCGCCTGAATTTTGTGAACATGGTTTCAAGAAAAACGCGCTTAATGTTTTGAAACCACTTTTCTTCGGACCATATCATTCTTGGAATGTTCATACATAATTTAAGACGATAAAAAAATTATATATTTTTTGTTTTTAAAGGCCTCAAAGTAATCGGGGAAAAAACCAAAGCTTTGTATTTCGGTGTCTTGCTCCGCTATTCGGCTTTTGTTTGTTTAAAATTGGCAAAAAAACAGTTGTCCGTTTTGTTGCCAAAGGTAGGACAGTAAACATTTGAGGGAGTGATTCACACCTGCGTGCCGAAGGTGCTTGAAAATTAAACATCTAAAATATGAATTTCATTAGCATAACGCCACTTGTTTTTTGTAAACTTTTGTGACAAAAATAATTGTTGAAATATATCGTTGTTTAATGTTATTCTAGGTTGTTCGATCACCGGACGGCGAGTCGAAATCATACGCCATTGGTCACCTGTCGATTCAACGCGCAGCTGTATGGGTTTTAGAGAGATACTATACAGAATTTTCGGTATACAATCCATATCTCGATCGACTTCCGGTGTCAAAGTCCGGCAGAAAACAATCGAGTTTCAAGTTCTACGATGTCGACGGCTCATTGAGCGCAGGAACCCAGCAGCGAAGTGGCGGTGACAGAGCAGTATTGGCGGCTCAGGCACGTCGCAGGGATTCCAGCCATAACGAACGTTTTTACGAAGAACACGACTACGAGAGGAGAGTGAGAAAACGGCGTGCTCGTTTGATAACAGCTGCTGAGGAAGCTTTTGCTCATATCAAAAGACTGCATTCCGAATCTGAATTAGCGCCGAATCCTGGACCAATGAATCCGATGGAAGCGGCCCAAGCTGTCTTTCCATCGATGGCCCGAGCTTTGCAAAAATATCTTCGAGTGACGCGACAGCAGCCTCGACATTCCGTGGAGTCCATACTCGGTCGGTTAGCTCACTGTTTAGCCCAGGACGCCGCACCGCGAGCCTTTCTAGAACCTTTTTTCACCACTTCTCCCGTACTTTCAAATGAAAAGGAACGCCAGAGACGCTCGCATCACTGGGCACTTGTTTGCGAGGGTGAATTACCTTCTCGTACTCTCGCACCTGGATGCGAATTTCAATTGAGACAGGGTGAGGTTGCTCTTCTTTGTACGGCTTATCGGTTGCCCCATTTCAATCTCACTGAACAACTTGCTCATCCGAAATCTAACAAATTTTTACTGAGGCTCAATTCTGAAACGTCGGTGTAACATAGCCTCGGGCAACCGACGAAGCGGTGTCAATGTCCCTGTCGATTCTTATCATTCCATTCGTATTCATTTCACATTTGTCACAATATATACCAAAAGTATATCCATGACGTACTCCACTATTTTTGAGTGAGGTCTCACAAAACTAGAATAATCGTGATATAAAAAAGAATGCATCTGTTGTTGTAAAACTTTGCGAGTAACTCGAACATCTTACCAAGAGTGTGCGAGTCGAGAAATACCTAAAGTTGTGCTTTCGATATTACAATGTGAAATGGTCGCCGTATACAAAAATGTCAGCGCAACTAAATTAGGGGAAATTGAAGGTCGAACGAAACACATACTAATTCCCATACCGAAGAACCAAAAGTGACAACTGTAGGGTTTGTACAGTTATACATAAAAAATGATCGTACATTTCTGAAACATTGGGCAAGTGGCCTTACAGTCAATTCGCTGTGGTGATACAAAACGAAAATACACAACAATTTCATATGGCTATCAAATGAATAAGGCCCATCTTTTTCCTACGCGATAACAAATGTTCCGTATGTAAACGGCCATTGTAGGTATTGGCTTTTTTTTAAATGTGCGTTTCGTATCTGCAATCGGCGCAAATTTTCCTTTCTGTTTCGTGAAAACACGTCGCAGCCTGTGCGCTTGTATGTGCATGCATTTTTATTATTTGAAAAGAAAAACATTATATTTTGCCGCCGTCTGATTGGGACAACTTTCAAAATTGCTTCGGTCGTGGTGAAATGTTAATGATAGTTCTCAGGCGTGCGTGTCTTTTTTCAGACTGTTGCCTTAAGACACTCATAGGATTAGTAATTGATCCGTACAATTGGAAAAACGGGACTGCACAGCTTGGTTAATCAAGAAGAACTTGTGAAATATTGACAATACTCACAAAATACCTTCGTGCAAAAGTGTGACGCTGCTTAGCTTTTTCATTGATTCAAAATCTTAGTATACCGTCCTCTCATCATAGGGCATTCAGTGTAAATCTCATTACACAACGAGTTGAACATATCTCCGTTTACATTTTGTTTCGAGCCTTGTCGCTGTATCGATAGATATTTTTCTGGTCCGAAATACTTTGTACGAGAGAAAAAATGACAAGTTTGTAAAATTTTTTGTTTCGAGTACTTTCGCTTTATTGGTCGATATCTTTGTAGCCCGAGAATACGGGTTTATACGTGGTCGACTTGACTTTTATAACGCGTAACGTGTACGACATAACATCCAAGAAAATAAAATTCTTGGGGTTATCGATACCGGTCAATCTACGAAAAAAAAACCTTTAGAAAATCTACAACTAGGCACTCGAATCTAACGACATTACCGTTGTTTTTTGCAGCGTAGTCGTACGCTCATCAACGTTAATTATAAATCGTGAAAAATTACATAAGAACTCAATATGTAAAATGGTAATTTCAACAATTATGGACTGGATTGTACCCGCGACAACGAAACGATCCTAATTTTTTCAAGTTTTTGTAAATGTTCTACTCTGAACGAGCAAGCAATTTTACGTTTTAGAAAAGAGCTTTTTTATAAATTATTTTGTCTTGGATAGACGACTTTGTTGTGTCTATGTGACCGACAGCCCAAGATTATTTTTGGCGATTACATGCTATATAAATTCGATCTCGGTCGTTTTAATTGACCTTCGCAATCCCACTTTGAGATTTGATATTTGTATTGGACGACTAACGCTTTTATATGAGAAGTGCACATTGCAGAGCGGAATCTCCACGCATTCTCGTTAACTAGTTTTCTTTAAGAAGTGACAGCACAGAATTATGATTCGTTTATAGTCTAGGTCGGGAGTTCTGAAACGGTGAACGCTCACTCCAGATGTTTAATATACGGCCGACTTAATGCGGCCAGAAGCGCACCGCTTTTTTCAGATAGTTCTTTACAGTTTTTTTTTTTCGAGGGTTACAGTATTTACGAAGCAATTGTCCTGAAGCTTATCTCACTATTGATTTCAATAGATTTTACAAGGCCGTTTATGTATGAATATATGTATATATATTCGCACTCGTGTGCCCCGATATCACGTACACATACATACATGCCACGGCGATTCGGCATCGTGTAACTGAAATCGAAGTTTCAAGTATCCATTTCACATTTTCACAGAACACCGGTATTGCTCCGGTGGCACCGGATACGGGTGGTGAGAGCCAACGAGACCGTAATCTGCCTTTCGAATGCGTACAATTAGACATGTAGTAATTATTTTGCCACGAAATATCAACGGAATATTTTTTGAAAACTTTGTTTAATATCACGAAAAACTGTATTTTTTTTCTTCATTGAATAATTGCCATGGGAATAAGAATCAAATTGAAGAAACATTCAATTTTTTGAATGGATGACATAGCGTACAAGCAAACGATCTCGCGAGTTTTTTTGTTGTTGGAAGCGATCGCAGACCTATTTAACATATTGCGCGGACCGACAAGGAGATACGAAGTTCGATGAATGATCTAATAATTAACTATTCAAAATAACTACATAGGATGATTCAAATGTTCATAATATTTAATGATACAAGAAGAGAAAGAGATATTTCATCGTATAACATTGTATAATGGAACTGCCCTTTCGTACTTTTTTTATACAAGTGACTGAAAAACTCATGGCGAAACGTGCAGCACAAATGATTGCCCCTTACCTCAGTTGTGACAGGTCATGACTTGCTTCATAATGTGAAACTATAAAGTAACGAAAGATGCCAATTTTGTCCCGAGGTACCAGAGCAGACTAATTGCCTACAAATATTTAAATAAAATAAATTATTCGCGTTATACGTGAGAACAGCCAACGCTAGAAAATCATTATGAACGATCTAATGTCAAATTACGAATATAATTTTAAGTTCACCATGACTAATGCGTTCCACTATTTTAAGATATCAAAGAGGTATGCGGATTGTACTTTATAAATTAACCGAGGGCGGTGGACATACCTATGTACATGTGGATCAAATTGGGTATAATTCGCGCTGTCACCATAAAACGTCACAATTCGATGTTGCTAAGCTATGTATGGCATATCACCAAAACAGTGCTCTATGACTGGTCAGGCAAGACGAAATGTTTCATCTGTATTGTACTCATAGATGCGCTAGTAATTAGTATCATAGCTTTATTACTTTGGTCTTTGTTTGATAAAACTCTCATGTTTATTGATCCATTGTTTAACGACAATTTATCATGTTATTTTATTTGTGTGTGAGTGATATGATCGTATATGTGACGATTTACAATAAATGACGCCAAACACGAACATTATCGTCAATCAATTTTTTTAACATATCTTTCGAGACATTTTTGTACTTACTCATAAATCCGCGAGGTGATCCGTGAAAATAATTAGATTTTGATAACAGCTAGGTTATTTTCTCGAAGTAAAAATTTGTTTTTTTTATTCAGTTTTTCGTTGCTATTGGTATATTTCGGTAAATTTATTTATTTAGTATTTTTCATCTGTAGGAAAATTATCAATTTTTATTTGTTTTCATGTTTTTTCCGAGCCTAACGGTCGACATTTTCCCAAACTCTGGAAAAAAAGTACAGATTGTAGTTACCATAAGATGAATTGTGAATTACTAACTGACGCACCGAATTCGGGCACATTTTAAGACCGTTAGGCGCGCTAGAGTGAAAAAAACATTCTAGGCGGCGCACATGGATGCACCCATGGACTCGTAGCAATCGTCGCCTATTAGGCCTCGATTCTTTGCTATGGAGCGAGTAGCAGATGGTTACTCCGACATCTGACAGTATATAGTTTACAGCGACTCGTACACAAAGTACAAGTTCTGTAAAACCGTCGTGACCGCGACGAAATTTCGCGCGGTGTACCGTCCATGAATGCGAGAGAGATAGCTGATTTTCAGACTCTCAGTATTCTGCGGGACGGCTGATATTTTGAAAAAAAATAAAAGGAACACCATCTCTGTTGAACGACGAGCAACGCCTTTTTCTTCGTTTTCCCGGAATGTGATCAGTCTAGGAGAAAACTTGGCCGTAGGATTTTTACCGACTGAACGTGTGACCCATACCTTTAAGGTATTCGTTTCGCGGATGGCCGTATTTTTTGGGATCATGAGAAGGGCCCTTTTGAATCATTGGTTAAATTACAGTGGCGCTTAATAAAAAAAATAGGTCACAATCAATTATCATACCCAACGATAAACTGGAATTAAACATTTGTCGCAAATTCAGTAGATTTTTACATTTTCTCTGAAAAGTTGCGGCTAGGACAATTCTTCTGTTAGTCACATTTTTCTAACTTTTATCATTAATATTTCCTTAAAACATTCAGTGACCCCCTTTTTTACTGTCGTTACGGAATCTTTAGATTTGTTTACACGAGTGAACAGTTCACATCGGGCATCTAGAGTTATTTAGTCTATAAATTATTAGATAGAAATGTGGCCAACGTGTCATCTCCATAAAGCGCCGTATAAATGAGACGATTTTTTGAGTCATAATTTTTCGTCAAAGGTTCTGTAACTTGGCTTGAAATTTCACCAGCATATTGGGATTTATTTTTACTATATTAGAGACGAAAATCAGTTGATTCTTAAATATTCGGGTTCGTGAACGGAATACCTTAAAGGAAACTGAGTGACAAAAGTCTGATTTGTACATAACGTTTGGGGCCATCAGTGTTTATCCCGTTCCGTCCCGCTATTTGCTCCTCTTGTCGACCCAAGAGCTCATCCAGGAACATCTTACCGATTGTTTGAAGCTTCCCGAAGCGTGTTATCTGCGAAGAATCTCCTTACGATAAACGTTAAAAAGGAAAATTAACAAAACTGTATGTATTTGTTTAAAAAAATCGGCAGCATTTTCCAGTTTAATGACAATAAATACAGGTTCTGTGATTACACCGTAATTTAGCAGATGAAGAATTTTATTTAACTTTGAAAAAAACAATGCTTAAATGAATATTCTTCCAGGGTCTTGAGCGAAAGTGTAACATATCAAGCGTCTAACGTATTCCGCCATAATTATTCACAAATTGATAATTACTAATTACGTATAAACTTTAGTCAATTGCGGATATATTGAGTCAATCCATCACATTGAAATTCTCTTACAGCCTATTAAAGACGAATTAAACGCTACTGGATCTTTACTGCAATTTTCGAATCGGTAATAAGTGTCGCTCAATTACTCTCCATAATCCTAATTTACAATGCAATTGTTGGGCCGTGTTAGTGCAATTTTAACGAGGACTTGACGGATATTTGGACTATACACTTTTATAGTCTTTCTAAATATTCGATTTTTTTTTATCACGCTTACATGGCTTGTTTCATTCGCACTAATCGGACAGTTGAGGAGTTTCAATACTTTCATTGGTACGGGTGATTGTTAGAACCCCTCGAGATATCTTTTCCTTTGCTTCGCACAAAAAAAATTCGCACGAAACGCAAACAGGCTGTTCATCTTCAATGAAGATTTCTCACACGGAGTTACATTTTGCCTGTAACGAATGTGGTTTTCGCTCGTCGGTACAGATACAGTACCAATGAAAGATTGAGCTATTAATTTCTAATGGATTCGCCTAGAATTAAATCGCGACTTGTGCTCGTCACCCTTCTTTCATTTCGCATATACATATGTACACACACAGACACACACGCGCGCGCACATAGACAAAACGTTCAATGACAACTGCTATAACGGAGAATCGCATCACCTTCGATTTCCCTCATTGTTTTATATCGTTGCTATCTGTTGGAAGGCAGTTTACCAAATGCAAAACGTTAACAGATGTTTGCCTTCATTGGTTATAATGTTATATATCCTCAAAGTTATGGACGTGAAAGTTTTCAAGCAACTGAAGTAATGGAAAAACATAATGTTGCGTGTTAAAATGGTGCTAACTCACAAACACTGCGATACCGTTACTCATCATCCGATCTATAAAGCTATGAAACATCGTGGCAAGAATAATGATTTTCAAGGAAACATCTGACAGTACTCGACAGAAGCTTGTTAAAAAAGTGTACGTATATTTTTGGTGAGAAACACCCAAATTAACGCCCTGTTGAATGGAAGAAAAATAAGTTTTTTCTTTTCTGTAAACGAGGACAGATCTGTAGGTGAAGTTTAGTCAAAATCCTACCACGTTGTTATTAACATTACAGCGTTCGCACAATATTTCAACAACTTTGTAAAATTCATATCGTCAAACTGCATTTGACGTCGCAAAACTATGAGCCAAACGTATCGGTGTGGTCTATTAAATGTTTTTGTTCGTAATTAAATTGAAATGGGAGCGGTTGATCCTCAAATGAAAAAAAAACCCTAGAATACTAACGAATAGAGAGCAATATTGGGAAAAATTATGGACACTTTTGTCGATGACACCAACAGCATAAAACAGTTGTAGGATAAGTGGCTACGACTTCAAACTGCGGAGATTGGCAATGGAACCCGTTATTAGGCAATTTCGTCAAATTAACAGTAAATTCGTTATGGCCTTGCACGTGGTGAAACGTCTTTTACTCGTATCAATTCGTCTGCTTTTTCGACATAATCAGAAAACCCCCAAAAAAATGTTCATATAATATAAAATTACTTCAGCGACATGACGTATATATTCCAATGCCTTTGGTTCAAAAATTTTGGAAAACAAGCATAGTCATAGTTTTTATTACGAGCTTTCTATCGAATTTGTCCAGTATATGCTCGAGTACAAATTTGTTCACCGTCAAAAATTGCAGCAACTCAAAGTCATACTCGTTAATGGCAGTAAATATGATTACCATTTTACCAATGTTATTTAGAAATTCCAATCAATACTTAAATATTATCCATCTTCCTATTTCCAACAATGTGATATTTCCTCAACTTGCTTTCTTTTTCTTCCGTTTAACCTACTTCAGTCTCTACTGTCTTGGCCGTTAATGCGCTTACTATAATCCGTGGCACACCTTAGAACTTAAATTTAAATTCACACGTATTCTCCTCTTACTCCAGGTTTTATGTTATTCGCCATCCGTCGTTTGTAACTGCGGGTAAAAGTGTGGTTTGCTGCGCTGCTCAATGCTGCTGTTGTGCATGCCACGGAACTTTTCTCCTAACCTCTGACCCTGAAAGACAATTACAGTATTACTAGCGGTTGGATTTGTGTCTTGTTTTGCGTAGTCGAAGACGAAATAGAGATACAAATAAATTATTGGTTTGTCAAGAAGACAACATTAGTCGAATTTTCGAGAGAAAAAATGAAAATCGATCTTGGCAATCATGGACTTGCGGTGGTGATTTATCATATTTTCCTCATCGCGTATATTATTGAAATTAAAATCCTTTGTAAGTATCGCGGTCTTACGTATAGGTCGCGAAATGACCCCACCTTTTCATGGCGGAGAGTCTGCCTATTGCGGCCTGCGTTGTGGTTCAATATTGCCGCTACACGGCACAAGAGCGGGGCGGTAATACATAAAAAAAAAGTACACAACGTAATCTCAATATGCTTCATATTTCACAAAGTATTTTTATCTTTTCTACCTTTTCTAAAAAAGCATGCTAATTCTAAACTTGCACGTTGCTTCCTGATCACTTTATTGCACTTCTAAAATTTTTCCTATGAGCCAATCGGTTTCGTGGCCAGAAATATAAATCGTTAGGGTCATTAACCCTTTAACGGCCACGCCTATTTCTGGATGGCTCGAAATCAATTCCTCTGGTACTATGCTGCAAGCAACCGGTTTCGACCCCCCCTATTATATTCTATAAATAGTCTTGTTCGTAACTGAAAATTTTCGGTTCCACATCGGCAGAAGCCCTATTGTATGGGCCAGGAATTGATGATTCGATGTAAGTAATTTTTTAGTTAGTATTTCTATACATAAATTAAGTGTAACAGTGAAAAACTCTTTCAGAAATGTTCAAAAATTTATAACTCAAAAACTATGAACTTTAGCAAAATTTTATAAAGAATACTTTCGTTTAAAAAATGCCCAAAATGTTAAAAAAATAATAATTCATCCCGAAAAACTTTAATTTTTTTGAAAAATTGTATTATCAATGGGCTATAAGCAATTGAATGCTCGACTTTTCGGCAAAAATTGTGATATTCGGATTCAGCGGATCAGAATACATAAAAAAGTTTATCTTCATCCATCGAGCTCAACATTTTACGAACATATAATACCGTATCCACATCGAAAAACTTTAAACGCCGTTTTCTCGAAACTTTGTTTTAATCGAAGGATTTTCATTTTTGTTGAAAATTTCTATTTTTTTTAACAATAAACGAGCGATTTTTTGGTCGAAAATCGAAAGTTATCTGTCGGAAGCCGCCATTTTGTTAATTTTTGAAAAAAAAGCTTCGATTAAGGACTAGATTTATTATTAGACTAATGATTTTTTTTTAATTTCAGATCCAGTATAATTTTAAGATGGTCACCGCGAAGCACTACATGCCGAAGGGGGTCCGACAAAGATGGTGATATTTTTATAAATAATCAATGTTTTCTTTTAAAATTTGACAAGTCAAGTTGAAATATACTGCATCTCACTCCTGAACATAATTCATATGTTTACGTTTGAATTTCAAGCTATCCCGGCATTTGTAGCTGCATCTAACATAGATTGATGAAACTGTGAAGTAGCTTGTCCGCTATAGCGTCCTTACGCTTTTACCGACGGGGTCAAAGTGAACGTAGCAAATTTGCTACAATGGCAGTTAAAGGGTTAAGGGGCTATACCAGTGTGACACTTTAAAAAAATCGATTTTTTTGCGTTTTTCGACAGTTTATACGTTTAACAATATCATTATCATTTATATCAATATCATTTTATCTTGCAAACATCGATAGTTAAATCTTTAAACGCGTTTTTCTCGAAATGAGATTTTTCAAATTTGCTGACATTGTAACTCAAAGAGCAATTATCCGATAGACTTGAAATTTGAACTGGGTACTCTTGAATATATTTACTCTACAATGCCGTAGGATATTTTTGATTGGATGCAAATTGACGATTTGGCATTGAAAAAAAAACGACCATTTTTAGACAAGAAACCAAACTTTTGTTTTTCATAACTGCGCCATGTTGTTAGATTTTGATATTTTTTCGAAAATTGTACAGGAAATACCTTCCAGTTTAACGACATTTTTTCCTTTTTCGGTTTTAGCTACTTAATCGGCCGGAATCATGTCAGCAGTGGAGGAACTTTTTTTAGCGCCTCCGAAGGCAGCGCATAAGTCGCTTGGATCTCAATATTTTTCTATGAAAAAATTATGTAATATAGGTCAAATATAGCCAAATATATTCTCAATTTTCCGAAACATTTGATTGAGTACTTTTCTTCCAAAAAAATCCCGAAAATCACCCAAATTTTCAGCGTTCACAATGGTAAAGTCCCTTAAAGGTGAATTTTCACCATGTACAGTAACTTGGAGAAGCCACGCGAATAAAAAATGCTCAAGATAACAGTCATGTCGATACCGCACGGAATAAACCACATATAACACTAGAGTGGCGACTTTTCAAAGTATTTATAGGATTCATCACTTTATATATTAATCACGTATTTCGTATCATACACGAAGTCCGTCGATGTACAGTACTGGACAAAAAAGTACGCACCAATGTAATTCCAATACATATTTGTGCTAATATGAACATGAAAATCGAAAATAGAATAGACACTGAGCAGTTTAGAGGAAAGTTAACTAGTCTGCTCCTATGTATTCACAGAAATAATAACGAAAATATGCGAAAACCTCTCGAGGCAAACTCGTAGAGTACCAATTTTACGTTGGACAAAAAAGTACGCCCGCGACAAAAAAGTAGCGATCTAACAAAAAGAATACGATCGTATTCTTACCTAATACTCTGTGTGACCACCTTTTGCTTCAATGACAACTTATAAATGTTGAGAACCTAGCTGTCCACTAGGTTGTGGATGTGCTGCTCGTCTATATAATTTCACGCTTTGCAATAAACGACAAAAAGTTTTTTTTTATTCGTCACTTCACCCCTGTCATCTTTTCGGTCCAAAATCGACGACCGATTTTCTACACGATTTAAACCTGGCGATTGCGCCTACCAGTCTGAAACTTTGATTTGCGATGAATGAAAAACAGTTACTGTTTTGCGAGACGTACGATTCGGGTCATTGTCTAGTTAAAAATCAAAGTCATCCTGTACATCGACCTTCAGTGGAGATTCCTCCAAATGTTCATTTGCAATATTAATATACATTTTTGCTGCTATCGTACCGTTGATATCAACAAAATTTCCCATTCCGGACTACGCAAAACAGCCCCAAACTAATATACCGCCGCCTCCGAATGAAACAATTTTCTGTACATTTTTTTTCAAGCAGCCGTTCTCCCGGCTTCAACCACACGCATGGTCGCTGAGTATCAAACTCAAAGATCAAATTTACTCTCATCTCTCAAGATAACTTTTTTTTCCAATATTCTACGGGTTCATCAACATATACTTTTGCGAATTCTAGCAGCTTCATATTATTTGCGCTCCGAATCGAACAGCAACGCTGTGCAAAACGATTTTTTAGTCCTGCTTCTCGCAGTCTTCTGCGCATTGTACGATTAGAAATGTTCAGCCCTGTGTTTTCTAAAACTACACGGCTGATAATGAACTTTTTTTTTATTTCCCTGATAATTCTACGATCATCGAATAAGCTCGTCTCTCTTTTTCTGCCATGTCCGTCCTTATCTGTTGCTACGCCAAGCTTGATAAGCTTCTCATATATTTTCCTTATTGCACCTTCACTTACTTCATATTTTCTCTCGAGTTCCCTATTAGATAGACCTTTTTCTGGTCTCTACGAGTTTTCCGACTTGAATCGAAATTTTCGGCATTGTCCGCTTTTTAATACCGTTCATTTTCGCAGGACAACAGTAACTGACAGTAAACAGAACGATTCTATTTGTTTTCTGCCTGTTCTTTCAAGAAACCTTGGGCAAAAATCGTGTCGTCGTCATCTATAAAAATAAGTAAACACTACGTACTTTTTTTGTCCAACGTAAAATTGGCCCTCTACAGGTTTCATTTAATCTTACACGGTTTTCAAGTATTTTCGATATCATTCCCGTGTCAACATAGAAATTGACTTGTTAACCTTCCTCTAGACTACTAAATGCCTATTTTATTCATCATTTTCACATGCATATTAGCACAAATATCGAAATCACACCCATGCGTACTTTTCTTGTATGCGCAGTACGCATGGGCCGACTGTGAGCTCTGCGTTCGAGACTGCAAAGTTCAAGGTACATCGTCATTTGCAACACGATGCAGCAGCAATCCTCCCTTGACAGCAAAGTAGCACCATCCATAACCGGACGCAGAAGTTTCCGCCAATCGCCAAAGTAACGAGCGGCAAAGCAGCAATAAGTGCCGCAAAAATGATGTAACTGTGATTCAAAGTTTTAAAGTATCCAAAGCTTCAAATAAGCTGAGATGTAAATTAAAATATGTAAATTCAAATGATTTTAATAAACAGCAATGAACCAACATTTTGGCGATATTATTGTTTATATTTGGGACAAGTCTCTTTCATTTTTTATTGTGCTGCGGCCTCTATCGCGTCTCATGAGCAGTAAAATGAGCCAGCAAACTTCGATCGCGTGACCGTTTGGCTGCTATAGCATGCTGCCAATAAATGGGCAGCGTGAAACGAACAAACATTTTATTCTACAAATATTGCCGAAAATGTGACAATATCATCCGATTACAACGTTCCACTCATAAAAATGTCGGTCTGGTCATTTTTTTTTAAATGCTTTTTTTTCTCGTAGTGTAATAAATTATAGAAAAATCGGGGTCGTTTTCAGTTTTCGTTATATTTTGAACCGCAGCATAGACTACTTCCTTGCACTTAAAAAAAATGTTTTCCGATCAAAATTATTGCAAAAATAAGCTATCATCAGTAGAGTACAATCGCAGGTGTGGACGCGTGGCTGTGACCATATTTAGACCCGATGCAACGTAATTCTTAGCCCCGGGTTTTGACGGTAGATTCGCTAGTCGTGGCTGTCAGTAAAAAAACCGACAAGCGGCAGTAGCGGTGCAAGACCCGACGCGGCTGAGTAGTCCGATTATCTTGTAATTAAGATTACAAAGACCCGACATATAAATGCAGCGTCACTGATATGTTCTATTCTGCAATACCATCAGCCATAAACTTATGCCGGATAGATACTTCGTCTCAATTACTGTAAGGGGGCATTGGTCGCATTTTCATTTTAGACGATCTTTACCGCAACAGGCGCCAGACTTGATTCTGAGCCGGTCACATAACGATTTTCTTCACCCTAGATACCAAAAAATCAGAATGGTGACATCTTAGGATCCCAGATGCTACCTACGACAACTGGGATAGCTACCACATCGAGATTACTTCTGATGGATTTTTCTCTACTCGAAAAACCGCTGAACCATGGAAGGGTACTAAATTATCGTTTTTCTGATTTTTAGGACTCTACCTTATCCCTGTCGTTACGAGACCTTTATGTAAGACCGTGGCGAGTAGAAATAATTTTGATATAACTTCTCTTATATTTCTGATTTTCAATTACGATTAAACTGCGTGCCTATTTAATACAAGTTTTAAGAAGAGTGAACAAAAGAAATCATACCCAGGCCCAGGGAAGTAATAGGGCGGCGGACGCTCGTATTCCGTGCTTAATGGTGGAGCGGCAGCGGGCGGTGCATATCTTGGCGGACCGCCGTTGGGATAGACCCAAGTTCTAAGAAAAACAATATTACCTTTTTACATTAGGCTTCGTGCAAAGTATAATGCTGCAATAAACGCTCATTATTCGTGTTATAGAGTAGTCCATTATTCGAACGTATGGATTAGGGAGAGTCGCGTGTTACATGTTTTCCAGGCATTTGAATTATGTACAACATGTTAATCAAATAGACAAATGTGCTTTAAAAATATGAATCACAGCACAATGGTCATAACTTGGGGACCTGGCACCTCATGCCATAACGCGTATATGTCATACTTCGCTTCAGATTCAAACTGCGAGCTGATGACCAATTAGCAAATTTGGCGGCACAGTTGCGTAACATGGTAATGCGACAATGTTAGCACTATTAATGGATGTTACCGCTCGCAGTAATTGCACGTTGACAGCATATTCGCGGCACGCTGTTGTGATGTGCTAGCAACCAAAGTGCGTCCTGCATTGCCGGTGGTAAAGTACCACGCTTGAGTCACGGTGTGGCGCAGCCCGCCTTAGACTATTATACAGTGCGCCTGATATGTCTGCTGAATGTCTGCGACCAGAAAATTATTCGCATTGGGGCTCGATAAGGGCCTTTTACAAGGCCCTTATCCTTATCCTTTAACGGGCTTTATAAGGTTTTTTTTAATTTAATAAGACTAATTAAGGCTTTAATTTATAAAAAAAAAATTAGTTTTCAATAAGGCTTTAACGGGCTTTTATAAGATTTTTTATTGAAAGTGACCAGGAACAAATCGGTTTACACGAGGGAGAATGGTGAACAAAACGAATTATATTTGGGGATAAACGGAAACGATACACACGCGTCAACAAGTCTGAGACGAATGAATGAAACGCAAAAAAAAATAACAGCGAGATGCCTAGGAACGTCTTTCCTTTTTTTCATAAATATGTATATATGACGAGCTTTTCGCGATAGTCAATATTTTTAACACTCCCACTTTGATATAGCGAAAGGTCCCCCCCCCCCCTTTTTTTTTTTAAACTACGTTTGACTTGTCGAGTACACGTAGCATATCTCGTTGTTGTTCGAATGCGTTCCTGGCAAGGGGCTTCGTAAGTATGTCCGCTTGCTGTTCGCTCGTCGGGACGTACTCTAAGGCAAATTCCTTCGATTCATACATCTCACGAATAAAATGGTACTTGATGTCGATGTGCTTGCTTCTCTTGTGAAACTCCGGGTTTTTGATTAGTCGAAGTGCGCTCTGATTGTCAATGCAGAGCACGCTGGTCTGCGCTGTAGGTGTTAGTTCTCGGAAAAGTCTTTTAACCCAGACTAGTTCCTTTGCTGCGTGACAAGCTGCAACATATTCCGCCTCAGTCGTCGAAAGTGTTACAGTACTTTGCCGCTGTGATTTCCACGTGATCGTCGATGAGCCAAGCTTGAGAACGTAGCCTGTAGTAGACCTCCTGGTCTCTATATCTCCGGCGTAATCGGAGTCGCTGAAAGCGATGATTTTGTCGTCGCTCCCACTGTCGAAGTACAGGCCGTAACGTGTTGTGCCCTTGAGATATTTGAGGATTCTTTTTACGTTGTTCCAGTTAGCCTTCGATGGTTTCTCGAGGTACTGGCTAGCTTTGTTAACAGCGTACGTGATGTCTGGCCTTGTGGCCACAGACAAGTACATCAAACTTCCGATTGCTTGTCGATACGGTGCGTTTGCGACTTCCTTGCTGTTTGATCCCACTGCATCGTCCGATTCGTGTTGTTTATCCGCCGGTATAGTCACCGGGTTCGCGTTCTCCATCCTAAAGCGCTCGAGGACTCGTTTTATATAGGCCTCTTGATGAAGGAATACAGCACCGCTTGATTTTCGTTCTATCTGTAATCCGAGGAACATGTTCGCCACGTCGGTCTTTACTTCGTATTCTTTCTGCAACTCTTGCAATAGATTTGTTATACTTTTCTCGTCTGCCGAGGCGATCAATCCGTCGTCGATATATATGGCGAGAATCAATCGTCTGTTGCCGTCTCCTGAGACGAAAATACACGGGTCGGCCTCCGTGGCTTTCAGGTCAAACCTATTAAGTGTGTCAGTGAATCGTCGATTCCAGCAACGCGACGCCTGCTTTAGACCGTATAAGCTGCGCTTTAATTTGCACACGCGATTACTTCCGTCTTCATATCCCTTAGGTTGCCGCATAAAAATTGTTTCGTCTAGGTCACCGTATAAAAACGCCGTCTTTATGTCGAACTGTCGTAGATCCATCTTCCAGCAAGCTGCCACCGCAAGAATGCCTCTGATCGAATCAAATCTTGCCACAGGACTAAATGTCTCCTGATAGTCAATGCCGTGTTGTTGGGTGAAACCTTTCGCCACGAGACGTGCCTTGTAGCGCTGAATGCTCCCGTTCGCATTTTTCTTGATTTTAAAAGTCCAGCGATTGTCAATTACTTTCTGGTTGGTCGGTGGGTGAGTGGGAATCCATGTTTGATTCTGTTTGTGCGATTTCATTTCTTCTTCCATGGCGCGTCGCCACAAGTCGGCATCCCTGGATCTCACAGCTTCCTCGTACGTACACGGTTCTTCTATCTCAGACAGTAAACAGACACTCAGCTGGGCTTGAGGGAATCTTGCGGGCTTCTGAATCGTGTCTCTGTTTCTCAGATTATATCCGAAAGGTAACCATCGAAAACTTGTTGCCTGATCCGCTTGGGGAATATTATTATGCTCTGGGGCGGCCTCTTGTTCGTCTTGAATTTCTTCTTCGTCCGGAACCACTTCATTTTCTTCGGCTTGCTCCGACTCTTCCATGTTGGCCGGTGCCCCTGCATCCCTCGGTGCATCTTCTTCTTTGGGTATCTCAAGAAGGGTGTAATCTTCCGTACTTTCCTCGTTGTCTCGTCGTCCCGGGAACTTGACGTCCCTGCAGACTCGGATTTGATTTTCTCGTTTGAACCAGACGCGGTATCCTTTTGTCTCCTCGTCAAATCCGACCAACAATCCCTGTTCGGCTTTCGGATCCCATTTGCGCCTTTTCTCTTTTGGAATGTGCGTAAAAACTTCTTCTCCAAAAGTTCGCAAGTGGTTGACGTCGGGAGGTTTTCCGTGCCACAACTCGTAGGGCGTAACTTCTTTTACAGTGCTCGGTCCCGTCCTGTTTAGAACGTGAACAACAGTGTTCACAGCCTCAGCCCACAGTCTCGTGCCGAGTTTCTTTGCGAAAAGTAGAGTCCTCGCTGCTTCGACGACCGTTCGGTTCTCGCGCTCAGCTGCTCCGTTCTGCTCTGGGGTATAGGGAACTGTCTTTTCGTGTCGTATACCGAGACTATCCGTGAGTTCGCGTACCTCAGAGTTGATAAATTCAAGGCCGTTATCCGTTCTCAGGGTTCTGACCCCGCGTGGTATGGTTTTCTCGCACCTCTTGAAGAAGACACGAAGATAATTCTTCGCCTCAGATTTCTGCTTGAGGAAAAATACCGTTCGCATATGAGAAAAGTCGTCCTTTAATAGGAGGAAAAAGCGTGAACCTCCAATCGAGCTCTCCTGCATTGGGCCGCACAGGTCCGCGTGCACGAGCTCTCCAGGTTCGCTTGCTTTTGTCGTGCTCTTCGGGAACGGGGTGCGGTGCATTTTTCCTACGACGCACGACTCACAAAAAAAGTCTTCATCGACCGGTACTTCAACGCCCCCTTTTTTTAAGATGTTCTTGACATACCTTACGTTCTGATGTACCAATCGCTCGTGCCAGTCACGAAATGAGACCGCTGCTGCATTCGCCTCGACAGTATCTTTCTCGGAGACGATTTTCAGCTTCATTCGAAATAGCTTACCATATCGCTCTCCTATGAGGATTGTCTTTCCGTCCTTTTTCAGCTCGCATTTCTTGTCGTCCGATTGTAGCTCCAGACCCTTATCGAGTGCGGCTCCAACGGAGAAGAGATTATATTTCAGCTGTGGCACGAATAATACATCCGACAAGTGTTTCTCATTCCAGGAACGACCATCGAACGCGAGGACGTTAATGTCACCTCTTCCTGTCGCAGAAATAAATTTCCCGTCGCCAATTCTCACTGGTATCTCTTCTTCGAGGGTTTGAAAGTTAATGAACCAGCTGCGTTGTGTAGACATGTGATCGCTGGCACCTGAGTCCAAACACCACACGGTCTCGTAGCCTCCCTGCTCTGTCGAGGTTGCTAGAGTCTCTACGATGAGGGCATCTCCCTTCGGCTTACTGTGGCTTGACTCTCCGGATGTATTTTTCTTCTTGTCAGGGCATTCTCTTGCCCAATGTCCAGGCTTAGCGCAGACATGACATTTTCCTGGTCTTGACTGACCTCGTCCTCGTCCTCTTCCTCGTTCGGATTTTCTCTGAGCTTGGTTCGCGGCCAAGGCCCTGTTCTCCGAAGATTCTCCTCCCACGCCGTTCCTCATCTCTTCGACGGTGAGTCTGGACGTGAGATTCGCAAGGGTTCTCTCCGCTGAGGCTGCAGACTCCCATGCACTCACAAAATGATCGTAGCTACGAGGCAGTGTCATCAGAATTTTAGTGATGATCATGGTGTCGGATACTCTTTCGCCCATGACGTCGAGTTTATGCGCAATATCCTCCAACTTTGCGATATGCGACGAGATAGTGTCTCCGGATCCCATTGTGGCGCTGTACCACATCTGTTGAAGCATGTGGACGCTTGCTTCAGATTTAAGCTCATAAACTGACTTTAATTTCGTCCACATCTCCGCGGCACTATTCAGATTGATGATGTGTAAGAGTGCCTGAGGTCCAACGGTCGTGCCGATTACTTTTTTGCCCGATACGATCGGCTTTCTCCCACTCGGCGAGTTTCGTCTCGTAAATCGCCTCGGCTGCTGCGCTCCCACCAGCCGGTGTCACGGGTTTCGCTATCTCTCCGTTTACTACTTTCCAGGCACCGCTGGCATTCACTGTAACACGAACTTGAAATTTCCAGGAAGCCCAATTTTCAGACCCCTTCAGATGCGCTATTTTCACGAGTTCGTTTTCCATCGTCTCTAACTGGAGTTTCTCACTTTTGCACGAGGCGGGAGATTATATCTAGACGCGTTCTACGTTTTATCAGTTCGTTATCGTAATAAACCTCAAAACACGGAAATATTCACCACCCGATGCTACTGGGCCCATAACCTATTGAAAGTGACCAGGAACAAATCGGTTTACACGAGGGAGAATGGTGAACAGAACGAATTATATTTGGGGATAAACGGAAACGATACACACGCGTCAACAAGTCTGAGACGAATGAATGAAACGCAAAAAAAAATAACAGCGAGATGCCTAGGAACGTCTTTCCTTTTTTTCATAAATATGTATATATGACGAGCTTTTCGCGATAGTCAATATTTTTAACATTTTTGTATCATTTTTGTTCAGTAGTGTGGACAAATGCGTGTTTCCTGGTGGGAGACTTTCCCGTCGATGCTAGGCTACTAATACACGTGCCGTATTTAGGCCGTCAACTATATGCCGTGATCTTCAAACATTCGCGCAGTGTGCCGTTTCAACATGTCGCAAAATGGTTTTTCGTTGCTGCAGTAACATGTCTATACTCTGAGTGTATCGTGACGCTTAGGCGTGCCGTAAATATACTGTCAACGTGTTGTTACAGCGAGTCACTAATCTGCTGGAATATAGAAGTTTCATGTCGACATTTATAGACCAGTATTATGCCGATATTTAACGCAATAGCTTGTTTTTAGGGGGCGGCTCAATGCGAAAGCGGAACATGTAATATCGCCGTTGCATCGTGCTGCTGCGATGGCATTTCCGCAAAAGTCTATCCGGGATATCTTGCATTTCGTTTATTTTGCGATGCAAGAGTAAACATCGATACTCTCTCTCAGTAAACGTAATTGGTGATATGTTCTACCTAAATTTTCATGGAAGACGTCAGTACTATGTCATATTATTAATTGTTAATTCCAGCACGAACAAAATCGGTAAACAAATGGCAGGGTCTAGTGTAAGTTTGCAATGGATAGAGATAGATAACGGCAACATATATTTGGGAAATGTAATGCCTTGTCAAGATATAAAAGAGAGCGTTTATGAGAAATGAAAATCATTCCCAGACATTATGATTCTGCACAGAATTATGGATACTCTGCGTGATCTCATTCGCTGGGATACGGAAATAATGTTTGAAAAAATACTGGTCGCGCGAAATAATATGTAGAATATACAGCTTGATTAACGGGTTTGCATAAGTTTAAATTATCAAAAATACAATGCTTTCATTGCGTTGTGTTATAGCATAGGGTTTCAACTTTAATTGGCATCAAAGATTTCGTAACACTTTCCAAAATTAAACAGAGTTATGACGATTTTGTGAGGGGGCAGATCGCCTACTGCGCTACAGCGAACCGCCTTCCGTGGTACGTGGTACGGTCGTAACGGTAATTCACGCATCTTCTTCGAATTATACACAGTGGTATACATAATATTGAATTCGATGATACGATCCCTTGTAGGTAACATTTTTGCAGCTGCTCACTCTACTAAATAAAAGCCGATATTTCACGGCCTGTTTATGCAGTTGCAGTGCTACAGTACTGATCGATGTGTAAAATGGATAAGAACGCAGTAAAAATGAAGCGAATGCAACGGTTCGAGAGATCCCACTGAACGTCCTGACATAAATAAAAAAAAGAGCAACCTCCACCGAAACGTCGCGTATGGGAGGATGTTGTTTATGACACGAGTACTGCCGCGAAAAAATTGACAACAAGCGTCAATAACTTCGTCGAGCTTCCGAGGGAAACTGAAGATATTGCTGCTACTGTAGAATGATTACTATATGGCCCAGAAATTTCGGGTTACAGATACAAGCTTTGTAAAATATTTATTTTCGGAATAATAGTCTACGCGCCAAGGTCTTTTCTTTCATTTCAATTCTTTAAGTGACGATTGGAATGAAACAATGCATTTTGAAGAAAAAAGTTCCAGATAGAAAAGGTTTCTTTATCAATTTATAATAAAGAGGGGGCCTATTCCTTTTCTTTGCTCACTTTGATAGTAATGGAGATATAAACGATGAAAGTCTATCTAGTCACCTGACATGCACGATTCCATCACCCGCCCTTACCGAAACCATTGTTGTTTATAACTCCATTATTAAGCGTGTGCGGAAAATGAACAAGACCTTTCTTGTTGTAAATTAATAGAGAAACATTTTTATTCGAAACTTTTTTCACTAAAATGCTTCGTTTCTACATAATAGTCATTCAAACAATTATGGTGTTTATAAGAAAAGAACGGCACTTGTAGAAAAAAAATAACTTTCCTATTCGTATCCTAACCTCCCATACCCAAACCAAAAAAAATAACGATATTGAACAGGCCTTTATATCTATACGGAAAATGTAGATTTTACTACCCTTTTATATCTAGCGTTTGCCGCGAAACTATGTTTTATGACAAGGTTTTATTAAGTCGTATCTCGAAATCTATGCGTTCGATTCACTTTAAATTCGGACTGAGCATAGTTTATAATATTTTTTATCGTATTACCAGATGATTTTCTTATACGTTTATCCATTTGTTAGTAACAAATTATCAAAGCAGTTTTTTTTCGCCGAAAATCGAATTGTATACCACAGCTTGCCATTCTCGTAATTTTCAAAAAATTTAACAAGTATCCAATCATACAAAAGTTTTATTACGATACTTTGAATATATATTTTTTATTGTTAATTATTTTATTTCATCCTAAATTCCAAAACCACGTACACCGATTGGCCATGCAGGAACGGCGGCACTTTATTTGAATAATTATAACTTCATCGTTAATACATATTTTTCAAGAAAAATACTCAACCTTTGCAAGACCATGTATTAATTGTATGTAAAATCTCGACCTCGACATGCCAACATTCTCATAGAAAGAAATCGACCCATTTTTCGGGCCTCAAGCTTATGCAGACCTCTTAAGCGCATAGTAGCAAAATGTTATGATTTCTATCTTGAGGTAAAAACACCAGGTTGAATAGAAAACGACAGCTTTGAAATTTTTGTTTCCACTTCTCAATAGAATCAAGCTTTCAACACATATTCTCATTGGCTGCATGAGACGCTATGATGGGCATGGCGAAATGAGTCTCTGGTGAGTAACATACTCAAAGAATTGGACGGAATTTCGGAAATTCAAAACATCCATTGCATGGTTCGTTGGAAGTCAAAAACGTGCGTAACGGCTTTATCACTGTATGTTGCAATCACGGACTTGTTAACTGACTATAGTTGAGGTGGTTTATGGCTTCGGTCGCTTCTAGTGGGCAAAACCACGGAAATGTTGGCTGCTGAGTCAATTTCGGAGAGCTCCTGATAGAAACAGGAACAGTCAGCGGAATACTTGAGCCATCAGACGACTTGCACCTTTTTTAAAGACGCAAAATTATGATTCAAAGCTTAAAAAAATCGTTGTTGTCAACCCTGTCCAGCGGTCTTGCACTTTAAATCGGTTCAATGTGAAACAAAATAGAGCTTAAACCTTAGACTTAGCCACCAACTTGAATTCATTGGAAATAGAGAAAAACTTTATTTTTTTCCTCTTTTCATTTCATTAATTTTTCCTATCATGGTACTAAGAGAAAAAAGAAAGTATTTCACATAAAGAACCTACCGATTTAGTGCCATTAAACAAAATCGCTCGTAGTCTAAGATGCTACATTAGTAACTACTTGTTTTTTCCTCGTAAATTCTACTCCTGAAAGATCTAGTTTTAATTATGTACATTTTCCGATAGATGGTTTCGAGTTTGAACCGGATATAAGACACGGTGCAGGCCTTCTGCCGTATTGGATCCCCTCAGCTTGACTGTTCTTTCATTTACACCGCGTTGGGGCGATAGTCGTTCTTCCTTACGACTAAGGTGTTTCATTCTGGCGTTAAATTTCTACCTTGAATCGATATACAGCGCTGGACAACAAAAAAATACGCACCGGTATAATATTTATATTTGTGTTAATATGTACATGAAAAAAGATAAATATAATCGGCATTAAGCAACCGAGAGGAAAGTTAACTATTCTGCTTCTATGCTTTCACAGCAATATAATCGAAAACATTCGAAACCCGTGTGAGATTGAGTGACACCCGTAGAGAACCAATTTTACGTTGGGCAAAAAAAGTACGCACGCGACAAACAGAGTAAATATAGGATCGCATTCTTACTTAATACTTTGTGTGACCACCTTTTGCTTGAATGGCAGCTTGAAAACGTCGAGGCATACTTTCCACAAGGTTGTGGATGTGCTGCTCGTCTATATCATTGCACTCTTTACAGTAAGTTTCGAAAAGTATTTTTTTATTCGCCACTTCGCCCTCGTCAACTTTTCGGTAAAAAATCGACAACAGAGGATTTCTTAGGGGATTTAAATCTGTCGATCGTGCTGGCCAGCCTAAAACTTTAATCACCCTTTTTCTTTTCTTTGTTTTCCTGATAATTCTACGATCATCGATTGAGCTCGTCTTTCTTTTCCTTTCACGTCCGTCCTTATCCGCTACTACGCCAAGCTTGGAAAACTTATTACATATTTTCCTCACTGCACCTCCACTGATTTCATATTTTCTTCCGATTTCCCTATTGGATAGACCTTTTTCTGATCTCCAACAACGACTTTTCCTACTTGAATCGTAATTTTCGACATTGCGTGCTTTTTAATACTGTTGACATTCGCAGAACAACGATAGCTGGCAAAGAATAGATAGCATTTATTCGTTCAACTTACGCCTGGTCTTCCAAGCAACCTTGGGAAAAAATCGCGTCGTCGCTATCTACGAAAATAAGTACACACTACGGCGCGTACTTTTTGCTCAACATCGAATTGGCACGCTATGAGTTTCATTCAATCTTACACAGTTTTCGAATAATTTAGGAATGATTTCTGTGGAAACATAGACGCCGCCTAGTTAACTTCCCTCTACACTGCTTAATACCTATTCTATTTGTCAGTTTTATACTCATACTAGCAAATAAATTCGGCTTTGCTCGGGTGTGTACGATTTTCTTTATGCCTCACTATGCGTTTCTTTTTCGCACCCACACTGTTGCCACCAAGTGCAGATGACCTTTTTGGCATTGCGAAAACGTCAAATTAATCTCCGTGGCATTGAAGTACGTAAGAAACGTTATCTAATCACGAAAACAAAAACAGTATACTCGACGTGTCGAGTGGAACGCGTGGTGGCGCGCGCTTGCTCGCGGACGTTTTCGCTGTCAACATTTTCCTTCAGCGAGTTAACATTTTTTTCTTCTCTACTCAATATTAAGGAAGTTGGAGCGTTGGCCACAATTCAAGACTAAATAAATAAATAAATGTACAAGTTATTGTCTAGACTGCACTGAGTGTTTACGATTTTTTTTCCCGGCACCAAACACCGGTGATAAAAAATAGTTTAATGCAGTGGCGTAGCGTGGGGCGGGGGGGGGGGGGGGGGCATGGCCCCGGGTGGCGCCGATGTGGGGCGGCGGCGGCGAGCGGCACTTAAGGAAACGTTGCGAGGTCGATGTCTCCGATTTTGATGAAATTTGGCATGCTTGTAGAATGGGTCAAAATAGGCGACACGTATTTTTTTATATCGGCGGAACCCGATTTTTAAGGGTTGAAAAGCACCCTCGAAAATTGGGGTGTTTTTAGTTTTTCGTCGATAACGTTTTAACGGTACGAGATATGAAAAAACTTCAAATTGCAACAATGTTTATTTTTTTGTGTACTATACATTGGAGATGAGAACGATGCAGATAGCAACAAATTTCACATTGTTCATTGCAAAAATGCAATTTTTTTAACCGTATCTCCGAGAATTTTTAATCGATTGGCATGTAAATTTGCATGCATGTAGGGAATGGAAAAGTGCGGATACGGATTTTTTCTTTTTCCGATATCTCACAATTAAGGGGTTGAAACTGCCCGTCGATTTTTTTGCCGAGAGCATCGTATAATCAGCTAGCCTTTTGGCATTTCGGTCTAAATTCACGTCAATATATGTTCGTGTTATGACGCAATTGCATATTTGTAACATTCTAGCCCCCCCCCCCCCCCCCAACGGTCACCTCTCGAAAGGCAAACGTTCAAAGTTCTTGCCGTGCAGCATGAACGAAAATTTGTAGAAATAAAAATGGGTTACAAAGAAAGTACAATCAGTCAAAATAGTCGATACACATTTTCTCATTTTGGCGGAACGACACTCGGAAGGGGTCAACACACCCTTAAAAACTTCGTTCTTTCTATAGCTCGTGAACGGGCCGAAATAAAAATAAAGTTCGAAAGGAAAAAATGTTGTATTCTTCGACTACTAGACGTTCATGATGATAATGATGAGTACAGCAATAAATGGCGTGTTGTTTATTGCAATAAATCGTGAATTACTTGTGAAAAATCACCCTTCAGTTTTCCACTAATATGGGCAGAGGCAAGGATCGCAATCACGGACTGACTTCGTGCTTCGGGAAGCATCTGGATTACAATTGTATATTTATGAAGAAATTCTCCCCCACCCCGTACTGCCTTTGAAGATTACAACACAATCGGAAAAGTGTTCTCACGCTTACTCATTTAGGAAACGTTTCAACTCTATGTTTTTTATGGATTATATTTATTACAATAATGATAGTCATGATAAAAGTGTTTGAAATAAAGAGATTTCTTACACCACGCACAAGTGATAATAGCTGCTTCGCCGCATATATCGCATGTCGGTACATTTTGTGAAAAGCAAAATTCTACCGGATTTTCGAAGTTTGGTGGTCTTTCTTCTTCGTACCCGCTTTTTTACCACGCATATTTGAAAAGGTTTGTAAACCGTGGAGAAGAAAACTGGTCGTGTGTAAAGAGATTATAATTCAACAATATTGTCACTCAAATTCAGATTGACGTCGTAATTATATAATATTACTGCGTCAGAAAAGTGTTTGACGAAGTTTTTCCACACACGGAAGTCATAAACATCAAGGGGCTGTATCATTCCAGTCGTACTTGCAGGAATTACTAATTATCGTATGGACTAATTGTCTACAGAACTAATGAAACTGGTGCAATATATTTACCTGCTGGAATGGTTAAAACTTTAATACCTTTCCCTTGCATATCCACTTCTTTAAATGCAGTTGGACATTGACCGCTCCAAGAATCCAGAAGTATCACCGATTTTGGACCCGTATTGGGAATATATACTTCTTGGAAACATCGCTTGAAATGATTAGTCGTCAATTTTCCAGATTTCGAAGCCAATAGAAATATATTTTCGGCTCTGAACATAGTTTGTTCCACTTGAGGACTAAATTTGCCAGTAGATTCGTTTAAAACGATCAACATAGGTGCCAAAAGCTTGCCACTCGCAGAAACCAAAGGCTGTATAGTATAACTGTGTGTTGTTGATGTTTTCGATTGCACGACTGTCTCAACGGATTTCTGCCCTTCTTTCGCCAATGTGCGGCCTGTACGTAGCTCTAAATTGAATCCACTCTGATCAGAATTAAATGTGTTTTCAGCCCCAACGTTGGCTATGTTGACTTTCGGCATTTCTATAAATTCGATAACTTTGTTTTGAAGTGTTTCAGTGTTTAATAATTGTTGTTTTGTTACATACTTAGTAATCGTCCGTGACACAATTCCACGTTGGTTTTTGAATGTCCTTAGCCAAATAGCGGATGCTTGGAAATTTACGGCTGGTATTTCTACAATTTCTCGTGCACGTGAGGCCCATCGTCGAAGATCTATATCATGGACAGGCAGCCTTTTGTCCAAAGCGTAATCAAAATTGTTTAACGTGTAGTAAGCTATCTTTGTTAACTTTTCTTTGTAGGTGCCACCCTTATTTATACTATGGGCCCACCGGTGCAACTGCGGCTCTGATTGCACCTTTTTGAATTACGTTTGAACAGATGATAACTTTATATTCCCATTTGCCCCGGATCTCCAGGAATTTACAGCTCTTGACTTGTTTTCGTAAATCAATTCTTCTATATCTTGGGTTCATACATTTTCATCATTTTTTGGATCTAGGTATCGTTGTCCGTGCCAATCTCCTTCACTGCCATCTTCTATTGCGGCTGCTTCATGAATTTCATTTGGTGACAGAAAATCCAAACCTGTTTCGACTTCCATTTTCATAGGTTGGTCCATCGCTTCAATGATCATGTTTTCTAGATCCTTACTGAACTGTGTTTCCTGTTCGGTGATTCCGGTAGAATTTTGCTTTTCACAAAATGCACCGACATGCGATATATGCGGCGAAGCAGCTATTATCACTTGTGCGTGGTGTAAGAAATCTCTTTGTTTCAAACACTTTTATCATGACTATCATTATTGTAATAAGTATAATCCATAAAAAAACATACAGTTGAAACGTTTCCTAAATGAGTAAGCGTGAGAACACTTTTCCGATTGTGTTGTAATCTTTAAAGGCAGTACATGGCGGGGGAGAATTACTTCGTAAATATACAATTGTAATCCAGTTGCTTCCCGGAGAACGAAATCAGTCCGTGATTGCGATCCTTGCCTCTGCCCATATTAGTGGAAAACAGAAGAGCGTTTTTTCACAAGTAATTCACGAATTATTGCAATAAACAACACGCCATTTATTGCTGTACTCATCATTATTATCATGAACGGCTAGTAGTCGAAGAACACAACATGTTTTCCTTTCGAACTTTATTTTTATTTCGGCCCGTTCACGAGCTATAGAAAGAACGAAGTTTTTAAGGGTGCGTTGACCCCTTAAGAGCGTCGTTCCGCCAAAACGAGAAAATGTGTATCGACTATTTTGACTGATTGTACTTTCTTTGCAACCTATTTTTATTTCCACAAATTTTCGTCCTTGCCGCACGGTAAGAACTTTGAACCTTTGCCTTTCGAGAGGGGACCGTTGGGGGGGGGGCGGCTGGAATATTACAAATATGCAATTGCCCCATAACACGAACATATATTGACATGAATTTAGACCGAAATGCCAAAAGGCTAGCTGATTATACGATGCTCTCGGCAAAAAAATCGACGGGCAGTTTCAACCCCTTAATTGTGAGATATCGGAAAAAGAAAAAATCCGTATCCGCACTTTTCCATTCCCTACATGTATGCAAATTTACATCCCAATCGATTAAAAATTCTCGGAGATACGGTTAAAAGAATGGAATTTTTGCAATAAACAATGTGAAATTTGTTGCTATCTGCATCGTTCTCAGCTCCAATGTATAGCACACAAAAAATAAATATTGTTGCAATTTGAAGTTTTTTCATATCTCGTACGGTTAAAACGTTATCGACGAAAAACTAAAAACACCCCAATTTTCAAGGGTGCTTTTCAACCCTTGAAAATCAGGTTCCGCCGATATAAAAAAATACGTGTCGCCTATTTTGACCCATTCTACAAGCATGCCAAATTTCATCGAAATCGGAGACATCGACCTCGCAACGTTTCCTTGTTAGTTGCGAAAAAAGGGCGGGGGGGGGGGGGGGGGGGGCAAATTTAGGGTTAGCCCCGGGCGGCAAAAATCCACGCTACGCCACTGGTTTAATGTGTGTAATTTTACGTGCGGTTAGATGGGCGAGGTAATTTTTTAGCTATTTGGCACCAAGATAAACCATTCCTAACAACGGATTAACGCAAACTAAACCTTTGTCAACATTTAGAAAAAAAACCCACCTTGCGCATGGTAAACAATATATCAGGGTGTATTTAACTACTAGTTCGTGAGTATATAGGGTGTACCTTTGCAGGCAAAACTCTTTTTTTTTAATGTGCAACAAAAATTGGCCAAGATATTCACGAGTAAAGTCCAACGGTAAGTAAACAATAGCACAGCCATTTCGGCGTCCAAGCGAGCGCGGGAGCGGATTCGAATCCAGATTCGCAAAAGTGAATTTGAACTTTCAATTTTGAATTCTTCAATTTGAGTTTTGAACGTTATCCGCCCAAATCCGATCGCCCGATCGAACGGTCGCCCAAATCCGATCGCCGGGGTGAAACCCGCATCAAGCTGGGGCCACCGATTTTGAAGCTTATCCGGGACAGACTGAAAGACCGACTTTTATAGGTATAGGGAAGAGAAGATTGGCAGAAATATCGATATTACATCGACGCATACTCTTTTGGTCCAGTATTGTATATCAGAGCTGCAGGTTCTTCTTTTTGTAAGTTCCTCTCTTTAGTTCACTAGATTGGAAGCGCTTGCGTTCCAATGCGTTCGAATCAGCAGGAAAGTTTCAGATGAGTGACCTCACCGCCAATTTTAGCCTCATCTTATCGTTCGCTCGTTGAATTTTCTTAACTTCTCACTTTGGTGCTCTTTACACGGGTGACTAACCCGCCCAAGGTGCCCCACCCCCAACAAGCATTTTTTGTTTTGGCAGAACTTTATTTTGAAGAGGCAACACACACCCTTGGGAATTGTTGATTTTTACTATAACTGCTATAACTTTTACCGTGGCGAGATAGAAATAAAGTTCAAATGACAAAAATATTGTATTTTTGGAGTACTATACTTTCATGATAACACTGAATATATCAACAAATTGCGCATTGTTTATTGAAACAATGTATTTTGCGTATGCTTGCCTACGAAGGTACTTAACTTCTTCAACATAGTTTATTCTCCTCGAAAGGGAAACTTGCCATTGAAAGCGATCAACCATAGGTGGCAAAAGATTGCTACTCATAGAAATCAGAGGCTGTATTTTATAAATGTGTGGCGGTGACATTCTTAATGGCACTTTCGTCTATACTGATCCCTGTCCCTCTATTGTCAATATTTGGCCCGTGTGGTGTTCTTAATTACGTCCAGAACTAGAGGTGTTTTCAGCCCTAACCTTTGCTATGTGAACTTTCACTTGGACAAAGTCTTCTCGACTGTTATTCCTAATGGTGTTGCTTCGTGAATTGCGCGCCGTGAAAGAGAATCATCACATTTTCAAGATCTTTATTGAACTCCCATTCACGTTCATTCACGTTCATTGGACTTTAAGAGCAATTTACAGTATTTATCGCTATGGATAGAAATTGAATAACGTTCATGGGATAAATGTGAATTTTCATCCAATTTTATTTAAAATGCAACACGTCTAGGTGGTTTCTTCGTCAAAGTCTGCTGCAGTAACCTTCATTGCCTAATTTATATTATCTACTACGAAATTTATCAGTACACTAAGATTAGCATAAAGAAAAAAAACCCGGCACATGCTATCAATATACGTACCGTCAATCAAAATTAATACAGGGTAAATATTTATCAAGCTTATCAAAGGTTTTTGAAACCACTTTCTGTGACCATCGCTAGTTTATATATTTAACAAATTATTCGTCGCTTATGCGGGTGGATATGATAGAAGAATCTCGCTTCATAAACTGATAAAACATGTTATTATCTTTCACTCTCATGGCTCTACTCAATGGCGCAGTTTGTAGAATACTACGATGTTTACTGCTCGAATTCTTTTCCATTTTGTTCCGTCCTCGGTTTTCAATAAAAATGAATAAAAATTAAGATTTTCGAAAATCTTTTTCATGTCTCGGAGGTGACATGTTTTTCTTCATTTATCCAAAGCGAAGTTGTAATCCAAAGAAAAGATTATTTAAATTCATTTTTTACGTGTTCCTACCGCAGTTGTATTCTAATGCAAGGGCAAATATTTTAGCTGTTAGGAATTTGTTTCATCGCTCCTTTATAGAGTTATAGTAGAAAAGCAAAAATGCTGTAATCTTTCAGAGTAGTTCTTCTCGGGGAGGCAGGCGGTGCGTTGCTGGTTCGTAAATATACAATTGTAATCGTGCCGTTTACAGGGGCACACAGATCGCCGGGTATTGCGAAAGTCTTACCTACTTGTGCGTTAATATTAGCGAAAAACTAAAGGGTGGTATTCACACCTCTTCGTTGCGAGATATCGATGCAACGAAAAACACGTGCTGGCTACATTTCTACCCACTACACATGTGCAAAATGATGCCAATGTAACAAAAGCTTCGTAGATACGCATACAGCAAGCACAATGTTCCGAAAAGACGTACACATTTGTTGTCATATTCATCATTATCATAATGAATGAATATTACTCGAAGAATACAATATTGGTTGCGTTCATATTTTATCTCTATCTCGCCTCGTTTATAAGCTACAGCCAAAAAAAAAAAGAAAAATCCACCAATGTTCACGGGTGCGATTCCACCCTTAAAAGTGAGGTTCCGCCAAAAGATGAACCGACGCATCCAATATTTTGACCCATTCTACAAATCTGCAAAGTTTGGTCGAAAACGGGGAAAAAGAAGGGCACCTCGCACGGTTTTCTTCTTATTTTATTGCAAGAGGCCATCCACGAAGTGAGTGTTGCAAAGTTGTTTTCACCACCCTTCACTTCGGGCAAAATTTATCAAATCGCTTCAGGCAATATATTAGGTCGGGTAATTAACATGATTTGGACTAATGATGTCGTCCGTAACACGGTTAAGATTGCTGAAGACTCCATAACCAGAACAAATCAATTGGGCATCCCTATGTCCGCCTCTCCACGATATTTCTATATATTTCTTGCTCCACAACAAAATCTTCGCAGTAATGATAGGTCTCAAGCAGTTTGGCATCAACGAGACTTGCCTCGGAAAATTAGCATATGCACTCTCGCGCAGGTGTGCGTGGCGGGAAATTCTAAAACTTACTTGGGCGCAAGATCCGAGTATCGTGAATCGTGGTGTGAGGATCCTTGATATGCGTCGGCTATTCTTTCGCTGCCGCTATAGTTACCCGCCGGACCATCATAACTCTCTACGTACGCATTGGTATGTTGCCTGGCATGTGATACGTATTTCTTGTCGTGGACTCTGTAAATAGAGAAATTATATATGTCACGTGAACAGAATTAATGTCGCATCTCGTCGCATCTGCCTGTAAAAACTTCATATAGTCACCGGTATATTACATAACATCTCGTTGATTAGGATGAATGGTTGGCGAAGTATTAAGGCGTTAGGCTACTGTGAAAAATTCAAAACTCTCGTTCGTCGCTTGAGCCAACTCAAATGAAAGAGGAAGGTCCAACATCTGGTGCAGGAGGCGTAGATTAAAGATTAACTTATGATTATAACGATAGAACTGCTAGTAAAACTTGAAAAAACGTTTTTCTCGAAACTATGTTTTTTTAAACGGTGTACACGATTTGTCGACATCTACCGAACCGATTGACTTGAAATTTGGCACACTTATTCAGTTAATAGGAGTTTAGTCTTGCCTGCCGTTATTCTTCTTCATTTTTTTCCATTAGTATTAACAATAATTGTCATTTTTTCTCGAAAAATCGAAAAAATAATTCAAACATTTTTTATTTGATACTACGATAATAAACACGATAACGAAAAAAGCTCGGTAAAGTCTTACCCAATACTATATATTTTAAGAATTGTTTTGTTTCGTTTTAGATCAACCGGTGGATGAAACGAAGTACACCGTTGATACCCTCACGTTCGACGGTCCGTCACGAGATAGTTTATAACTTCTTTAATTATTAATATTTTAAAATGAAATTTGGCACACAACAATTATCTTACTTATTCCTTCGGGATTAATTGCTCAAATAACCCTGATTTTCCGGCCGTCACAGTAGCCTAACCCCTTAAGCCCGGCGAGTATATCTTTCTCTATGCAATTAAATTAAACTTATTTTTTTCAACTGTGGAAATAAACTAGCAACTAAAAGTTACTGTAGCAGATTGGGGCAGAAAAAAAGGATACGTGACCGGTAGTTAGTCAGCACGACCGATGAATAGACGTGTTTGTCGAAATATCACACCGCTTGACACGTTTTTTTTCACGTCAAATATGTGCTACGGCTCACATTACAATCGTGTGACGAGTTCCGTCCTGATAAAGGGCATGCGACACAGCTGTTTCTACCGAAAATATTAACTGCTACCATCTCAGAAGCGAAGAAGGTCTAAGACAGACAAAAACTTGTTCACTTTGCGACAATAATAATACTACCTTTAAGTAGCAATTTCCTTGTGCTCGAAATGGGTATTGCTCCAGAGAAATGAGGTAGAAAAATGTGAAGGTGTGCCACGACGTCTTATGGCGGAGAAATTGTCAATTCGGGAGGATATGTTAGAGTTACGATTCAAGGAAGTGAATATTGCACCTATTTTCCGTAGAATATGGTATTTTGCAATATAGATTTTCGTACATCGATTCTACAGGTAACGGAATATTAATTTATTATTCACTTATATGTGCGAGGCATTGCATTTTCCGTCATGCGAATAGAAGGCCACTCAAAAATCTTTTATAATGATGAAATTACTTCGTTGTTTGGTTATTAACAATATATAGAGACTGTTAACATTTCCTGCGTCAGTTCTGTTTGACACAGATGTTTATATTGTGATGACACAGATGTTTTATTTATACCTTTATACACAAACATATTTCCCGCAGTTCACGAATAGTAAAATCCCCGAACATTAAGAATACTAAACATGACAAATTAAGTACGCATACTAACAAATGGAAAGTGCGGTTATACGCCTCCACGCATTTGAGGCTGCGCAAAACATTTCTACGCTTATTTCGCAAATGCGCGATTAGGTATCTTGGCACAAAATATTGAAGTGCGTATGTGCGTTTGTGTGTGCATACATAAATGACAATTTAGCATAAATTGACGACCCGGGATGTAAGTGAATGTCATATTTGCCAAGGTTTTTGTAAAAATTCACAATTATTTGTCCAGCCTAATGCGAGCTCTACACAATGGCCCATCATAGCCCACCGCGCGATGGCCATCATGTGGATGAGTCACAGCCATAGATGGTCATCGCACGGTGAGCCATGACGGGCCATCGTGCAGAGTTCGTATTGGATGAATCAAACATGAAGGAACTACACTTTTTCAACGACTTTTCGATCGCTAAAAATAAAATAGAAACAGCATGTATGCTCTCTAAAACTGCTACAGCGTTTTTTTCTTTCATCCCGCTCTCCGTGCGCAGTTCCAAACTTGCGCAATTTTATTCGATTTCTGCTTTTTGTCGGTCAAAAAACAATAACTGTAGGAAAAGAATGCGACATTTTCTCAATAGCGATATACAAAGACCTAGATTTACGCTTTAAAATATTATTTTATTTTCTCCGTCATTATTAAACACAGATATACAGTGGTTCAAACAAGATTGATATTGTGCCGAAAAAGGTGATCCTCCGATTGTTGCGCTTAGTGCAAATTTTTTGTCAATACAAAATGATACGTTTTCAAATCCTGTAGCGCCACTTATTGACTTTCAACAGAACAAAGCAGAACATCATTACAGTATAAGTTTATAAATGTTTTATTTTAACCTCATTTCAAAAACGCATAAAAATGAATTACGTTGAGAACTGATTTTACACGTGAAACTGAATATAATACCACTAAAAAGAATTGAAAACACTATTTAAACAATGTAAACCTGATTCCTTTACCAATTTCTTTAAAAAGCGTGCCCCATATGAACCTGTGTTATAAATAACACTTCGACCGCGTAAATCTGAAGTGATTATATTCTCGGACATAGCGTGATGGTTCCAGACATTTCCCGATACGCATCCTAACACCGTGAGAAAACAGTTTACTTATAATAAAGAAATACATTTATTTGGCACGTGCATTCAAATATTCATCAACTGTTACAAAATTTGTTAGCCGTCAAGAAATATTCGCGTTCTCATGACAACATTTCATAGACATAGTATTTCTTTGAAAAGAATGATTGATTTGATCACTTTTATTTCTCTTAACTCAGTAGATGTTTCTGGTCATCGAATAACGAGTTAAAATTGTGATATGAAAAGACAGTTCAAAGGAGTAGAGATTTGTTCACAATTAATATATTTAGATTTGGGGACGATAACGTATAGTTGCCGCGACTATCCTGTGTTCAATGCAAATGAACATGTCATAGCAATTAAGTGATCTTCATTCAAAACGACTATCTCGGCCGCATTTGAGCCAACGGTCACACAGTTGACGCGACAACTTCTCTATTTAACGCAAATAAGGATTGATTAGCTATTAATGAATCTGTATTAAAGATGTTGGCCCAGTAGTTCTTCGAGATAACAGTCGTACACTTATTAGCAGATGAATATTTGGTGAAAGTTAAACAATCTTCAGTTGAATCAAATATAGCCCTGTTAATGGTTAACAAATAACTTTGAAAATCGGCGACTCGTCTCAAATAATGATTTGCCAATAGTTAACAAATCTGTACTTGAGATTAGTATCGTACATTTGGCAAGACCGTTTACTTTGTACGCTACCATGGCCCTTTGTCGCACAAGCTCGTTCGTGCGCAGACGCGACGTAGATACGATCGAGGTAGACTGGAGACTGTGCGTGACCGCATGTCCACATACCTAGAGGACATCAGTTTGTGACCGTGAAAACGTAAATTTATTCTCTGCGCCGATGGCATGAATTAACGATTTAATTGTTTTGTGGGACCTGTCAAATCTTTAGGAAACTTTCGAAAGTATACATAGACAATATTAAACTATGCATTAGAGCAGGGGTGGCCAAGACGTCGACCGCGAGACCGGTCGACCGCGTATTTTCTATGAGAGTTTTTCCTAGCTCTACGACGGATTGATGCTACCATCTTTGTTGTCCTCCGATTAACGGGCTTGCTTATTGTAGAGGACAAATCGTTGTCCAACGATCTGTCCTCTACAAGTAGCGAGAAACAACTCTCATTTTCCATGAGAGTTGTTCCTTGTACACTTGCCCACTAGCATTTTGGCGCTACATTGATTCAACTGCATATTCATCTGCCGAAAATCAATAAATGGCTTTGTCCAAATATTCATTTGGTAACTATACACAAATCTTGATTCGTGCGAATATAAAATATCGTTCGCTCAACTATCCTTTACTTATCCACTGATCACACTGAATAAACGCCTCAGTTATAGGAAACAAGTATTTATAGTATATTAATGTAAAGCATTGGGTTAGAACTAATGTATATCCATTGGCTGTTAAGAACGGGTATGTTCCAATAAAGTACCGATTTCTTAACTATTACCAAATCTTTATTCGTGACAATTCAGATGCTCAAATGAATGATTCATTAACTGTAAGAAGATATTTATTTCGCCATATCCAACTTGACCATTTGTTAATAGTCAACAAATCCTGGTACATAGAAATATATTGTCTTCTCAGTGCACGATACGGGTTATATTTTTGTTAAATTTAATGGAGACCAAATGAACAGTCGACCTGTAATTTTCTTTCTGTCCGTGGGCATAAATTTGTAATTACTCTTAAATTTTCATCGGACATTTCGATGTGATTGAATAATCAATTGATACGTTCTTCGGGAAATTGATTGTATCCGGCAATAAGAAATATCCTATGTTCATCTCAATGAAACAGGCTATATGTATGCAAAACTTCATAGAGATCGATTCAATAGTAGAGCTGTGAAAGTGGAACAAACTAACTTCCGCATTTATAATATTAGTTACGAAGTTAGGATTAACGGAGGTCTATGACGCAGACATTACGAATAAACAAAATGCTCTTACTAATTTACACCTTATTCTTGCTCCTAGAGATTAGATTGTGCAGCCTTATTTTCTCGAAGCATAAAACAATTTGTTAAAACTTTCAAATATAATTGAGCACCTGGCCAATTAATGTTGGGGGATAACGATTTTCAATCGTTTGTATCCAATATGAGTTCTTACTACATTATTTTTAGGGGGGGGGGGGCGCGATGTATGCAATTTATGAAAAATCTTGTATGAAAAATCGCTTATTGCGCGAAGGTTAACGTTAATATCCGTAGTAGTTATGACTATAGAAGATATTAGTTGTGGCTGAATTTACCTTACTTGATTTGAAACCGTCGTAAATTGTCTAGGTTAAAATCTGTGATCTCTAGCAAACAATAAAGTGCAACTCGCGCAACTTTCGAAGTGAAATTTTGAATGGAGTTATCGACAACCAAAACCATTAGTATTTTTAAATATTTATCGGTGAAACCCTCGACCCCCCCCCCCCTGAGGCAACTTGTCGCACGTTCGTTGAATAAAAATTTTGGATCACGACAAGATACATTGTAATCGTCTTTCAACAAAGCGTGGGTTGGTACTTTTCTTTTTTCGGTAAATGTATAGAATGGGAGCTGATACTTTTCAGGGTAATTCTTATGATTATATAACTCGACGGAAGACAATTTCTCAAACAAACCCACACAAAATATATTTCACACGCACACGCACACAAAAATCTGCTGGAAACGGCTAAGCGGTGGTTTTTTCATGGATGCGTGCGTGCGTGCGCGCGCGCGCGCGTGTGTGCGTGTGCCCTACTCTCTGAACTCAATATTCACGTCGAAGTGTTCTAAATCCGCAATTTCGTTGCATGTTTTCCCAATTAAAATAAACCCAACATTTATCAAATTAATAAAATTTGTTAGCCTCTGCCGACGAAGTATCATTAGTGGAGACCGATTGAAGCAGCTCATGGCAAAAAAACAAATTTTGTTGACGTTTTTGGTCAGATGCCCCGCTCTCACGATGGACCCGCGAAACAGCTGTCTCCTTTACATTTATCGCAGCTCGGTCGATGTACGACGCTGCCTCTTTAGAGAAGAAGGCGCACATGCAACGCGGAGGCCCATAAGTGCGAGAGATACATAAAAGCGAAAGAGACGGATACGAGGTGTGTGCACTTTCCTCTGAAGGACGTAATCGCGAGCCAGTTCAATCAACTCGGTGGAAAATTTTTGTGAGCTTTTCTATAAATTGTTATGCATTTATTTTCAGTGATAAAATATGGATGGTACTGCCGTATGTGATGTGACCAATTATGCTCAATTTCAATGCGGTGTATTTTTATGAATTCGGTTCCAATAATTATTGCAATGAATGATCTAACGATGACCAGGGCATGGCCATCCGTATTCACTGATACCCATAAGTTAGCCCGATGTTAGTGAACAGCTACAATATTCAGACAAAAGTGGTGTAATCCGTTAAGGTATTAGACTACTGTGCAAATGACGAACACTCGTTCGTCGCTTGAGGCAGCCCAAATTGAAGAGGATGGTGCAGGAATCGCAGCTTAAAGGTAAACTTATGATTACAACGATCGAACTGTTATCAAGGAACTATGTTTTTCAAAGTCGTGTACATGATTTCTCGACATCCAATGAACGGATTGACTTGAAATTTAGTACACTTATTTAGTGTAATAGTAGTTTAGTCTTGGCCGACGTTTTTCTTAGCATTTTTTTCATTAGTTATAAACAATAATTATGTCATTTTTGCTCGAAAAATCGAAATAAAAATTTAATTTTTTTTACGATCCAAATATGTTATCAAAAAAGCTTGGTTATTTTAAGAAAAAATCTCGTTTTTTTCTTTCAGATCAACCGGGGCTGCCAATATGAAGTACACAGTTGACGCCCTGACGTTTAAACGTTCTTCACGTGATCGTCTGTAACTTCTTTGATTATCAATATTTTTAATGAAATTTGACACACAATTTTCTTGATGTACATACAAATAAATATCCAAACGTTTTTCAATAATCTTACTTATTCCTTTGAATATAATTCTTTCAAATAACCCTTATTTTCGGGTCGTTGCAGTAGCCTAACCCCTCAAGCTCTGGTCTTATAACGTAATAATGCTTCCTAAAACCAGTGGCTCATCCTACTGCCAGATTATGACATTCAGAAGCAATGACGACGTTCTTGTTTTTCTCAAAACGCTTCATACGGAGGAATTTATTCTTTTCTACCTCATCCAACTGTATTCATTTATAATCACTGTATTCATTATATAACTGAATTAATTTATAATGATCACACTGTAAAACATTTTTTAGACTATAATAATTTTCAAGTGTTTCGGGTGGCGCAGAATCTTCCTCACGCATAAGCTGGGTGCAAAAGCAACAACCCGTGAAACTCATCGGTATATAAGGCGGCAAAAATGTGGTTGAGCCAATTCATCATGCATTTTCGTTTGTGCATTACCAATTGCCATGCTAAATCCCGCGTTTATTTACGAAAAATACTCACTGAGCAAGAGGTATGTTATCCCTGTCTGCGTACGCGTCATACAAATATTCACTGAAATGTATCGTAATATATGCATTTATATTTCCGACAGACACAAGGAAATTTTCGATCTTATATCGTCTGATCCAAATATATTGTACGTCGCACCTATAGAGATTTGTTTCTGATTGATCCGAAAACCATTACTGAATTATTCCAAGACGATATTAATCTCGTAACCCGTTTGAGATCGCAACATTTTCAAAATGCAATTGTATCGTCACAATGTAAAATAGTTCAGGGACAACTATGATGGCGTATAAGATCGAAAGGTGTACGAGCCAAGACTTCAATTATTGAATATTCATTTTAGCGAGATTAAATGATAACACGACAATTGACGGGCGACATAAGGCGTAATACACACGAGCGTTGAGATGACATTGTAACATCCGTTGGGGAACTATACTGCTTTATATTTTAGGGCACCTACTTGAAACATGCGTATCATGGATTTATGCTAAAGTTTAGAATCGTTAGTAGAATTCAAAGCAAAAGTTGGGTTGCGAGAAATATTAGAGTGTACGTGTTTTCCACTGTGGTAGCTGTCCTTCAACTTGCGCATCCTTCCACGGACATCCGTTCAAATAATCATGTGTTGCGCCACAGCCCATCTTAAAGTTTGTGTATACTAAGTTTAAAATTCGCGATGAAAATTGATTAGGCTAGTATGAGATCCGTCTTCGTGAATGATGTTGAAGTTATTTGAAGTTGAAGTTAATTTATTTTTAATTGCTGACATTTATTTTTACCGATTTTAAAGTACGAAAATAACTCGAACGGTTCTCCCTATCCTTATTAGAGTTTTACGATCTCGATCTAGTAAAATAAATTACATTTTAATGAAAAATAGAAAGGATCTCTCGTTGCACTCCAATGATGCAAACTTCCACGCCATCTTTGTGCACGAAGATCTTTTGTGTCCTCCAATGATGCCCGGCTCTTTTACAGAATTTTAAAAATACCGACAAGTTGAATAAAATTGAGTATAAGTTAATCACGATCGATCAAATATTGTGTTACATGGAAGTGTAATCGTTTTTGTAAATTAAATTGTTGATGTCGGACAAGCTTGCAAAAAGAGGTAGTATCTATAAAACTAAGTAAATCAAACTTCATACGTTAAATTATGGAGAAACAGCAGAACACACCCAAGCAGATGATATGAAAACTATTTGATACGTTAAACATTTGATACAGCTCATTGCGTTGAACGGTCTCAAACGCTCATATTTGTATGATAATTTTCGTATTAAAAAATGTTTTCAATATTTATTCACGGGCAAATATCGGAAGAGAGTATTGACCGGCAACGGGTGAAAAAAAAAACTTTTTTTTATGAAAATGTTTGCATTCACAAAGAGCATATCAATTTATGGCAATCCAAATCGATAACGAAATTCATTTGAAAGCAAAGAGAAGTATGTTTTCTTTCTCTCTCGTTTGAACACTTCTGGATTAGCAATCGTTGTCAAAGAAGGAACCTAAGAACACTAACCAAAGTACAACGAACGTCGAATGCATCTTTACGATAAGTTTTCTGTGTACCACTAGTAAACATGTCTCGAGATACGGCGCGGAAATATTCAAATCTATTAAAAATAGCAAATTACAAAACAATGTTTACAAGTCAAACTTTGGATTCAGTTTGTGAATAAACTGAATCCAAAGATCCGGTTACATTATTTGACCAAATGAGCGGATATGTTATTTATGAAATAGAAAAATTAATCAAGAAAAAGTATTGTCTGATTCATAATTTCAACACTATCGCCAATTCGATTAAATTTTGCCTTCATTATGTTGAACATGAATTGATATCTCAACAACTCCCAGTTTAACCTTTAAGTCCAATCTAATTTAAGTACAATCCATTTTACACTCACGAAGGGAATACATTTTTTAAAGAATTCTTGGGACCACCAAATGTCGAACACACCCAATTTGGAATCAAACCGATTTTGCTAGAAACTTCCGTTCGATTTATCCAACAGTGAACTCTAGATCCCGACAGAAACCTTATTGCTTCGATTTTAAGCATATCAACAATGTTTTTTGCCTATTAAATATTCGGTCGAATCACAGCTGCATAGTTGCAATGAGAATGGCGCGTTCAACTATCATACCTAAGAATCATCCTGGGAATAAAATATTTTTAGCAATATATGTCTTAAAAATGAATACTTACGACTCAACAAGAGGTCCCGGGTATGGATCGGACTTCTGATAAAGAGATCCCAATTTAACGCAGAGCACTATTGTGGGTATAAACAGGATCAAGCACCATCCAACACTCGCCCAAAAACCATTCTACAAGAAAATAAACAACTTTTTAGTTCTTAAATTATGCCGTGGGTTCCTCACCTTCGAGACTTTAACATGATCCAATATGAAATCTTTCGGTTTCTGAAAACATTTTAACACTCACAAACGGATCCAAGACTCGGTTACAGCCTGCAACAAGAGTGGCATTATATGCGTTCGATACCGGACCGCATCGTCCAATTTGATCTCGTATGCTTTTTATCAAATGTTCCAAAAACTCGTTCACTCGCTGAATCAAAGCATCTCCAAATTTTGTCGCTAGCTGCAGTTGAAAAATGTATGTATTAGATTATGGTGCATCAATGGGAAGTGTGAGCAACGGATGATTCGCTACGAATTGTAACGTGAAAATTGAATTTCCAAACGCAAATATAACATACCTACTCGTTATGTGAGGTATAATATTTGTGAATTGTTAGAGGTACCATATGTGGGAATTATAGTCTGAATGAATCGTTCGCTACGACGGGCAGTGTTAGATCATGACGGAAATGTGGAAAGCGTCAAGACCTAAGGTACATGAGGCGTAGTTAAAAGTGCAACTAATGGTTGTCAGAGATTGCCTATATTTACTCTAGTTAAGTGGTTAGGCTACTGTGAAAATTTCAAAAAAATCGCTGGTCGCGATTGAGGCAACTTAAGTTAAAGAGGAAAGTCCAACATGTTGCGGGGGATTCGCAGATTGAAGTTAACCTTAAGGTTACAACAATAGAACTGCTCGTAAAAATTCAAACGCGTTTTTCTCGAAACTATGTTTTCCAAAACGGTGTACACGATTTCTCGACATCTAATGAACGGATTGACTCGAAATTTGACACACTTATTCACTGTAAAAGTCTCGATAGACTTTTTTCTTCTTAACATTTTTTTTATTAGTTATAAGCAATAACGGTGTAATTTTTCCTCACAAATCGAAGAAAAAAAAATGATGACCGAAACGCAACAATTAACACTGTCATTTTTTCTCGAAAATTCGCGAAATTGTTTATAACTTTTTCAATTATTCATATTTTTATGACATTTTGAATACAACTTTGTTAATGTTCATACAGATAAATGTCCAAATGAGTTTTCAATCACCATCCGTATTCCTTCGAAATCATTTTCTTTAATAACCCTGCATTTAGCGTCATTACACTAGCCTAACCCCTTAAAAACAACTCTGCGAATGCTTGTGAGTCACCCGAAATGATATACATTTCCGAGAGTGACTTTCCCAAAAACTTTCTAGACACTTGGTAAATTTGTTCAATTACTTAAAAGCGAATTATTTGATAAGTAGTTTTACCCTTTAGTTTTGCTCGCGTGTATGCCAGGAATGGGTCTTAAGGTCTTATGGTTCTAAGGGTTATGAGAAATACGTCTTCAATCGTTTAAAAAGAAATACCTCTTCTATCTTGTTAAAAAAACCCGTTTCCAATATAGTTTAATAAATACTCGCAATCACATTACCAGATAAACAAAAACTAAAAATCACTCTAGATAATGGCCAAAGCCAATAAACGCGCTGTATACTAGATTAAATGGGGGCTACCGTATAAATAGTGTGTCGCGCGTCACCGTCCTTCCAAAAATAAAATTACATTTTCTCAGCATCTGCGTAGCGGACCTAGATGAAACAAAGTGCAGGAAAATTCTGAAAGTGTTTATTTTCACATACCAAAGGTTGAGGAAAAAAGCTTAAGCCGTTCTCACGCCAACTTAGCTCAAACAGATAAATTTCCAAAAATCATAAACATCACAGCATCGCTTTCTCACCCTACCAGCTTAATTTTAGCCTGAAAGTAAACGAATGTAGACACCACATGACTGGTGAAAATGACTTGTATAAAGAACAAACCAGTCAGTTAATAGAATACTAGTTTTCTGCAGATTATATTATACGTTAGAAGCTACGGTCAAATAAATAAAACGGCAATAAAGAGTTATGTCAAAGAAACTTCGTTTTATCATTGTTGAGGAAACTACTTGGAAACAAATTATTTTCACTTTTCAATACCGATGTGGTGAAATGGTTTTGGAAGCGAGAAAAAAAACAGCGCTTACATTCATACCCGTGCGTCTGTAGTATGAGTTTATATTAAGTCTTGTCATTTCAGACATACTACAACTACCAAGCAGACATTTCTTACACACCCTCGTCAATCGATGTCGCTTATTAGTTACACGTATTAGGTTTTTCTGAAAGTTTATGCCGATTTTTCAATTGGTCACGTACTGAAAATCAACACGAACTTTCGGCACGGACAACCCATTCTATAAAATACCATTCTATGAAACCCACGCAAATATTTGCAATATTTGCGTAGGTTTGATAGAATTCGTAAAATGTTGAGAAAGGTCTGTTAGAAACATAACGCGTGCAACCTATCATGGTAAAACGACTCAATAAAATACAGCGTAATAAAAGCATGCTTCTTATCGAATTTATTATATAAAAGAGATAAGATAATTATATTTTTTAAATTCAACATAATTGATTAAAAAACCCGGGTTCTGTGGTTCGGAGTATCGAATTAACGCGTTCTACACAGCTACTATCAAACGGTCTTTGAAATTGGAGTCAGGGAGTGAATTTTATCATGATGCGCCTCTGACTACAAAGGTCGCTTTGATACCCTTCTCCGGTCCGTCGAAACTCATACATGTGCGACGGCTTGAAAAACTGAAGAACACGTCTTACTTAATCCGCTGTTCTCAGAAGTGAAATAATAGAAGGCATCAGATTTAAATTAAACATAACCAAAAATGGTTTGTGTGAAGTTCCGAAAAGGTCCAACCTCTGATCGGGCTGAAATTTTACATATACCTTCCTTTTAATATCTTAAGAGATCCCCTAAAAGCATTTTTGGCGACGCGCCATAGTTTTCGAGATATCGATTTTTGAATTTTTTTTCACTCCCTTCCTTCTATATCTACAGCTGACCGGCTCAGCTCTTGCTGTACCCATATATGTTATCGCGATCTCCGTTTTGTGCTGATCTTCGTTAAGCTTGGGCGCTATAAATCTTTCCACCATCACTACTCCGATCGGTTACCAAGAATTATGAATGAAACCGCGGTATGTCACGCCCACGCTAGCATTCTACGCACCCTACGGTTCCACACGCACATCCGAGGTGCCCTGCGCCCACACCAGTGTTCCCCGCACCCCACAATTCTGATCGCACATTCGAGGGGCCCCCGCCCACACCACTGTTCCACGCACCCCACTATTTCACACGTACACGAGGTGCCCTGCGTCCACACCAGTGTTCCAAGCACCCCACTATTCCACACGCACATCCGCGTTGGCCTGCGCCCGCACCAGTGTTACACCCACCCCACTATTCTACTCGCATACTCGAGATGCCCTGCGCCCACACCAGTGCTCCATGCACCCCACAATTCTACTCGCACATTCGAGGGGACCCGCGCCCACACCAGATACCAATATTACATGGACACACTCGGCATGCATACCACAAGCACACTCTCCATACACCACTAATTCTCCATCAAACGTCAAAATAAAGTCAGCGTTACACCGTAAACGACGGCGATGTCGCGGGAAGAGCGGGAAGGGGGCTAACGCGTGGACTAGGCGAAGATCAGCACAAGACGGAGAGCGCGATAACGTATATAGGTAGAGCAAGAGCCGAGCTGATCAGCTATAGATATAGTAGGAGCGCAGGAAAAAAAAAATTCAAAAATCGATATCTCGAAAACTATGGCGCATTGCCAAAAATCTTTTTAGGGAATTGCTTAAGATATTAAAGAAGGTCTGTGCACAATTTGAGCCCGATCGGAAGTTGGACCTTTTTGGAACTTTATCCGGTGGTTTTTCTGCGAAGGCACGTTCAATAAGGAAAAAGGAAAATTATTGAACTACTTTTCACACTTTTATTTATTTCATCCTGCATAAAAGACATGTAGGTCGATTTGGATAGAATGTATAGGACTATATATATATATATATATATATATATATGCATTTTCGATACGTGCGTTAACGTGATGCGAGTCTCCGACTTATGCTTTATTCCCACCCTACATCTTCAATCTGACTATTTTCAAAAGTGGACAAAATTTCGGGACAGAGGACTGAAGATAGTTTAAACTGATGCTCTTTCTCTCCTAGGAGCCTATATGACCGTGACATTACCTGACATGACCAATCACATTATAACAGAAAACTTTTTCGCTGCTCGTCGTTGAAAAGTTTTAAAGTTCTGTAAAACTGACAATAGTAAAAAAAATGCTTTTATAGAGAAGGGACTTTACAGTCCGCAGAGCAAAAATTGGAAAACCTAAGCCTAACAGGTTTTTCAATACCTCTTTCTTTTATTTATTCAGTTAGTTGTTTTCAAATCATGCATATTTGAGGACATATGTAAATCTCGTAGATGGTAGTTGACTATATGTAAGAAATATCTAGCTGACATATTATTTCTCAAGTGTGATTCTACATGACAATTTAATAAGAATACATGTTTTCACAAAAGTAAAGCGTTGTTTATATTTCCCTAGAAGTCCCGGGCAAAAGCTAAAATTGCATATTTAGGACTTTATATGTAGAGGACGTTTCAAGAATAAACGACAATTGCTTATTAATCTAAATGTCAATAAACGTTTTTTCTAACCAGCGAATAATATAAATTTGACATTTACAATGATATACCTTGCAATACAATTGGACAAGTTTCCTCTTCACAAATGATTATGAACTTGAGTTATTTTCCTTACACAATTATCACTTTTGTCTCGATTAATTATAAAGTTCAATTCGATTCGATAGAGAGACTAAAACAAGAGGTTATCTTTCTAGCTCCAAATAAGAACATCTAGAAAAAAAGACTTCTGCTTTAAACAAACAGGAATATTTAGAATGTTCAAAGAAGGCTGAGCGACTGAGATAGAGTACATCGGAGATTTACTCCAGATTGGAGGAGTACTTTTGCAGATGAGCGTGAAATGAATGTTTATACACTAGGACCTCAAATTGGAGAACTTCGAATTAAGCACGAGTTCCCACCACACTGAACGGGCGCGGCGCACGGTAAAATCGCAGCGCCCGCAGTGGCTCTGTTGGTACGAGATTAGCTCCGCACCGTCGAGGGCACATTCTCGATTTACGCAAGTGCGGGGCAGGGCCGGCTTCATCACAATTCTCTAAATCGAGGTCGCAGTACGAACATTATTGGCCCTTAAATGATTATATCTATAATACACGAATTGTAGATAGCCATTGGGACTTCGTTTTCAATGTAACTGTATGCGGGTATTTTGATGCGAAACTGCAAAGGAACGCGATGCTTTTTCTCCGACTCACACTAATATACGTATGCGTCTTCAGAATATTTTTGACGAGTTCGGGTTTAGTTAATCCCTCGCCCTGACGAGTTGTACGCATAGTTGAGGGGTTAGGGTACTGTGAAAGTTTCAAAAAATCGCTCGACGCTTGAGGCAACCCAAATTGAAGAGAAAGGTTCAATATTTTGTGCAAAAATCGCAAGTTGAAGTCGAACTTATGATTACAACAATGAAACTTCAAACGCGTTTTTCTCGAAACTGTTTTCCAAAATGGTGTACACAATTTCTCGACATCCAATGAACCGATTGGCTTGAGTACCCTTATTCAATCAAAAAAAAAATTCCAATATTTTTTTTGATTATCGAAACACGATAGCAAAAAAAGCTCGGTCAAGTCTTAACGAATATTATATATTTAAAAAAACAAACTCGTTTTTTGTTTTGTTTCTGATCAACCGGGTGGCCAAGATCAACTGAGCCGTTGAGGCCCACACGTTCAAAGGTCCTACATAAGCTTGTTTATGACTTCTTTAATGATTAATTTCGAATGAAAGCTGATGAACAACTTCGTTAACGTACATACAAATAAACATCGAAACAATTGTTCAATCATCTTACTTGTTTCTTGGAAATTCATTGTTTTAAATAACCCTGATTTGCGGGTCGTCGCGGTAGCGTAACCCCTTAATAAAATACTTACATGTTGTACGTATTCCGGTCCAGCCTCGTTGAGAAATTGTTGAGCTGCTATGACCTCGTTTACTAAGTTGTGAATTGCCTCGGCCATTGAACCATGATTGAATTTGATATGCTCTTGAAGCGTCAGCGCACTTTTCGTGAGCTGTTCGCTCAGCGCAGCCATTGGCATCACGAGGTCTCTGTGATAATGTTCCAAATCATGAGCATTTTTCTGAAGGCTATCCCTCACGGATTCTTGACCATCGGGGAGTTTATAAGAAATATCGCGAAGCTTTTCCGCCAGATGTTCCAAATTAATATTGGTTATGTTGTCTTTCAGGAGCTCGGAGTATTGATAAAATTTGATGTCGCTCAGGCCGCTCTGTGCGAGGTCATTGAGTTTCAAGGTTGCGCTCTCACTCAATATCACAACGCCCGGTGATAGATTGATCATTTTCCGCAGTTGATCGATCGTACTACTTATAGCAAACCTCTCGGCGTATTTTCTCAACGATTCCAAGTCCATCGTGTATCGAAGTTTTAGCACCTTGTAGAGCGTCTCATTGGCATGGCACGTACTGCAATTCAAGTTCATAAATTATTCTCGCAAAAACTAAGTAAGTGACGGAAAAGACTTTACAAAATGAATAATAACGAGAATAATTGATACTAACGTAACTATCCAGTCCATGTCGATGTCAGCTTCGGGATATTCGGGATACAGCAGTTTTTTTATTCGGACAATATCATCTACCAGTGCGAACATACGATTGTCTTTGGGATCTTTGAGCGGTTCGCAGATTCCTCGTTGCGCAACCGCGCCAGAAATCATGTGAGTCACCGTTATAACCATAAGAATACTCGTAAAGAGAAATATTATCCAAACAGCCCTGAAAATAGAGTAAAGACGAACATCCGTACATAATTGATTATGGGTAGCGCAATAGAAGAATAGTACTTTGGTAAACATATCTCACATCATAAGGAATCGCGCTCCAGCACCTTTGTTGCAGCAATCATCGCCGTAGCCATCGGGGCGTTTGCCGCAAATACCACATAGGAGGCCAAAAGTTAAGCACATTAACACGGTCAACAAGACTCCTGATACAGCTAGTCCGAGATAATATCTGTATAAGAAAAAAACCCAATCAATTGATGTTTTTGTGCCGTTAAAGATAAATGACCGTCATCAACGAAGGTATTGCTGCGGAAGAGTTGCTTCATTGATAGAAATGATTTTTTTTCCCAGATATTTAGAAGACAACTTTTGGATTTCGTTTTCGAAGTTTTACACAATGCAAAATATTCCCTCTATTAAGGCACCAACATTGAGACATGGTACTTGGGGAATTGAGTGAGCGTTTAATGGAGCTATGTCACAGGGGGAATAATCTTATTTGCAATATTGCTCCGATACGGAAGGCATCATATACTATTTTAAAGCGAAGCGTTGCACCGGCAAGCGATGCTTGGCCCTTGATGATGACCGTTTTGCAGATTCAAAGTTTTCTCGTAAACAACGGACATTTCTAAAGGATGAAGAAAACTACTACATAGTCTGTGAAACGACAGAGTATATCTCGGCCGTTTGATCAAAATGTAGTCCGTCGAGGAGAAAAGTATAATACATCGCAAAAATAACGAGAATTAAATTCTACGCATCTCTGATAAAATTGTATTTGTGTTACTTGCGTGTCAAATTCCAACCTGATCATTTTGGCTGAGTTTTTTTTGCAATGCACAGCGGATAATAATATCTTGGTATTGTTCGTTGCAGATTTTACCGGAGGTAAATTCGAAGATGTATAAATTGACGCGAAAAAAGAAGCAACTGTAAAAATGGTTCTTTACCTGTACTGAGAATATTGATCTATGTGATCTTTCATAGTCCTAAGATGAGGTTTGTATATTCCTTTGATGTCGCGATTTATTCTGTCAATAAGTGACGTGATATTGAGCGCCACTTTAGCCAAAGCATCGCCAGCTTTTCGTATGCACGCACTGACGACTGGTATCGTTTGATTCACCGCACGTTGAATATCCTTTTGAATCTTGAGAAACGATTCCCTCCCTTGGCTGACTTCAGAAACGATATCGCCCTCCATCAGCAAGGTAATGTTGCGCAACGAAGGCGTGACATCCGGTAACTGGACATAGAATGAAATGTTGATACAATCGTGATAACAGCAAAATGCAGCATCCTGTTTCAATCCCTGACGTTCTCCTATGATCGACAAATGTTTTGACCAGAAGTGATAGGGAGGGGAAGACAATGGTCGTATTGCCATCTTTACCGGTGCAATTTTCTATAGCACTTCATTGTCATCTGGATAAAGACACGATAATGCCAAAAATAAATTGTTCCAGCCTCGTAGATCGCTAGAGTTATAGTACTTCGAAGCTGTGATCAACACTGTCGCTTCATCACCTATACTTAGCATTACCGAAGTTTTCACGGGTCTCGTGGATGTCATAAAACCACTTTGCTAAATTTTTCGTTGTGCGACGCCCGCTTTTATTATAACTGCTGTTTACAAGCATTGTCCATGCTGCGTGTCTTTCCACGTTATTGGTGATTTACGCAAAGTCAGACCGCACCATCAACCACACATAGGCACATGCATACATACAATATTAATGACATTCGAGCCTTCACTTTATATGAGCTTCGGAGTATAGGCAAATTTCAGGATCGAGATAATTTTTTTTCGTTATAGTCGGCTCCATCTGACTATAATCGTGTCCCATAAAAAATATCGAATGACTTTTGAGAAACTGTTGACCTTTATTTTACGGAATGATCATAATATTTTTCCTTGAAAAGCTTACGACCCATGTTCGGATTTCTTGTCGGCCATTAGAACATGCCTCTTTAAATTTAAGACTCTGTATATACATATCTCATACGCAAATTTTGGTAGTAATTGTAATTTTTAGTGAACTAGATTTTTTACGGAGAATCCACAATGTTTGTGGAGTTGGAGATCTTACTACAGTTTCTCGGATATATGACATGTAAATTTTAGAAATATTTATAACAATATGATAGCAATCGCTAGAGGTATTCAACAAACGTTAGAAACGAAGCGACAGTAATGAATCGTTCCGTCTATTATACTTCTAGATACATCCAATATCTAACTTAAACATAGATAATAGTTACACTATTAAATTCGTCGACGACATAACAATTTATATTGTGGAATATCATTAACATAATAACGGAGTGGAATAAGTCACAAGATCATAGTGCACTTCAAACAAAACAGTTATAAACGGAAAAGAGATAGCTGTTCTGCAGATTCCGAGTGAGCTTACACTTTTTTACCTCAGGAGGACAGAATTTTATTTGGATCTATATATACAATATCCAAGCTGCGTATCCTGTTGCACATGTGTACGCTGACGATAAAAATTGAATGAACACTAAAATATGACTATTTTTTTAAATCCTTTCAAAACAGTCGTATTTCCGCGAAAGAATTATTGTAATAGCATTCTGAAAAATATCGTTTAACGTTCGAACCTGCAACATACGCTTCAACTTTTTTTCAATGGTGCATAACTGCACTCCCAACTTCGAAAGTAGCGAACAAATGATTGTACAGAAATGTTGAGGGTAGGTTTTGGAAGTTCAAAGACTTCCCTGTAACGCCCTCAAGTTATTCAGTCGATTAACTAAACCATTCATCCTGCGAAATCCGTTCAAAAATTACCTGAATAATTGAAGGTTTCCATTTTACATAACACATGATGCTATATTGAGGGGACCATGGAATCATGAGTGCCCACTTATTTTGTTGAGTTCAAAAAATACTTAACACACGTGCGAACTCCTGTAGCGTTTTAATTTTGTTTGTGTATCCTAACGGCCCAAACATACCATATTTTTCTATAGAATTAAAGGATCATCTGGCTTAAGGTGATGTGATACCGATATAGGTGTACGCCTATATCGGATGATAGCAGAGTTCGGGTGCCAGATAAAACGCAGAGTTCGGGTGTCAAACGCAAAAAAACTCGCACAAACATTAGAAGTTACGCAACGAGCTATTTCGGGCGACTCAAAGCCGCGGGATACATCCAAAAACAAGGAAATTGGGTCCCATACGAATTTGAGAACAAGGTTATGCTCTGTATTTCGTGGGATCAGAAGGGTGTGATCCACTATGAGATACTAAAACCTGGTCAAACCATCACGGGAGACTTCTACAGGCAACAATTGATCCGTTTAAAGCGAGCTATAGCCGAAAAACGTCCAGAATATGCGACCAGACACGAGTCCATAATCTTTCAACATGAAAACGCTCGGCCTCACGTTGCTATTGTGGTTAAAAACTATTTGGAAAATAGCGGGTGGGAAATTCTGGCTCACCCGCCTTATAGCCCAGACCTTGCCCCTTCCGGCTATCATTTGTTTCGATCGGCTCTCTTCGATCGGAAAATTGGCTCGATTCATTCTTCGCTTCAAAAGATGAACGCTACTTCCGCGACGGAATTCATAAACCACCAGAAAGATGGGGAAAAGTAGTGGCTAGCGATGGACAATATTTTGATTAATGTATTAATTCATTTTATCATTCAAATATAATATATATATTTTTTTTCGATGTACAAAATGGCCGACTACTAATATCTTCTTTTGTTATCTTTTTTTAGGCGCTCCGCGGCGTGACATTTAGCATCCACAATTTTTGACCTAGTACAAAAAACAAAAATTCTCGTCAATCTACATTAGAATACCGAGAGAAGTGGGTACGGAATTTAAAAAATATTGTTTTATTCAAATACCTACAATGAATTTTCAGTGAAAAATTTCGTATCAAACTGCTCATAAAATAAAAAGTTTTCGATTAATCAGAAATTCCGTACGTACTTCTCTGCGAAATGCAATTAGGAACATAACTTTTTAATTTGAAGTAAATCGAGTGAAAATTGTTGAAGTTATTTGTCACGCCACTTGGAAGACAGCGGTTTCGAGGAAAACGCGTTTAAAGTTTTACGTATGCCTCTGGCCGTGCCAGAGGTGGGCTTAAGTCATACGCCCAAAGCGAACATTAACTTATTTCTATGATGATTCTTATTCTTATAATGATAAAGCACCGTTGTAGCGAGAAAGAAAAATCGATTTTTTCGTTGGTTTGAGGTTGGAAATCAATATTGTGGGTAATACCTTCCAAGCCGGTCTTTAAAATTATGCCCTTTGCGGTCTTCGAACAAATTTTTTATTATTATATTATAAAGTCTTAAAGTATAAACGTTTGTTAAATTGTAATAAATGCAATTATAAAGCTTCACTTTTTCGTCTCGTAACAATATTACAAGTAACCAAAAATATACATTTTAAGGAAATTTTACTTACATTTGTCACTTACTGAAAGGAAACGCTCCTTACCGTCTTCGGCCAGGCATTTTGATTCAATGCAGACAAGTTAAATGCAATTGCGGAGCGATGTTAAATTGTATAATTTATCAGAGTAATGTAACAACATTCACAGAATCTTTGACAGAGACGAAAAAACTACGAACGCTATGCAGCGCTAGTGTCGTGCACGAAACCAATACCGTCTATTTTTTATTATATAATAGTGTGTATCTAGTGCCAAAATTCGGCTTTTTTCAGATTTGTTGGCAAGCGAAACATCCGTGACATGTTCACTTTTTCTAAGTGCCGATGTCGTACCGCTACAAAGCTACTGAGTGCGTGTGGGAACATGCAGAAAATATTGTTCCATAGTCACTTATTTGTGCATTCACTTGATGCATCAATGTTTAACTAATATGTAGTTATTATTATGTATATTGTCCTATAATCATCTATTGCATACTAAGTTCGATGTAATTTGATAAACCGCAGTACTTCAGCTCTTGTTCAAGCTAAATTACTGTACTGTACACCCACCTAGTACTCTTGCCGTACAAGCTGGGTGAAGAGGGGGGACGCTTTGTTTGATATTTGATGTTTTATTAAGACGCTTCAAACAACATGTGACAAACTTATTTGTGCAGTCCTGTTATGGAGTAGCCATGACGAAAATTTACCAATTTATAATAAAAGTGGTCGGGGCAACATCAAGGCAATGCGCTCTGCATTTTTCCGACCAGGAAGGAGTTATTCACCATAAATTCGCCCCAAAAGGTCATACGGTGAACAAAGTGTACATTATCAAGAAGTTTTGCAACCATTACGTGTGAGGAGGAAAAAGCCAGATTTGTGGAAAACTCGCGATAGTTGTTTTGCCACAGCAACACATCCTGCCATGCAACTTTTCTGACAATATTTCTCCGTGACCGTCTCCCTGCGACTTTCTGCTGTTCCCCTAATTGAGACATCCTCTTAACCCTTAGATGCCAAGCGAACCGATTTATCGATGCATCGGCCTGTGGTTTAATTCATTTAATATAAATATAGAAGCTCCCATTATTTATTTTCAAATGTTTATTACACTAAAATTGTATTTCATATACTCTAAGTTTGAAAAAAACAAACACCGAAACTTTCATCCAGAAAATCGATATTTTATTCGATATAAAGCAAATTATAGAAGGTGCATATCAACTTGGCCCTGGCAGTCTTCACATATACCGCGTAGATAAGCCTGGCCTCGGTCTGATATACAGGTCTGTAAGCGACCACGATATGGTAGGCACGATTATCCGATCCACTTCTCTTTAGATTTTTCACCACTACGTGGCATTGCTGTTGGGGAATGTGCGACAAGGACAGTATAGCTTCTGTCTGTCTCTCTCACTCTCCTGATCGGGGCGCATGCACCGTCGGCCTTGCCCCCGACCCAGTTTATTGTATATTTGATAGGGATACGAATTTGAAAAAACCAAATGAATGAATAAGAAGCTTACTGAGAACCGAAATTATTCATAGACACCATCGTAATTGAGGGCCTGCGTATCATATAAGAATTCCGTAAAACCAAGCAGCTGAAATGAACATAAACAATCTTTATTCCAAATGATCAAATCGCAGTTTGCCTAAATGTAACCCCAAACTTCAGGGTTAGATCCTTGCACAAGTTTTTTTTTTATCTTTAGGTAATAAAAGTGTTACCAACGTTAATTCAGATACGTTGAATACTTCTTTTTATTCCCTTTTTTGTTACATTTATTCGTCACTTCCATTTTGTGTACGTATTATCAGCGGTTATTTCGCAGACGTTGAAATACTAAATCACCTTCCCAATCTGCAATAATATTATCCAAACTCTCGTGTACCTAAATGTAACCATCGTTAACACGATCTTAAGAGCATGAGATGACACACGGGCCGAGGTTATCTTTCACATGATAACACGGGAATCAAAGTGGCAAGAGGGGAGCGGTAAGAGAATAGAAGACTGTGGGTGGAAGACCGTGGGTGGAATTCTCCGATAGCAGCGACGCAAGTAGCGGCGAACGGCAAAAAAAAGTGGATCGCTTGAGGCAGGAGCCTGAATTAGAAGGTCCAAAAAAATGGTTTTTTTTCAGGCACTTTTTTAGAAGGGAAAGAACAAGTGAGCCCGGTAAACATTGAAGTATATTTTCATGTATATTTGAAATGTATAAAAAAATGTCAAGGTTAAACAATAAATGACTGCAGATTTATCAGCCTATTCCATGTGCGTCTTGCACAATTTGACGTTTCACGTATCGTGTGCTATCGCTTGGCGTATTCCGTGCCAAAGTATGAAGCACGCCGCAATTCATGAGATTTTCGAATGTTACAAAATCATCCATTGAGAGAGCATGTTATTTTTGTTTTCGTAAGAAATAAAAATTAACGAAACCAGCGGGATCCCAATGGTCCTCAAATTTTGATATACCAAGTGATTTTTCTGCGTATTAAAAAAATCAATAGGTGCATTTTTATTGCCAAACTGTTAATAATTTAACCCGAAATTTTCGAGGATTGGATGTTTTCCGGATTCCATTTCTCATTCAACCCCTCCGTCACGCATCATAGTCGGATTTATCTTTTCAAATAAATGACTGAACGAATATCAATGCAAAGTGTGTTCGAGCTGGGTTAGGAGACCTGAGGAAAAGCTTTGCATTTCCCTATTAGGAGAGACGGAATCAGTCGTTTCCGTAAGACAAAAATCGATACGACGTTTTTTTGAGGATTTAAACAAGATGAGAAGATCTACACCGCCTGAGATACGATTTTTCACGTCCCGATACTAATTGATTCCGGGGAGCTGGGTTGAAATTCCGAACTTTGAATGGTCCGACGGTTTAAAATTCCTAATTTTAGTATTCCGAAATTACAAGGTTCATCAAGATCATGCCAGAGAAAGTCTACACAGTTGATTGTAAATAATAGAGGGCGTATAACATGGTCTAGATAAATTTCAAAATTGACGTAAAATCACTTTTTAATAAAAAAAAAATCTTGAAATAATTCGTCGATTGATTGAATATTTTGAAACTTTTAAAACTTCCATAGCCGGATTATTTTGACGGTGTTTAAATTTTCGGAGTTTTGGTCTTTCGTGTGAAATTCGTGTGAAATCATTTAAACGGGAAGGGCCTGCCGGGGAAAAAAGTGTTCCACAGCCAGGAAGGCTTCGCGGGATCATCGAACCAAAACAGACCTCGACTGTTCTTCAGATGGAAATAACAATATTTCAATCCCAGAGTTCAAACTCAAAGGACACTCAAATTCAAGGGCAAGGGCAGATAAACGAGGAAGTCGGTTGTATAGCAGAAAGATTATAAAATTATCTCGTTAACGGAAAAAAATACTAATAACGAGTTTGTTTTAGATTGTATTAAAGGCTATAAAATTAAATTAGCCGAAAAAGCAAAGCAATACTATACATTACGCCTAAAACACAAATTCCAAATAACGAGTTAAATAAATACAATGAAGCTGTCGCAAAACAATTAGACAAAGGGGCAATTGAAAAATGTGAACCTGAACCAGATCAGTTTATATCATCTTTCTTCCTAGTACCCAAATCAGCGGCTAGTATCATTTTATTCTTAATCTTAAAAACCTGAACGCGTTCATAGAGCCAGATCATTTCAAAATGGAGGTTCTGAGGACAGTAGCTAGATTGGTGTTCCCAAATTTCTTCATGGCTACGATAGACATACAAGATGCATACTATTTAGTACCGATGCACAGATCAAGTACAAGTCTTCCGAGGTTTTGCTTCCAGGGAACTGTGTACCAATTTAACTGTCTTGGTTTAGGCTTATGGTCTCGCCCATATGTCTTTAGAAAGATTCTAAAGCCAGTTATGAAAATTTTACGGGCTAGAGGATTTTCGTCAGGAATATACTTAGATGACAGTATATGCATAGGAGAAAACTTTACAAAATGTAAAACATATGCTCGAGAATCGATCAATTTACTAGAGGCATTGGACTTTATTATAAACAAAAGAAAATGTAATCTAACGCCTAGTAATAGATGCAAGTTTTTGGGGTTTATTATCGATTCTCGACGACTCACGATAGAATTAACAGCGGAAAAAAGAGAAGGGCTAGGAAAGTTGATAACACATTTTTGGCATAAGAAAAACTATTCGATCCTAGAATTCTCACAATTAACTGGCAAACTAGTGGCTGTCTGCTTAGCATTAGACTACAGCTGGCTGAGCACTAAACTCTTAGAAAGAGAGAAACAAGTAGCCTTAACCAAAAATAATAATGATTACAGCAGGATAATGAATGAATCTACGAATATTTTGCCGGACTTGGAATGGTAAAAGAACAGTTTAAAGAACGAAGTAAGCCTGATAAAGATGGGAAACTTGAAGAAAAAAACAATATTTTAAAGTTAAAGCTTTAAAGAGCAACATACTAAATTAATAAAACGCATGGGTTCTGTAGCCATCTTCAAAAATGTTGGCCTATCAAATAGACAGAGCTATTTGCAGAAACGTTGGCGTTGGAATCTTTAGCAAACAATCTAAGTAATTGTCAGATTAATGAAATGGGTGGCACAAGATTTTCAAAATACAATTTATTACTTAGAGCTTATATGGCAATGCGCAGAAAAAAGGGAAATTTTCTTGTTTGCTTCGTATATAGCTTCAAAGGACAATACAGACGCCAACGCATTGTCCAGGATTAACAACGAAGACGCAGAGTGGGAATTGGCGGACATCGCGTTTACAGAAATTACAAGAAAATTTGGGAAATTGGATATAGATTTCTTGGCATCTGGTCAGAATTCAAAATGTAAAGATCTGTCTCGTGGCTGCCTTGTGCCGAAGCAGAGGAAAATGACGCATTTGCCATTGAGGTAGTTCTGTAACAGTGGCAACAGCGCGATTTTCCTGCACTCATAGCGTTGAGCTTCCTACGATTCGTCTTTCGCGAAATATTTTATATAATTTTAAAAAAGCGTGAAAATGTCAACCCAAATGCGATACAAAGGAAAGTTTACAAGAAAAAAAGCGCTTGCTAAAAAACTGAAAGCTGTGGCAGTCATGTGTCAAGCAAATGCGGCTAAGCGCGATGGGAATAACCATAACCTCAACGATCAGCAACAAAAATTCGCTGTCGAAGGACGTCGGATCGTTGCATTTACAACATCTTGCTGACGGTTTAAATTGTATTCGCTGTAACAGACATTTTTTTTAGGACAACAGTGAAAGAAATCCGAATGGGATTGAATTCTGTTTTACATATTTCCTGCGACGAGTGCTCTGCAATAACCCACGTTATATCCACACAAACACACACACACACACACACACACGCGCGCGCACGCACACGCACACGCACACGCACACACACACACACACACACACACACACACGCCGATCAGTTGGCTGCAGCGTACACTGTTGCCATTCCGTTACAGATGGTTGGGCCCGAGTTCGGTGTGGGATAAAATGACCACTTTTCATAAGTCGATATCTCCGAAACTAAACGGTCAAACTTTGTCATTAAAAAAAAATCCACCCCACAATAGTACTGCGTACACGTGTGTTTTTATTTTCAAATCTTAAGATCCGTTTAGAATCTATATCGAGAAATGTGAGCAAACTCCTATCGGTTTACGTGTTAGGTATAGGGATCGCGTACAAAAATACCCATACTCAATTGCAATTATCTCATGACCTAAACGGTGAACCGAATTGAATTTTTGGGCATCAGTCCATAAAAGTCATATCTACATCATACTTAGATTTCAGCCGGTTCCTAAGATTTGACCAAAACTACAGAACTACCTTAAGTACGCTAGCAACTGTTCAGCTGAGCGTAGATTTTCGGTAACGCGCAGAGTTAAAAACTATCGAAGATGGACCATATCACAAAAAGTTCTCAATGCCCTTGCTACTTTGTGTATCGAAGCACAAGTAACATGAAATATCAAGTTCGACAACCTTGTAACAGGATTCGCGCGGTCAAAATTTCATAGAGGTTATTTCGGTGAAATGATTGCAGAAACAAACTATTTTTACCCCATTGTGTTATTATTATTTGTCGCATATGGTATTTGTATTTCGTTGTGACTACTGCTCTGAGGTAACGAGCAATGGAGACAGGAGAGAGCGGGGTAGCGAAAAATGAGATTTGCCTAGGGGCGCCAAAGATGTGGTGTTGAAGTTTGCATCGTTGGAATGCAACGAAAGTTGCGTTTTATACTTATATATCTCTTATTTTTGTTATTATGCAACTTTTTTTTGCAGCTTTATATTGTAAATCTCGGAATAAGTATCGTAAAAAATGGGTGAGGGTTTTTCGTAGGTCAAATTCTGCCAAAGAAATTAAAGGAATCCGTATAGATAAATTCTCATTGGATTCCAACAATGCAAACTTCAATCTCACCCACTGATGGTAATTCGGCCCTGTAGGTAGATGTTATGATTAAGCTGGTTTCAAACATAATTTCACAATGGTTTTGTATTTGGCATCTCGCGATCGTATATTTACGTAATTAAAGGTGGAAGTTCAAGGTTCGTGGTCATCAGATAAATACAATATCCAAAAACCTAACGGGTTCACGTCTTGATAAAAACGTGACGAACTTCTTTTTCCTAGTCCTGTGATAAGAAGAGGTAATACATATGCGGGTTTAGCGTTTTGTGCGTGTCTGTGTGAAAAAAAAAGAATAAATGTCACGAGAAAGTGAAAAGTGCTGTCTGTGGTCGAGAAGGCAATGTGTCGCCAAAGATTTCAAACAAGAATCAGTTTATAGACGAAATAGATAACTCTCAGGTGAGCCGAGTGTTTAGAGCGAATGATCCTACACATATACAACGGTATAAATAATAAATAAAAAGTGGAAACCCATTGTAGCAAACTCTTGTGTTTGTTTAATGCCAGCAGGTGTTAGGCTTTTTTTTTTTGCGTGTATGCAAGTATATTCTACCGTTGATAAAGAGTTTCAAAATTGTATACGACCTCTTTGATAAGGTTAAATGTTTGCCAATAAAGAATGTGAACTTTACCTTTGGGAAGTATCGATCCAAGTACTGCATGTCACGCAAGTTGCAGTTCAAACAAAAAGTTTATCGTTAGGCATCAAGGCGCACCGATTTGGGTAAAAATATATAGAATGTAGGGTAACCCAAACAAACTCACCTTATCGAATTCTACTTGCACCGACATTTGATTGATCTTATAGTCCTGTAAAACCTGTTTACACGCATGCGTTGCGCATGCTTCCAGTGTATGCAGCAAGTTCTTCTTGACGCCTCGGACAACTGCAAGTACAATAACATGTTATTCAACTGCATAAAAGGCTTCGTATATTAGCATCGGAGAAAAAAAGGTTTCTCCTTTACACGTCCGTTTGCTTTGAAAGTTCTATACGATTTCAATAGAATATATGCTTGTCAAGACAAATATGGAAAGAACACAAGTTTTCGGACGTGGAATTTGAAAAATCAGATCGTACAGCGATTAGGTATTCTTATTCGATGGGAGTGTGATTTGCCACAGAATAAATTATTGAACTTGGCTTCCGATGACCCCCTTTGAAAAGAACATAAGAGACGAAATGGGAAAATCTTCCATTTCTATATTCCGTCTTCTATGCTATTTTCTTCGGTGGAGTGATAGTGTATATGAAATTATTCAAAATCAAAGGACGTCCAGCAATATTTTTAAAAACTTCCCAATCTATCTGTATGCATACATTTTTAGTCGATAATGTAGAATCTCACCCTATCGACCTATTTGTGCCCGAAAAGGCGGCATTAGATTGCCGATCTTTCACAGTATTTTTCCAATAGTATAATGATATATGAAACATTTAGGTTGATATCGTATATTCAATCTTATATGTACCTACATTTTTAACATTTCATATACTGGTCAATTACCATTACAATGTGTGAATGGATTAAGAATAAATAGGCGGTGGAAACAGAAAAGTTTAATGTATTTTTATATTAGCTGCGTACACACTTGACTTCGGAATTTAAACTACGGGTAAAAAAATATAATTTGACATCCCAGTTTTTCCCCTCATTGTTTTTTTCCGCTACCGTCTAAATTTTCCACCTCGTGACTCCTTCTTTGCAAGTGAATATTAAGTCCCACAGAGACGCAGCCGTTCAGAAGAGTTCATAGTTTACTGGTTATCGTATTCCCAATACTCTATAGCTAATCGAATTGCAAACGTTTATTTAGATTTTTTTAGTAGATCGAACAATAACATCTCCGATAGTTACATTTGAACTTTACAATGTTCCGCCTTTATGTTAACAACAGTCTAACTAGAATACAATTCGCAAAATTTATAGTCTATCAAATGAATCTGAGCGGGGAAGAGTGATCTATTGCGGGAAAGATTTGTCCCATAAATTCAGCTTTCTTTTCCAAAATCATGTCTCGCGTGATGTACCGTTGAATGTCCTCAATTCTTTCATTACCTAAAAAGAAAATAACTTTCGGCGTAAAAAAAATTGCTGACATTTTTCATTCAAAACTACATCAAGCTTTTAGGATAGAAATTTTTGTCGTCGCTCAATATGAAATGCGATTTTTCAATTTCAAAGGGGGGCATCTAATATGGCGGATTCAAATGCAAAAACTTATTTTATTTTAATAAAATCTAGTGTTTGGGAGTGATGAGGTTACTAATTACTTAAAACCAAACTCAACAAATGACCAAGTTTCTCTATTATAGCTCATCATTTTGCATCGGCAAATTTCAATTTCCGAATGCTGGGTTCAATTTTATTATTAGTGATCCCAGAAACGCTCGAATAAAATAACTTACTCAATGTTTTATTTTGAAATTCTGATATTCGATTTGGATTTTGCGAACGCACCAAGCACGGAATACTAATTTTTTACCCAAATATTTCATGTCATTTAAATTTCTCATATTGAATGCACTATTTCCAAAATCCGATTTCGAATTCAGTTTTAGCGACATAAAAAAGCGATAGGTATAGGCTTTGATTGCAATAAAATGACTTTTTGCGTTTTGACCTGTCCGATCGGATTTGACATTTCTGATTTGTAAAATGATTTTCCTGACAGGTAAAAAATTTAATGAGATTTGGATTCGCAATTGACACAACATATGAATAGCAAATTTAATACCAATAGTATGAATATGTTTTTATCTTAGATGCGCATTTATGGCTCGCAAGAAGAAAGTGACAAGACTTTGCGCTTGCATGCTCCATCGAGAGTACAGGAATTAATTATCAAATCCTTCGTTAATACCAAACGCGAAATAGAAACCTACCTATATCAAGCTGACTGGCATTCATTCTTAGTTCTTGCGTTATCTTATTCATCGTCCTAAGATCTTCACGAATAGTGTCGAGACCCGAAACAATGTCGTTCAAATTTGTTAATGAAACGGCATGCGAATAGATCGCCAATTCTTCCGTAACGATCTTTCCACTCGCGTGAAGTATATTGTTCAACGTTGTTTCGAGTTCGCCGTAGTTCGTTATCAGTAGATTGTTGATTTCCATCGTGGTGGCAGACATGTAGAGCTCAAGGTCTTCAAGACTAGTTCTTGTTTGATCTGGGAATCCTTCGATACCTGCTTGCATGTACTCGTTCGTCACAAATGCGCACACGACACCAAATCTGCGAACACATTCAAAGAATTACGTTATCGTCGTGCAATCACAGATAAGTTACGGGCGTTATAAGCCAAACAGTTTGCAAACGTAATAATCGTAAACTTCGCAGGCGATGAGCCTATATACAGCCATACTCAACATGTCCCAAACGTCTTGGTGCTGAGTGGAGGAAAAAAGTGTTGAATAATGCGCCCACACTTTGTCTGCACTTTGCTTTGCGCAGGCCCATCCGGAAACGCGACACGAGTTTCTTCGAACAGTTGCAACAGATAGGGCTGATATTTCCATGATAGGAAAACGAGATCAAGTACAGCACAATATTTTGTGCTATATTTTGTCGGAATACGAGTCGGTAGATACGCAAACAGCCTAATTTTCGTTTTTTACATCCTCGTTAGCGATAAAAAACTTTTCATAACATTGGCGGGTACTCAAGATTGATCACCAGCATTGATAATGTCTGAACGTGCGCTTTAATATTTTTGATGGGTGCTTATTTCCTTATTTCTATCCCGGCCCGACTGTTAACCGCAGTAGTTGGAATATATCGACTCACAAGCCAGGTTTATGATTCCGCTCTAGAAATATGGCGCACCACCACCACATTTGGCAATAACGCTCGTGTTTCCAACATGTCGAATTGGTCAACACCATTGTACGGCCTCCTAGGCCTGCGGATCCCACTTCTTAAATATTTTTAACTGATGGTGTTGAAGTTTGCATCACTTGAATGCAACGAAATTTCTTTTTCTGTTCTTCTATTAATTTTTTTTTAAACACCAATCCAACTTTTGTTGTCGATCTTGTTGATAGATCTTTCATAAGATGCTAAAAAACATTTGAGCTTTTTTAGTAGCTCAAGTCCACCGAAAAACTATAGGGGCTTCGAACAAAATTCATTTTCCACTGCATTCCAACGATTCAAACTTCAACATTCTTTTAATTGGGCTTTCTACAAGACCTGGTTTCACACGAACTGCCAACAACACGAGTGGTCATGATGAATTACATCATCAATGCTTATCGAAGCATTCCTCGTAACACTCTTATCGATACAAAAGGAAATTTCGCTAGGCGTGCATGCATATCTTGAGTGAAGTGCCGACAATTTCAAACAACGTCGATAAAGGATCGGTTTTTCCGATTCTCCTGGTTCGCACTCATTCATATCGATAGACAGGCGTGGACATGTTTGGAGTGTGATTTGAAGTAAAAAAGTACACCGGCATTGACAAAGTCTTGCGTGTGTAGCGTATACATGACGTATGTATCAATATGCAATATCCGCCCTTGGTAACGAACCTATTGAGAAAATGTTTCACCCTCTGTAGCCTCATAATCCCGCAATCTGTTAAACGATCTGCCTGTTTACATATCTAAAACATTCATTTTTGAGGAGGCAGAGAAATTTATTATTTCTCTATAATAAATTTAGAAATCGAAATGTGGAAATTTCGTTTTACGTCGCGCGTCGTACAGTTCGACTACTTTTAAATCAGATTTCGCAGTTTCTTCTTACATCAGCTTTATCGTTTCCGTTGTTATTAACTCCTGAAGAATACATTATTCCGGTTATCAGCTTCATTTTCTTTCCACGTATGCATAACGAAGATATTAAGGAATAAAAAGATGATGAACATATACGATAGCAATACCGGTGTCTCCCTCCGATGACTTTAAGTTTCGCTTATTCTTCATCGAAATTCAAAGACACACATTCTTTTATCGGCGGAAAAACGTTTTTGAGGAATTTTGAGGAAATGAAAGATTTACCCTCAAAGTTGGACACACGTAAATGTAATTCTCAGGGAGATACTTAAATGAGAGCAATTAGAGAATAACGCTTATGATGACGAAAACACTGCAGGGTGTCCAATTTCGAGGGTAAATTTCATCCCTTGAAATCGTTTTGACAAAGATAAAACATGCGGGTGCTTAAATTTCGATGAAGAATGATGTGTCCTAAAATCAACGAAATCGAAGGAGATAACCGGAAATCATACAGATGTACACCACCCCTCAAACAAGATTTTTCCTACTCCTACTTTCTAGCCCTCTCAAATGCAACTGGATGGAAACTGGTTCCGTTAAAATGTAAACAATAGTTTCGATGTTATAGACATATTTCGACTTTGAACCTCCATACAGTTCTACCATTTTACCCACTAAGAATTTCTCAGACGTCCTTTTTCACCCCTTAAACCCGTTTTTCTGACGGTAGAAAAAAAATACGCGTCTTTTAGATTTCAATGGAGAATAACATATCAAGATTTGGACGAAATCGGAGGGGACAGCTGAAAGGACGTTGAAGTTTGAATCCTTAGAATGCTAGTTAATTATTTTTTGTTGCTCAAAAGTTTTTTACCCAATTTGGACTACGACAAACATTCTAACGTTTTTACGTATCCTCGTTATAGATCTACGACCGTAATTTACGAAAAAAAGCCTTTGGTTAATGAGAAAAATAAAGGAATACATTTTTTTTAACGAAATCGTTGCATTTCCACGATGCAGACCTCAACGTCATCAGCGAAACCGAATAGATCTACCGCGAGAAGGTGGCGAAATGAGCCCATGTAACGGCGCCTGCAAGGTAAATGTCAATACCATTAAGCTGCAAGAAACTAATCAAAACGACGTGAACTGGTAATTGAGGGTTGAGGTTCAATCGCAAAATTAGAAGATACGTTTCAACGTTTCTAGGAAAAGTATAATACGGGCCATCACAAAATAGCGAATTCAGTCAATTTCTGGATACGGGATTCCTCGTACCAATGAAATTTGGGACTGCTAAGCACGGCTTTTCACCAGCCAAAGGAAAATGAAGTTGGAGTTGCAAAAAAACATCGCCGATCACCATAAACATATAAAAAAATGTCCATACTTGAATTTTACAGCTAGTACTCACAGAATGATTGTCGCAACTCCAATCAGCAGAATACTGAGCATAATTTTCCGACAATGATCGTGTTTTTTGTCGAATGGTTGACTGCGAGCGCCACATTGACCTGCGCATCTGCAGCAGCAAAAGAATAATCCGACGCACGGTAGAATAACTGCTATCAAGAGTCCTGCAGCTGCGAGAGCAGTAAGACCTGCATAATGTGTCACTATAATTTGCCATTCTGTTGCCGGATCTGCGAACGTCAGTTGGTCATCTTTTATCGCTACGATTCCTGCAACAAACGAGGAAGGTTCATATTCATAGAATCTGGTAAACACCACGACCAAAAAAAAGAAAGTAATGTTTTAATACCAGATAGAAAATGATTGCAATGAAACGTCTCTGACCCTTCGGACATTTAGTATAAAAGTAATAATAAAGTTTCATTGGAGCGTCATTTATTATTATTTATATGTGCATCAAAGTTGTGCGAGGAAGCGGAATTATCTCTGAAGTCTGCTGTGGTTCCGTGGTAGATACGCAGTCTCAAATAAAGATGAGTATCGATAAACATGTGGCAAAATATTTCTGATGTTAAATAATGAAATTTGTATAACCGATTTGTCATGCATCCGCGAGTGGAAGTAGGTCAATCACGCATGATTCCATTCCAACTAATCAAAATCAAAAGTCGAATCGCTTTTCGAAGATCTGTTCTTCTAATAAAATGATTTTTGAATGTTTCATATGCTACATAATAGCAATATACATTTGTTTATCGCAACCCCTGTTGCAAATAAGTGTCCCACTTCTTAATACCGTAATGCATATTCTTGTTTTAATATAGTCTAACGAATTGTTCATTGGTTCTACCAGTCTCCGAAAACCGGTGAAAACCGGTTTCGCAATTTTTCGCCAAAATAAAAATATGGGCCGGACAGAGGTGTGTGCGTGTGTGTGTGTACACGCACCTAAATGTGTCCCATATATGCATAACTTTAATGCGTTGCCATATGCTGGATTAAAACAGACCGTGTGCTGTAGAGGCAAACCGAAGACTAGCATTGGCAAACATTTTCCACAGCTTCCCTATGTTCATAACAGACATGGCTTAGTGAGTGGAGTGCAAAGGCGGAAGCCGGATACGGCAGCAAGGGCCGGGAGTGATAATGGTGGTGGTGATAGTAGTGTATAAACATCAGCCAACTTCGTAAAAGACGGAGCTTACTTGCAAGGGAAAAGTGCATAGAAAAAAATAAACAAGAAAAATGAAAAAGAAAATTGTTTCTGTAGAAACGAAATACAAATGGAAAAGCAAGAAAAAACAAGATGTGGTTTTTTATTTTCTCCGAACATTCGGAACCTGAACGGGATGGAGAAGCTAATTGTTATTTTATTTTAAGTATATTTTCTTTCAATTGGTTGTGTACACCATTCTAAAATGGATGCATAGATTTAAGGTGACTAGGGATGTTTGGAATGTCGAAAATTCGTTCGCATTTAGTTACTTATAATAAAGACGCGACTCAGTATAACACTTTTTAGGGGTATTTATTATAACACTATAAAATAAGAACATATCTCGACGTTTATTCTCAAGTCAATAATATCGGCTCTCCAACGTAATGGGACAGGCGATGTCAGATCCGGTTTCACCAGGATTCCCCCCGTCGAATGGATGAAGATTTTGAAATATGCGAGGAAAATTTCATCCCCTTAGGGCTCCGTTTATTGATTATATCTGCAAAATTAAAAATCAGCAAAATACCGTCCACATAATAAACAAATTTGGAAAAAATAGAGTTATTTGTTGGATGAAAATTTGATCAACCGAATGATACATTGATTACTTAAAATTGTAAAATCTTTTTTTTCAATCAAACGTCAGGTATAGTTAATGCGTCATAACTTTTTACAACTACTGTATGAATGTCAAGTTGATATCTGCAGCCGTTTTTTTGGGATATCGTGCTAAAATCGCAAAAAATGACCCGTTGAGAAATTCGCGTTTAAAGGTTCAATACACTATTTATCTTAAAATAGTCGTACAAATGCGATTGAAAAGGTTTCCTGCGCTATTGGCTCCGTACGCAACCCTAACACCGCGTAGCGGTCGTATTTTTGTTGGCGCTGTCAAAGGATCTGCGAATATAATTATGATACTTGGTTTGCATTGAGGCCTTAGGCCACAGTAACGGGTAAAGAATCATGGGCGAATTTAACAATTTTTTCCTATGAAAAAGTGATTCACTCGTAAAATTAATTACACATCTATTTAGTATGAAAATCAACCTGTTAGAATTTTTTTTTTGTACAAAATGGCCGACTACTAATATTTTCTTTTGTTATCTTTTTTTTACCCCATTTTAGCTTAGACATTTAGCACCCACAATTTTTTACCTAAAACAAAAAATTAAAATTTTCGTTAATCTACATTAGAATACCTAGAGAAGGACGTACGGAATTTAAAAAATATTGTTTCATTAAAAAGTTGTAGATATTTGAACTTAAGAAATGAATTTTCAGTGAAAAATTTCGTTATAACTATTCATAAAATGAAAAGTTTTCGATTAATCAGAAATTCCTTACGTACGTCTCTGTGAAATACAATTAGGAACATAAATTTTACTTTTCAAGTACATCGAGTGAAAATTGTTGAAGTTATTTGTTACGCCAATTGGAAAAAAGCTGTTTCGAGTAGTCGGCCATTTTGTACATCGAAAAAGAAAAATATTTTTTCTAACAGCTTGATATTCAGACTAAATAGATGTGTAATTGATTTTAATTGTAGACCTTTAGTTTGTAGACCTGAGGCTATCACCGGAACTAGTAAAGTAAAAATGTAACTTTTACGTAACGAAAAGTTACATTTACTTACGTACTAAATATAACGAAAATTGAACTTTTGGCACGGTTTTAAAAGTTAAGTTCCAAGTTTCGTTTTTTTTTACTTTTTCAGCTTAAAAAATACTACGGCAGATAAAGGAAATATTCCAGTTCGGGTGAGAACTATAGATGTGCTGACTATACTATACAAATTTGAGCGAAATCCGTTTAATCCGTTTTCGAGATACGATGGAAGCCAATTTGAAAAATACAGTTTTTGAGAAAAACGCGTTTAAAGGTACAAGTACGATTTACACAAAGAAAATATTCAATCACCATTACTCTGTTATGACGGGCCCATATAACCCGCACACGTATTTAGCAATTTAAATATTTCGCGGTGATCAAGCTTTCGATTTTGCTGTCCAATTATTACCGCACTCCGTCTATAGAAATCTCATATTCAAAGTAAATCCATACCTGTTGAATTGCATTATAGATTTAGTCTTCTTTTCCAACGTAATTATAACATCCGACTTTTGCAACTTAACGAAGAACGAGTGCGCGCTCTTGATTTCTATAGATTTTGTTGAAATTTTAACGAGACATTGATCATCACATTATGCATGTTTGAGTGAAATTTCAGAACAGTCGACTATTTAGATTGGGAGATACTGGATTTTAAAATTGCAACTTCTAACACTGCAGGGTCTGCAGTGACCGAAAGTCAGGTCACATAATTCGTCTCATCATTCGATTGCGTTTATAAATTTAGAAAAAAAATTATGTTTAGATAGCAAACTAGTTAGGGAAAGAGTGAAAAGAGTTTGGATTGCCGTTACTATTCAGTTTTGCTAAAAACGTTCAGTAAAGACAGAATAATTCTCCGTAAAAAATATTTGTCCCCTATAATAAAAAAAACATATGGCAATACCGCAGTACAGTATTGGCCAATATTTCGAGAAAAAAAAATTACCGTGTTCCTAAAGCTAAAAAATTGGATCATAAAAAAAACAATTTGCATTAAAAATATTAATATTTTTATTGTTTATGTTATCTTCATTAACAAATAAAAGTGTTGGTTAATTCATAAGTAATTGAAAATATTGTTCGATTAGAAATTACTTCCAAATAAAAAATTCTGTTGCAATATTGTTTTAAATATGCCGCGCAAACTTACGTCTATGGATACGTAGAACGATGCGGTGTTGCCATATATCTGCTTATTATAGGGGACAAATATTTTTTACCGAGATTATTCTGTCTAAATTTCAATGCAGACCCTGCAATGTTAAGTTGCCCTTTTTAAAACACATTATCTCCCAATCTAAATAGTCGACTGTTCTGAAATTTCACTCAAACATGATTAATGATATGAACAATGCCTGGTTAAAATTTGAACAAAATCCAGAAATCAAGAACGCGCGCTCGTTTTACCTTTAGCGCTCGTTTAAGATAAGTATACATTTTATAAATACTACATTTGCTGGGTGAAAATTCTTTTTATGTACCCAGTGTAATACATAACTGCTAAAACTGCCCACTGGAATGCGCAACAAATGTGTAATTCTTTTCGTTTATACAGATGATCTAATATTGGGAGTACAAATAAGTCTCCGCCGTTTGACAAGAGATAGCCCCACCAGGAGGTTATGGTTGAAATTGTCAGATGTAAAACATCATATCGTAAGGTTGGACATCTGGCAAGACCATAACCTTGAAATTTTAGCGATTTTGTATCAGCATCGCATAATTTTTTTTTCCTGCGATAATGTCGAGCTTTGAGCCGAATAAGCGTCAATTGCGGGAACTTTTGATTTACTTCTTTAATTTGAAGAAATCTGCAGTTGTGAGGCGGTTCGATTGCTTGTAGAAGCATATGGTGAGGCTGTTTTAACTGAGAGAAGTTCTCGTGAGTGGTTTCAAAAGTTTAAGAACGGCGAGTTTGACGTCGAAGACAAAGAACGTAGCGGAAGGCCGGAGACGCGGAATTGGAAGCATTATTGGAGGATTCGTGCCAAACGCAAGAGTTCCCGCAAGCGGCGCTTTGGCTCAAAACTCGACATTTTCGCACGAAAAAAATTATGCGATGCTGATACAAAATCGCTAATATTTTAAGGTCACTTGAAATGTATGTCTTGCCAGATGTCCCACCTTATGATATGATACGTTTTACATCTGACAATTTCAACCATAACCTCATGGTGGGGCCGTCTTTTTCAAACAGCGAAGACTTATTTGTACTCCTAATAGAAATTCAATTCTCGAGAGCATCATAAAAATGGCTTCAGTAACACTTTAAACTCTTATCCATTGCAGATAATTTTTTTCCGATTTTCTATCACGATTCTATCCCTTTCACTTTGAATCCATACTTGTCACTTTTACTTGTTGTCGGTTTCTGGGGCGCTCCTTGCCCACAACTATGTTTCTCTAATGCATTACAGTATCACATTTGCATAAGGGCGCAGTCTCACTGTAAAAATTCCGCGTTGTAGTGACTCAATAGTGCCATCATTGGAAGTTCAGTAAAACTGCCCTTCTATTCCATCAGCGTATAAAATGCCTGTTATTTAATTTTGTAGCATGTAGATTTTCGAAGGTACTTTTCTAGACGCAGTTTAAAAAAATGACGCATATATTGACAACATTTTTTTACAGACCATTTATGCACATGGTTAAGTATATGTAAAAAAAATCAGAAATATCAACAAATGCCAGAGATATAACATAATAAAGCAATGTATTTTTTTGCGCGCGCGTTGATGGTAAAAATTCTCGGCATCGATGTGGGTGTCTGAAAAAAATGAACATATTTATAATTGCATAATGAATGTATCTTCAGTGTGAACCACCAGTATTATTTTAAAAAATTATTATAATAAAAATACGAAACTTCACATTTTTTACTCAATTATCTGTCGGTATTTTATTTTTTATATTTTTTTGTTTCGTTGAAATTTTTGTTCCTGTGCGTCACGCCATAGGTTATGATACTAAGAATATGTTGTTAAAATTTCGAAGCGATCTGAACCTTCGTTCAAGAGTTAGAACTTTCACAAGGTTTAAAAAAGTGAATCGTGGAAAAACGGCTTTGAATTTGGCGGTCGGGCGTGTCGCGCGGTATCTATTATAAATGCAATCTTACCGTAATTTTTGAATTTTTCAATTCTGTAAAGCTTAAAATATTCCTAACCGTTCAGGCTAATGGAATCAGAATAAACTAAAAATGAAAAATTTCGAAATTTTTCGCGTATGGAACTTTTCAATTCTGTAAAGCTTAAAATATTCTTAACCCTTCAGGCTAATGGAATCAAAATAATTTAAAAATGAAAAATTTTGAAATTCTTCGCGTATATAAGGCCTTAATGTAGAGTAATCTCTCCTATGTCGCCATCGTTGTAAACATTGAGAAAGTAGAAAATGGTAATATGGAAAATGGTCAGATAAATGTGTATAGGGAGATGCTGCGTCAACAATACAATGATATTTCGTTATTTTCACAGCTCCTCTCTGCTTAGCTTCAGAGATCATGGTTTAAGCGGAGAGGAGTGGAGATATCTCATTTTCCATAAGCATGATCGCAGCGGAGTTGTGTGCAAGCTCAAGCTCGCACACAGCTCTGCTCTATTCTAATTGTAAGTCGCACACATCTCCGCTCCGCCTCTGCGGAAACACACTGCCCGCTACACCGCACGTATTTTCTCTTCTCCGCTCCTCGCCGCTTTGGTGGATACTGACCTTACTACCATGTTCATTCTCAAAATATCTGGAAGACGTGACACGCTTTTTCTTCCCATTTTCATCTTATTTTGTAATACAAATGAAACTAAATAAGCGATCAGTAACAAAGCATACTTTATAAGAAAGCACGTTGATCCTCCCGACTTCGGATTAGTTTAGCCTAAATAGCTGTAACCTTCTTTGAGTTAAAAATGCCTGCACACACACACACACACACACACACACACACACGCACGCACGCACACACACACACACCAACACAAACAAGTAAGAATCTCGGGCAAGCGAAGCGACCAGCGACGAAATTCAAATGTACAGGCGGATTCAAAAGAAACTGTATTGAGACCAAGGAGAAAAATTACAACAAATTCACGACTTATGGTATGCGAAAAAGGTCTCTATTAATTTACTCCCTAATCGAGTCCCGAACCCAAATAAATTTAATGTAATAAGAGGAGACTCGTTACAATATACCTAAAGTTTTAAGGTTATCGCGTAAATAAATTACTTCTTTGGGGTAAAAATTGTCGAGAAAATGTTTAAAAATATGAACATTTTATTACAAAGCCCACTTAATTTTCTACTACTACGTCATTTGCGGGAACGTGGTCTACGAAGACGCGGAATTTAAAGCATTATTGGAGGGAGATTCGTGCCAAACGCAAGAGTTCCCGCAAACGACGCTTATTCGGCTCAAAATTCGACATTTTCGCACGAAAAAGATTATGTGATACTGACACAAAATCGCTAATGTTTAAAGGTTATGGTCTTGCCAGATGTCCAACCGTACGATATGACGTTTTACATCTGACAATTTCAACCATAACCTCCTGCTCGGGCCATGTTTGTCAAACGACGGAGACTTATTTGTACTCCCAATACATAATAGATGTCGCTTCCGTGGAAACGGAACAAATATTTAAACAAAAGTATGTTGAAATAGGAGTACTTAAACTTTTCGACTCAATTTTCTTTCAATAAAATATTTATTTTAAAAAAATGGGGTAATCGTTTTTGTTTATTTTTTGAGGTTCACGCGATAGGTATTGATAAATAGAATATGCCGTGAGAATTTGAAACCGATCGGAACCTCGGTTCGTGAGTTTGAACTATCCAAGGTAAAAAAAAGCGATTTGTGGGAAAACGGCTTTGAAGTTAGAGTTACGAATCGCCGCGCGGTATCTTGTATAAAATATTATATTACTTTATTCTCCAATCTAAATACCTACCTCGACATCTAAAACGTTTCAGCATGCTTAGTAGGGAAGCATGCTGGAACATAACTTTACCATCCAGTTGAATTTTTCTTATTTTGAAAGCTTAAAATATTCTTAAAAAATGTCAGGCTAAAATAATGTCGAAAAAAATAGTACTTTTTCGCACATATAAGGCCTTATAGTAAACTTAATGCGAGGACTCTGTGCAGAGTAGGCTAATTGAAAATGATGGTTGAACCGAAAAAATGGTTTTGTCCAATGCGTTTTAAAAATAAATCGAATGGCGTCAAACAATCAAGTGTTCAATTTTATCCATCGTAATTTTACCCATTTGGAAGGAAATCGTTAATTGAATAGAAGATTAATTTAATGTAACCACGCTCCGACATATCCGGCGAGTGATCGCATTGATTGAATCCTTACTGAACACTTGGGGTAATTTATTACCTCACTCCGCTTTGTTTTTGTGCCGTACCTTCGTAACAAGAGACTATTAGGCTCGATCTACCAGGCTAAAAAATGCTGACGCCCTTTCGAGACTACGCTCGAACTTAGCCTCTCCGTAAATTATAGGCCGACATCCAAACGGGTAGCACGCAAAAAGTTTGTTTGGGGAACGGAGATCGAGTCCCACAGAATTGTAGGGTTTGCAGCCATGGCTCTACACAGAGACGTGATCACGGTCTTACATACAAGTCTTTAAACGATGGCAAATTTCAGTGGTGGGGAGTAGTGCCTTTATCGACCGAGCTTTTTATTTGCCTCAACGCCACTGCGCGTCGCTGCTATCGATCGGTACGGTGAGACCCGGTGTGGGACATAACCTAATAGTCCAGGATTTTTAGACATTCGCTCCGCAAAAAATCCTGATAATTGATTTTTCGATTGGATTATGTCAGAGAGTGTCCCCTAAATATAAAACCAAGTGTGTGTCGTCCGAAACCGCGAGCGTTAGCCGCCATCTTGAAAAACACCTTTTCGCAAATATCTCGGAAACGGTAAGTTTTACGTTGAAAATCGTAAGGACCTTTTTTGTAGAGGATAAAATTTCTCATCTTTTTTGTTTGAAACTTTTTTCTTAAAAAGAAAAAAATGTGATAATCAAAGTTGTAGAGCATGACATTTTCTACAATTTTTGTATAAAACTTTGTTTGTAAAATCAATAGTTGCTGAGTTCTAGCGCAATGAAAGTTGCCGTCAGGTAAAGAAAAGCAACGATTAGTGGTAATACGTTACTCTAGCATGCCAAAAAAAGTTTAATCGAAGAATTTTATAATAGAGACGGTAACAATAATATTTATCATGAAAAGGCGGGATATGGGCGATGGGAGGAAAGTTGCGCAATTTGACGAATTGTTTGAAAAAGACATGAAAATTTATTCATTTATTCATATTCATTATCGTTCGCGCGATTTGAGTCGCGATTTACAAATTAGGATCGCATTATCATCATAATAATAAACAAATTGTTCTTGTCAAATGTTCAACGTCGATGATGGATTTAAAACAATGTTCTTTGTTTGGAATAGGAAGGGCGATTTTCGACGGTTTGCGAGCTTTCTTCTTCCATGTTCAAGTCATGAACAGCAAAAGAATCTATGAAAGATCCATTTTGAACATCCTCTTCGTTGCTATCGTCCACTGTAGGGATTGCGTTATCGCATGTTTGGCCACTGCAATTTGAACAAATTATGGAACATTGCAAGCCACTCTTTCGGCATCCGCAGGCAGCTCCGCAATTTGTCTTGCATTTGCAAGATATTATTTGCAGCAAACTTTGCAGCGCGGGAGCTTTTTTCGTTCTAATTGGTGATAAGCGATTCGCAGCGCGCTTCATTCTTCCGGGTCATGGTGAAATCCCAGCCAACACTGGACTTGATGATATACTCTGAAGGAATGGTAACGGGCTGCATCCTGCGTCGGTGGTAGAATTGTTAAGTTGAGCTTGGTGTTCCGAGCTAACTTGCCAAAGTTCGTGTATCGGAGAGAGTCGATGGACAGTTCGGTTTTATTACCTCCATACAAAGCATAAAAAAAACGCTCGCCAGCTTGAGCAATCATGTTGGGATCCCTCCTCCTATCTTTGAACAATGTCACTGCCGTCAGCAATTCTTCGTGGTTCTTTAATGTCGTCAGAGCTTTGTATTTTCCAATTTTAAACGGAGCTGACGTTGTGTCACAACCGCTGAATGCATGTAAAAATAGAATGTTTTCTCTTACGTTTTCACCATACTCCGGCTTCAGACAACGTGGGCTGTATAGGGATTCTGGAGTGCGTCCTTTTCCGCGCTTGCGGAATTAGATTTTTTTTTCTTGTGCGCTAATGCGGTCAACAATGTTAGCAGATCGACGTTCTCGCCTACGACGATGAGTGTCTCGTAATGCGAAGAAAAATCCTCAGCTGTTTGGATAATCAGCGTGTCAGCATCTTCCACAGCTTGTTCAACACGAATTCCAGATTTTTTAAGTTCCTTCGATAACATTCCTATCATGCGAGATTTATTGTTGTCATCGGCTAAGAACTTTTCTTGAGGAGTTTTTGCACTCATTGTCTCGGTGATAATAATATTTGCGGAAAAGTTCTTTTTCGATCGACGAAGACGTTCAGAGGATTTTGTACCCATGAGACTGCATGCTAGAGTAACGTATTACCACTGATCGCTGTTTTTCTTTACCTGACGGCAACTTTCATTGTGCTAGAACTCAGCAACTATTGATTTTACAAAAAAAGTTTCATACAAAAATGGTAGAAAACGCGCTCTACAACTTTCATCGTCACATTTTTTTCGTATTTCCAAAAACTATCGAGATATTTTCCAAAAACAAAAATTTAATTTTTGAATCGACTATATCTCAGCAAATATTAACAATAGAGAAAACAGTTTTGAATAAAAAAAGATAGGAAATTTTATCCTCTACAAAAAAGGTCCTTACGATGTTTCACGTTAAACTCACCGTTTTCGAGATATTTGCAAGCAGGCGTTTTTTAAGATGGCGGCAAACGCTCGCGGTTTCGGGCGACACAAACTTGGTTTTTCTACTTAGGGGACACCCTCTGACCTAATCCAATCGAAAAATCAATTATCAGGATTTTTTGTGAAGCGAACCCATTTTTGGTGCTAAAATTCCTGGACTATGAGTACCACAACGTAATCGATTTAAATATTTGCTCGGGGTTTTCTTCTATACTTTCTTTATTACTTAGTGATTTGTGTACATCAGAAATAAATTTAGGAGAAAAAATACGCCGAGTAGGGAATTGAACACAAAATACTGTAAGTGTAAGCTCAGAACGAATCCACTTGTCAAAATCACCTGTGTCCGCATTGAACGGAATGTCATTTATTGTCATCAGAATCACTTAAATTTTGCAGGTGTTCAGTTTACATTTTAACCTAAGACCGATGAAGCGTTATTTAGTTATCTTTCATCGTGTAGAACATGTACTTGTATTTTTTCCGTGAATAAATAAATTATTGCTTACGAAAGATGGAATAAATACAAGTAATGAGGTTATGGTTATGCATTATATGGTAGAACGAGAGACAGAATGCAACTCTGTATTGTGTTCTGTCTTCGTTGCACAGCATACCTACTCATCGTCACGCACCTCGCGGCCGGGATCGGAATGAAAAGCGCGACCATTAAGCGGACGTACCCCCACCACTGTCGTTTCCACACCTGTATGTAAGACCGTGGACGTGACCATGTCGGAGAGTCGAGTCCGAACCCTCCGCCTGACGCGCTCGGCTACACATGCGTCCCCTATCACACTCGCAGGAAATAGTTCTCTCTCGTGCCTGGACGCCAGAGAACTAAACGTGTGCGACGCTCGATGTAGTCATCCGTCTCGTATATATCGCTCGGGCTGAATCAACGCTACGTAACAATGCTCAGCGGTGGGAGTCCCAACACTTTTCCGGAACACCCTCCCGCGAACGCGAAGCATATTTTCAGAGCTCTTCTTTTGTTTCGCGGTTTTGGCCCAAATTTTGGTCAGTGCATAATTCTACGGCTATTGAATGTTGTATACGAATAACGCGGCAAGTGCTTTGATGTTTAAAATGTTTTCTTGTAGATCCCACATTTAGTTCGTAACATTTATTATGAACTGTTTTCTTTTCCCTTTTTGCTTTATTTTCATCAACGTGATTATTTTTTAATTATTACGATTTCTGTGCATGTTGTATGTGCTTATACCGATTGTCGTTTGCTTTTTATAAATATATATTTGCTTGAATTTTACAGGTGTCTTTGTTGGCACATTTTTTTCTTGCTTTACTTCGCTCGTATTCGTCATTTTTTTCCAGGTTTAGACCTACTTCACATCTACTTTTCAACGTCTTGTTTTCAGTCTCCAATTTCAATATTTTCATTCAATGTTCATCGTTTGTAACATGGAATGTTTACAATTTTTGCTTGACTGACGAATATTCGTTCTTGATTTCCTTCACGTCTGATGTAACATCGCGAAGCATTACCATAACCTGGCTAAGATCGTCGGGTCTACTAAATGCATGGAATATTTCATAAATCCAAAATAAAATAAAATACTCGAGTTAGAGTTCTACTTCAATGATTTTTTAATATAATTCATCATGCCCTGATTATTTTTTTCGCAGAAAGTATTTCGCCTACACATCGGATAAAACCTACAGCCTACTGCCCATCTTCTGCCTATACTGCATACGGTGCCACTACGCTATTGAGTACTCGTGGCATCTTAATTGCAGATATGGCCTAACAAACAAAAATAATTCCGATTGTATGGTAGCCGGCCCAGTAATCGTCACCTTAAGGTAGTTCTGTAGGTACATGTATGAGCCAAAAGTTTCGGTCGAAGCGTATAGTAAACATCCAATGCCTATAAGATGGTTGTACATTTTTGACAGAGCTTATACCCTCTATATGTCCCACACGTTCGCACCTCATGCATAGATAGGTCTTATCCTCGTATAGAGAGCGGCGCTGTAATCGTGGCAACAGCGCGATTTTCCTGCAGTCATAGCGTTGAGCTTCCTACGATCCGTCTTTCGGCAAATATTTTATATAAATTAAAAAAAAAAAGCGTGAAGATATCAACCCAAATGCGATACAAAAGAAAATTTACAAGAAAAAAAGGCGCTTGCTGAAAGAATGAAAGCTGTGGCAGCCATGTGTCAAGCAAATGCGGCTAAACGCGATGAGAATAACCATAACCTCAACGATTAGAAACAAAAATTCGCTGTCGAAGGACATCGGATCGTGGATTTACATCTTGCCGACAGTTTAAATTGTATTCGCTGTAATAAAGACTGTAATAAATGCATAAATTGAACAAATTAAATTTGCTTGCTGAATAAATTTATTTCCCATTCGTCTCAGAATTACTAGAACTCGGGAAAAAAAACACGCTTCGAGTTCCCAGACCACGTGCCGATCAACTGGCTGCAGCATACACTGTTGCCATTCCGTTACAGATGGTTGTGCCCGAGTTCGGTGTGGAATAAAATGACCACTTTTCATAAGTCGATATCTCCGAAACTAAACGGTCATTTTGTAATTTTTTTAATCAATCCTACAATAGTACTGCGTACACGCGTGTTTTTATTTTAAAATTCTAAGATCTGTTTAGAACCTATATCGAGAAATGCGAGCAAACTCCTATCGGTTTACGTGTTAGGTATAGGGATCGCGTACAAAAACACCCATATTCAATTGCAATTATCTCATGAACTAAGCGGTGAATCGAATTGAATTTTTGGGCATCAGTCCATGAAGGTCATATCTACACCATACTCAGATTTCAGCTAATTCCTAAAATTTTACCAAAACTACAGAACTACGTTAAAATGTTTAAAACCGTTTTTCTACATGTCTTAAAAAATGTTTCCATCTAAAATAGATGGTTAGGAAAATAGGAGGTTCACTTTAACCTCCTAATGAAGGATTCGGCCGAAATGACAGGTAGACCTCGCAGCTGAATATATTTTTTTTATTAGTCTTGAATACGCATACTTACGAGTGTGACAATGCAACACAACGTAGTAAATAACTCGCGGCAGCTGATATTTCACATATCTGCACGATGGACTGATTCTTATCTGAAAATAGTTAATTAATGTGTAAACATAACGACCACTGGGCCGACTACCTTGCTCCTAAATAGCTGTTACTTCCGATTTAGATGAATTTTTGCAAAGATTTTTTTTTAATAATATAAAGTGACTGCTTAAAAGAATTTTCGGCGCACCGCAATAGTTTTGCACCATACAATAGTGATTTGTACCATATATTATAAGATACGACCTGTTTATATGCATAGTAACGTGTGCCCAACAACAACAGAAGCTGAACTACAAGAAGAAGTGTTGAATTGATATCCTATTTTTGCAATGCACAAAACATACCTCGTAACAGTTTGTGAGACTCGCGTAGTTCGTAAAAATACTAAGCCGTGATTGCGTAAACTGCAAATGATTTACATCCTCTCTAAAAGTAAAAATTACTATAATTGTTTCGAATAGTCACTTTTTATAAGGTCTTCCAATAAATTATACTCGACAACCGTTAATGTTAACCCTTCGTTGACACACTTATATTTTGCCAAGATTTTGACACACTGGGTCAGTTTGACCCGGATAGTACTTCATCCGCCTGTCATTAAAAACACTACGAATGGTTTTTATTGAAAAAAACTGCGGGATACACTTTAAACATTCCGTAATACGTCTGCATAATTAAAATTCGGAAAGTATAAAATTCAATTGATGTAAAACATTATTGAAAACTTTCAATTTTGGGGAAGTGAGCATTTTATTTCAAACTCGTTCGGGTCAAAACGACCCAGCGTGTCAGCGTAGGCTTAACAATATGAATTGTACAAACTTGAATAGAATAATAGGTTCACCTAAAGAAAACCTAACGTGCAGTATACAACATTAGTATTTGTGCGCCGATTTTGTGATAGCACTGAATGAACCATATCTGTATCGGCACGCCTCTTACAGTAGTTAATCATTATTCCGAAATAATAGATAGTCAAACACGCCACCCAATTCACTTGTTTATATATACTTTTCGTTCGTAGTTGTGTTAACCATATTATGACTGCAGTGTGACTAAACTATAGGGAATTGTACAATTTTACCCCTATTTGACCATGCGCGTTTTTTGTAAATACCATGGCCTTTTCATTCGGTGTAAGAAAATGGTAGCGTCAAAGCTGGATGAAGCGAGTCGCTTTTGTCTGATGGAGTCCTGCGGGCGGCAATATTACATCGCCAATTCTTCTTCGATTGACCTGAGATGTTTTTTGGACCCATATAACAACATTTTACATCGAAATACATAATGAATTTTGGATATGTTAAAACCTTGTTTCAAAAAAAAAAAATATTATCAGCGACTTTTTTTTACCGAAAACAATATTTTTTTTAAACGCACTCTTTCATAAAATAATAACATTTTCATACCACAACCATATTTTTCTCGCTTTTTAGTGCGTGCAGATGGGACCTAAACGAGATCTTTCAGGGCCTAGGCCTTAACGTGCGTGCGCATTTCTCACGCTCACGGTCATTTGAAAGGCTATACCAGTGTGACACTTTTAAAAAATCGATCTTTTTTGTTGCCTTTTTCGTCAGTTTATACTTTCAAGAATATCCTGTAAGAATGTCAAGGCCGTATCTCTATCATTTTATCTTGCAAAAATCGATAGTTAAATCTTTAAACGTGTTTTTCTCGAAATGAGATTTTTCAAATTTGCTAACATTGTAACTCAAAGAGCAATTATCCGATTGACTTGAAATTTGAACTGAGTACTCTTGAATATATTTACTCTACAATGACGTAGGATATTTTTGATTGGACAAAAATTGACGATTTGGCATTGAAAAAAACGACCATTTTATAGGCAAGAAAACATACTTTTTTCATAACTACGCCATTTTGTTAGATTTTGATATTTTTTCTAAAATCCTACGTCATTGTATAGGAAATACCTTCCAGTTTAACATTTTTTCCGTTCTCGGTCTAGCTACTTAATCCGCCGGAATCATGTCAGCATTGGAGGAACTTTCTTTTTGGCGCCTCCGAAGGCAACGCATAAGTCGCTTGGACTTCAATATTTTTCTATGAAAAAATTATGGAATATAGGTTAAATATAGCCAAATATATACTTCATTTTCCGAAACATTTAATTGAGTACTATTCTTCCAAAAAATTCCCGAAAATCGCCAAAATGTTCACCGTTCACACTGGTATAGCCCCTTAACGCTGTGGAACAGCTGTCAGTCGTTAGGTACGTTGACGCGTTATTTACGCGAAGAAACCGAACCTCACTTTCCCGTGACACCGCGGCAAACCATCGTCAATATCGCCGCGACATCGAGAATTAATTTTAAAAATATGCTGATACATTTCAGCATTACGTTTGGCGTCTACGGGGGGCTCCGCCGCCTCCACATGCCGCGACGCGCGCGATACAGCTTCCATGTGCGATACAGCTTCCGTGTGCAATACACCTTCTGCACGTGCTTGCAGCCATGTGTATTTAACAATACAAAAGCTCAGGAAACATGGTTTCGTTATATAAATACTCGTCTGCACCATAGAGACACGGGCTTTGTCTTCTTGGTGCACAATGTACTATTTTTTATTTCCGACGTACGTCGAAAGTAAAGCTTATTAACAACTCGAATTATTTTGAATTTTCGTTCCTGAGGAAAAATTTGAAACTCTTGCCTCGTAAATCGGACGATTAGATTTTCAGATATGACGTACGCCAAATTGCAAAGTATACTTTCGAAATAAACGCAAGAGAAGAAACTTACTAAATCCACTTTTTTCAGATACAATTTTCGTATAAATGTTTGGGCCTGCTCAATATCTTCTGTGGTTCTTTATGGTTTTGCGACGGGCAATACGAATAGGACATTCATTTTGTTCCAGAATCGTTTTTTTCGTTACAAACAATTTAATTGTTATGAGGACGATTGTAACGAAAAAGTGCATTTTGTAGAAAAAAGTTTGAAATAAAAGATCATTCTTTTTTTTATTGACAATAAAAAATGTCCTTCCTTTTTTGCTTGCTCCATTAGCAATGGAGATATGAACAAGGAACATTTTTATGAGAGAGAAGGAACGATGAGTGAGAGGTGATGCGATTCATTTTCGTCACTTATATCTCCATTACTAATGGAGCAGGTAAAAAAATGAAACATCTTTTATTTAAACTTCTATATATGAAATGCATTCTTTGGTCCCAATTGTTATTTAAAAAATTCAATTGTAAGAAAGTGCCTTGGTGTATGGACTACTAGCTTGAGATAAAATCACAATTATTTTCCGTACTTTCAATCTGCAATTCCTGCATCGTGTAACAATCAAACAACCTGGTTAGACAAAGTCATATCAATGCCTTTGGAAACCATACTATGGACCGCGCGGCGCTAGAGCCATAACGCAACGGAACGTTCTGACCTGCTCCACTAAAATCATCATAATTCGGTAAATTTATGGAATTTTTGCAAAATGTTTGAACCAAATAGAAGTTAAGACTCTACGCAATAAGAAAATAAAATAAACCAAAAATCGACTTTTTGGAATTCCACGTTTATGTATACCCCTTAAAATCTTTACTTTTCACGAAAGTACATCTCCTAACAGATGTATTTTAACTAAAAGCGTCTAAATATCGCTCAAGGAGATCGCTCTTACTAACCACCTTATATATCGATTGTACTGCTTCAACATTTTGAAGGCTACTAGTTTTATACAGAACCAGCCTATTTTTTACATAGAGTGCTTTATCAACATCAATGTTCCGACTTTTTTTCATAAAATTTGGAGAGAACATTCTTGAAACATACATCTTGCAAAAATTAAATAAAATTTCGAAATTTGACCGTAATTTCGAGCCTCGGCGAACAATTTTCACAGATACTGCAGACAGCGAACCCAAGCGGACTCATTATTGAGCGGGCTAGAAATAGAGCAATACACCAGCCGCTGAGGTTTAAAACACGTTTCGGTATCATACAGAATTTCAAGAAATATTACACCATGAAGACATCTTAACATGTATTTTGGTCAAATTAACAAACTTGAATTGTAGTTTCGTAGACCGATTACGTGTCGGATTTACATGCCTTTAAAATCGCCGTATGGCACGTAATCTCGGAAAAAGTTGTGTAACTTGTCTATGAAGATTTACTAGTATTTATCTCCATTCAAATGCTTATCGGGGATATTTGTGGGGAAAAAATACAGCAAGAGGGAAGTCACGAGCCGTGAGTAATGTTTTTCCATTTTAGTCTGTTCGAGCAATATAAGCAATGATTACCCAAAAATTGGGAATATTACGATATCTGTGGCCCCTAATTCTGACCATGCAGCCTTCATATTTGATCCAAAATAAGACTGTTCAAGAGTGGTAAAAATCGAAATTCGACGCTTAAGGGGGAGAAACAGGGTTTTCAAAGTTTGGGTGTATTTGGGTTTTACTTTTGTTTTTTTAATGCTCACATATGTGTGGCATACACAGTTAAGGAGTTAAAAGTACTACTTGACTGTCTACACGCACCGAACAGCGAGGAAAACATGGTATGGTGTTATATATAGAATACATTTGGTAAGTTTCAAGTAAATTTTGTAAAAAAATAGGTTTTTTCATACAAACCTTAACACTCTTTTGTCAAAAAATAGGTTTTTTCATACAAACCTTAACACTCCCGTTTAACCCTCTTGAAGGTTACATTTTTTAAATTGCTGAAATACATGTTTGATTATTTGAATTGGAGTGTATTTACACCAAGTTTCAAGCAAATTTGACAAATAGTATGCTGTTTCTTAAACTTTAAAACCCCCGTTTCACCTTCTTAAGCGTCGAATATGAAGACTGCGTGGTCAGAATTAGGGGCCACAGATATCGTAATACACCCAAAAAATGTCACGAGGATGTTTAAAATAATGTCTTTGTTGTCGGTACATGATGTGTGAAGAACAATCTTAGGATCTAGAACCTAAACGGCTCGGATATTCAACGAATCAGAAAACATTAGCGCAATTAAGTCTCATAAAAAAAATACTAATGTGATCGGTTGAACATATAACACTAACATTATCGCATCTCCTTATGCATTTAACGGAAACAGTAACTCATGGTATCCACTAGCAACAAGAGAGCTTTCGGCTGTTGAACTGACTATATTGACGATAGCGTAAGTAAATGCAGCAATTGAGATATGTCATTTAGTCAACGCAAATACGTGAAGAAAAACGAAAGACACTAAATGTCATTTCAGATTACGAATGCGGTCGTAACGTTGCACTTCGGTTTACAAAATAATAGCAGAAAATTTCATGATTGTGTTCCGCCATTCGACGTTGACAGAGCAACTACTTTCAACGAAGCTTACAGCGGAGATGGGATTTATAATGAGCATCTTACACAAACAACCTGGAGCTATTTGATCAATTCTACTTCCAAATAAGTTTACTTAAAGAGTCCATGGGGCTCATCGTGAAGCGTACGCCACGATAGAAGAAACAATGGTTCGTTTCTTTAGTTTGTTCGGGATAAGCGTCATAAGACGGACTATCCAAAGCAATGCTTGTGCGCTCAACGACATTCAGATTATGCGGAAATGTACTCCACACCAATTTATTCAAGCGGGAGGTTTATTTTTCTGATATATATTTTTATTCAAATGCATATTCGATATCGTGTTAAAAATTCAGTTTGCGTAAAAATCCCTGCCCGACGAAACTACAAACTACATGCGATACTACATAAACTTATAACTGAGATTTTCTCGAGCAATAACTATTAGGCCTCCCCTTGTACCATACCGATCTAGTCATTGCGTAGAAATCTTGTTCATGAGGAGAACAAATTGAAAGAAAAATCAAAAGACTGTTTGGCCTAAATTGAGTAAAATAGAAAAGAAATAGTATTATTAGGGGAATCAATTCAAAACATATGGAGCTAAATGTTTGGAGAGGAAAAGGTATCGACTGCAGTCAAGCTGTGCCGACAACGAATATCTCCTATTGTACATGGAATTTTATTCTGGCATCCTGAGAACATAACTTAGCAATCAATACCACCGGAATACGGCCAGTGCCGGGGTCGTGGTGAATTTGCAAAAAATGTTTTTACTATTATTGGCTACGATCTTTACATACAAAGTTTGAAAAATATATACAAATTTTTTAAGTATCCGCAATTTTTCGAACATGATACCTAGATTCGAGAAGTATATCTGAATTTATCGGAACATAAATTCAATAATAAAAATTACATTTTAAAAAGGTGACTGAAGCCGCACGGTAGATCTAAAAACCATTGTGAACACTGCTTACGAGTCATATTGAATAAACCATAGCACTTGCAGTCTTTCGCTGAGAAAAGATGTGGAGAGGAGGACGAGTACGGCAAACGTCGCAGTCAGCAGATTTGGGTTAAGTGAATTGCGCGAATTAAACGTATTAAGCCCTCCAAATCTTAGAATGAATAAACTATTTTTAGGAGTATCTGAATGTAACGCGAAAGCCACAAAAAGTTTCACGTCTTTTAGGAATTGAAAAGCGCAGGTATGAAACTTCGGTTTCTCCAAAACTCAAATGTTGTTGAACCGTTTGATGACAGTTTCTTCAACTAACAGAGCAATATGGCGTTGGGGTTTGCATCGACAGAATGCAACAAAAATCTTTTTACTTCTTTTTTATTTCTTCATTTTTATAATTAGCCATAATTTTTTATCGCTTTCTCTAGTGAGGATAAGAAAACCGTTTGAATAATTTTCGTACCCTAAATCGGCGAAAAAAACGTAAGCAATACAAGAAAAATTAACTTTCGTTGCATTCCAACCTTGCAAATTTCAACATGACCCGAACAAGTGTCACCATACCTTAATGCGATGTGAAACAGAGACCGTGTGTGAGAGAGTCAGAGCAGTGTTTTTTTACGTCATCTTGACCTACACAGTATCTGACATACTAATTCGTTCGTGCCTATATCATGACTACAATAATAGCATGCAATGAATCAGGTTAGTCAATTTATATATAAGAACATAGAAATTGGGAAGAAAATTTGCATGGCAGATGTACTGAGCGTCATCCGAAAGATCCATGACAAAGTAATCCAGTATTTTCATTTTCAGTCATATTTTCCACAAATTTTCCATCCAATATGACGGTCATTCTTTGTTGATAGAAGCGAAGCATTCCTATCCTACATAATTCAATCGGAGGACATTATATTAATGACATTATACACATAGTCCAATCTTGTTAACAGTGTGAAGTATCGAGTTCATGTTCGAATATTTAATAAAAGTTCCCGTTTAGTTTAAATATCATAGTGTTCGTTTATACATGCAGACTTGTATATGTTATGTGTGTGGGCGCATGCATTTGCGTGTTTTGCTGGTATATAAAATTGCGTTCACAATTGTCGTTATGGTATCGAAATGAAAAAAACCCCATGAAGTTTTAAAAAAGCAAAAATACATATGACGCTACTGCTTTTTTTGGTTTTTTAATTTCAGATGATCCAGTACAATTTTATGATGGTCATCGCAAAGCACTACATCCGTGAGGTCCGACAAAGATGGCGATATTTTTATAAATAATCAATATTTTTCTTTGGAAATTTGTATAAGTCAAGTTGAAATATAACATAAAAAGTCTGTGTAACCACTTTTGTAAAACAAACTTAATTACTGTGAAAAAAAATATTGAAAATGCTCGTCTTTTCACGCCTCTGAGTGCATCTTACCCCTTAAGAATGCCTGGGGACTTGCGTGAAGTAAGTTTGTCTTCAAGTGATTAACAAGAATTTAAGTTTTACGTTTAGCATAACAAATTATAGTTTTGTGCTCATTTCAACGAGTTTTCATATACTACAATTACTGGTTCAGCAATATAAACACTCTGCCGATTAATCGCCATGGCTGTCGGTAACTGAGACAAAGCTTGCAAAAAAAAAAATCTTATCAATCGAACATTCGTTTGTAGAAAATCGGAAAAGATATATTGAGTCCATAATTAGCATTGGCTGAAATATCCACGGACCAGTAATCGGCATATACATATTCGCGATAGTAAAAATATATACATATAAATAAACGTTGTCGATTACTGGGTCGTGACTATGTCGATAACTGGTTACGTCTCGGACACAGGTGAACATCAATCGATCGAAAAAAAGATTAAAAATCATTGTATACTAAAGTAGTTCTTTGTGATGATTGAAAATGATTAAAAATTATAATTCTGACGTCATAGCCATAATTAGTTTTATTTTTTTAATTAATAAAGTTGTATGTAAGAGAAATTTATGTTTCAAGCTCTTTATCAAATGTTTTAATAAAAACCAAAAAGTTTGTGACTGAGTGCCTTAAAATCATGCTGCGGTCCTTTATGCAGAAGTAATCGAGTCAACAAAGGTCTACGAACCTTTGCATAATTAGTTAAGGCTTTATACACCTTTGGATGGTCAGAAAACTAGGCTTTTTGGGATAAATAAATACTAATAAAGCAATCAAAACGAGGTTTAGGGGGTTTATTTCGCCGTAGGTAGAAACCGTAGGTATTATCAATAGGTACTCAAACAATTTTTTATTTTACCGAAAAATACAAAATGGCGGCCCAATGGCCGGTACAAAGCGAAGGCATTTTTTTAGGCCATCCACGGGGGCCTCGTAGGAGACGCACCCAAAAGAATTTTTCTTCCCCCGTAATCTGCATGACTTTTGTTACCGAAGTACACACGATTATTGCAATTGCTAGAAAATCTATCTAAGAAGCTACAAGTGAAATTCGAAGTCAATTAGTCGAAGAATGTCGGACCCTGGAGTCCGTCCTATTTTGAAAACATTGCTTCACGTAAAACGCATTAAGGTAGTACACGTATGAGCCAAAAGTTTCGGTCGAAGCGTATAGTAACATCCAATGCCTATACGATGCTGTTTGTTGTAAATTTTTGGTAGAGCTTGTACCCTCTATATGTCCCACACATTCGCACCTCATGCATGGATAGGTCTCATCCTCGTATAGAGAGCGGCGCTGTAATCGTGGCAACAGTGCGATGTTCCTGCAGTCACAGCGTTGAGCTTCCTACGATCCGTCTTTCGCGAAATATTTGATATAAATAAAAAAAAAAGCGTGAAACTGTCAACCCAAATGCGATACAAAGGAAAGATTACAAGAAAAAAGGCGCTCGCTAAAAGACTGAAAGCTGTGGCAGCCATGTGTCAAGCAAATGCGGCTGAACGCGATGAGAATGACCATAACCTCAACGATCAGCAACAAAAACTCGCTGTCGAAGGAAGATGTTGTAAATCGCTATCGTCGGATAGTGGATTTACAACATCTTGCCGACTGTTTAAATTGTATTCGCTGTAACAAAGACAAATACATGCATAAATTGAAATTAAATTTGTTTGCAGAATAAATTTATTTCATATTCGTCTCAGAATTACTAGAAATCGGGAAAAGAAACACGCTTCGAGTTCCCAGACCACGCAGCGATCAGCTGACTGCATCGTACACTGTTGCCATTCCGTTACAGATGGTTAGGCCCGAGTTCGGTGTGGAATAAAATTACCACTTTTCATAAGTCGATATATCCAAAACTAAACGATCAAAGTTTGTCATTTCTTTTTTAAATCAATCCCACAATAGTACTGCGTACACGTGTGTTTATATTTTGAAATCCTAAGATCCGTTTAGAACCTATATCGAAAAATGCTAGCAAACTCTATTGGTTTACGTGTTAGGTATTGGGATCGCCTACAAAAATACCCACATTCAATTGCAATTATCGCATGAACTAAACGGTGAATCAAATTGAATTTTTGGGCATCAGTCCATGAAGGTCATATCTACACCATACATAGATTTCAGCCAATTCCTAAGATTTGACCAAAACTACAGAACTACCTTAAGGTATGAAGTATTTGTGTGTTGAAAGAGCCAAATTGTATTCTTCGGTAAGATTTTCGAATAGCACGGTCGACATAATTTTTAAAAAAATCATTGATCAGATGTCTTAGAAGACCAAATTACATCAAGTTGACTTTTACAAGTCAGTGTTTTGTAGATCACTTTGCCTATAGATTGATTCCATATAGGCTTTCTAGATTCCATATGGGCCTATAGATTGATTCCATATCTGAGCTGAATTGTCCGGGCTTATTTCTTTGCTGTTCATTAGACATGTAACGAAAATATGTCAATTAAGATCGGTGAACGAAAATACTCAGTACTCAGCGGGTGACCGCGGCCATGAAACTTTCTGTAGACGTCCGGATTAACAAATATAGTGATATTTCATACACCGGTGCGCAGTACAGTAATAGGACTTCCGCTACTTATGCTAAATTCGCTCGTCGATTTGTCTACGAGTTGTCCTGACTATACGCCTCTTGGATATCGTGGCGAAGCGATCGCAACGCCGTCTGCCAGCTAACGGCGGCAACTCGTGGTCGTTGTTCTCAGAACATTGCAATATTTATTTATTTTGTGTAATACCACATTGTTAAAGTGCAATTATGAGCCACACTCTTATCAAGTGTGACTTTCAGAATATTTATGGAGATTTTCTTCGCGAAAAATCCGTATCTAAAGGTAAGTAAATACACCAAACATGAGATATTCTGTCAAATTCACTGTAATTTCTACTACGTATTTATTTTTAGGATTATCGTATCATGATCAAACAATTAAAAATGTATAGGGCATAAACTATTTCAAAGTCACCACGTTCAGGAGGTCGTCGAAATACACGATACAGCTAATGGAGATCGAATTATCCTTGGGAAAGTAATACGACAGACTAAAGTGAATAATACACCGTACGACGTAAAAGTAGAGGTATGTATTAATTACGTGATCAATTAGTAGTTGAATAATAATTGAAAAAAAAATGTTCAGCAACTTTTCAACCATACATGCAAAACAGAAATGGAAAATGAAGATATATCGCCTTATCAAATAAATATCTATAATGAATCAATAAGTAAATTGGTCATTGAAATTAGATTTAGTAAACCGCATTTTTTATTTCAGTATGTAACAGCATTAACAAATGATGGATTTTCGTTCATTATTAAGGATAAGTATGGAATGTTAAATGAGTAATATATTATTGGAGAATACTATTTAAACGTTGAAAACAAGCATGAAATGTTGAATTAATAATATTTTTATCATAGATGAAAAAAAAATGAATTAAAAAATCATTTGCACGTGGTTCTCGAAAAATGTTGATGCAAGATTTTAAATTAAACATGATTAACATTCTGCACGTTTGTTTTTATTTTTATTTGTGCTCGCTTTAGTACACGTATTCCTTAAAAACATCTCATCCCGTTAACTCTATCATGAATATTGGGCACTGTATATTTTTAATGTTGTACAGAACTGATTGTTTTACAGGTGAACCCAGATCGTACGATGCATTCTTCTGACAGCTTTTATCCACTCATTTCTCTTGTTGATTTCCCAATTTCGTCTCAGAAACGGATAAAAACTCAATAGCTGGCTTCGAGATGGGGAATTTTTTAACCCCACAACACCACAGTACCTCATACCACCCATTTATTATTTATTTCACACAGCGCTTTTTAATGAAATTGACACGGAAAACGCACAGCTGATCGCAGTCGAACGTCCACGAATTGCCTGAATCTGCCATCAAGCGGCGCCACTAGAGATATCCAAGAGCCCTATACTTATCCAATAAATTGCCATACAGATAATATGCCCGGAGCGATTAACGAACGATAGGCAGGACACTATCAGACAAAGGCGACTCGCTGCATTCAATGTTTGCGCCGCCACTTTGTTTCAAAATCTGGTGAAAACATTTGTAAAGGTACTTGAAGATATGTAGAATAAAGGTTACTGAATGGAATTTTTGTTATGTCAACTGGGTACCCATAAAAAATTGTCGGGATTCGTTTTTTTCCGGGTCCTACACTGGTAGTCTCCCTTGAGGTGAGTCTCCCTTACACGTAAAAAATGATGTAAGACGGAAAGTTTTGTAATTAAATCCTAATGTTGTCCAGGGCATCTTGCATACGTTTGTGAAATTTGAAATACATTAACCATCGTGGTATCGAGACATTCGAAATTGTCATTTCTAAGACGCGCTGCATAAGATAAGTTCTGAGAAACATCATATTTCTGTTGATAATGAAAAAATGATGAGACAGAAGCTCATTAAAGACAACAGAATGATAGATGGATGTTTTACGGTTATTATGTGGGGGAAAATATGACTTTTAACTGTAAACGTTTTAATTTATGACTGCCCAGAGTACGAAATACGTGAGAAAACGTACATGGACTGCTTTTTAAAACTTCAGTCTTTACAAATCATCCTTTCTAGACTACCCGATTTTCCATTTGTTCAAATCTTCGATTTATACGCTGCACGAGTTACAACAATTGCACTGCCAACGACGGTAATAAGTATGGTTAGGATAAGGTATTAACTGTGCTCGTCAGCGACGGTGCCACATTTATATGTTCATGTTCGCATGTTAGTATGCGAGCATGCATGCAAATCAACTTTTTATGTTTTGGCATATATCCCGGGAAAGCCCTGCTACAAGTTTGCTACCATAAACAAGCCCGCTTTAAAATGTATTGTCAATTAATTTACTATGTGATTTTTCAACTTTTAAATGGCTTTAAAATTGATTGTCAATTAATCTACTATGTCATTTTGCAACTTTTAAATAGTAAGCAACTCCACGTACGTAGTTTGGAAGTAAGGAAATTCATCACTTTTTCAATATTATTGCTCATTTGAAAACGTTAAGGTATAGTTGCTTTTGAATGGGATTGTCTCGCATGTACTACCCTAATCGAAACTTGTAGATGAACGAAAAACGTTATTCGTAAAGCTGAACAAAAAATAGAACTTTAACAACTTTATAATATTCTCACTTTCCTACTCAACAAAATATGTATAAAAATACAAAAATATGTGAATCTATGGAAAGTTTTATTTTAAACTAGCGCATTAACAGAAAAAGGTTTTGATTGGCTGTTTTGGTTGCCACCCCCACGCCGTAACGACACAGTTATATTCGAGCCTGCCATCTGTTCGAGCGATGCTGCGTTCAAGGTGATGTGAAAGACATCATTTTTTTCTTTCCTATTCAGCCGCCAGCAACACTGTTGTCATCTTTCCCACACCCACATATGTTCAGCATCGCTTGAACGTAGTTCTCGCGCTATATTAGTGTGACGAAGATTTCCTCTCAGCTCATGATGAAATATCGAAAGTTCCTATTGATTCACGTTGAACATTTAAATGAGTTTGTACTCAGATCGCTGTTACATTTAAAAGAACCTCCTATGCGGACACACTCGTGTGTATCCGCACGTCCATATGTAACCAATCCGGGCAGTGCTTTCACTGATGAGCTTGATGTTTGCATCGTTGGGACGCACCGAAAATGAATATTTCTCAGTTCCTCTAACCATTTTTGAAGATATTTACCTTGCGATCTACAATATAAATCTAAAAAAGATCTCCTATAATAATAAAAATATGGAAAATAAAATGTAGAAAAGAACTTTCGATGCATTCCAACGATGCAAACTTCAACACCATTTCCACTAACAAGTAATCACATCGGAATTTGGTGGAAACAAATCAAACACTCAAAGCAATTACTCATATAAAGAAGCTTATGATAAACGAGTTTTCAATGGTCGCACCCCCGGATTTTTCCAAGCCGGGGCAAAAACTTGACATGCCCCCCGCCCCTCCACACCTGCATTTGAGATTAATGATGTAAAAAAACTCACAAAACTTAAATATACTGAGTGGGATTTTTGTAACCCGGAGAATAAGAACCGTTCAAAAAAATTGCGCTCTTTATTACCTATTTGCTAATAACTTTTCGTTATGTCTGGCATTAATATAAACTACGCCACAAAATTAAAGGAACAGAACATTTCTTCAATTTTTCAAGTGTTCTTTTGAACCGCTGTATCTACGTGAAAAATTGTCGTATCGAGATGAAAAAAAGGTTTTTGAAGCTTGAAGTTTCTAGTTTCAAGATCTTCCGGCAAACAATTTTTGTGAGCAACGGTTATCGCGCAATCATAAAAAATCGCGCGACAATTTTTTCCCCAAATTTTGTTGTTTTTTTAAGGTTCCACGGGCTCGGGAAATTTTTCTTCTGTTACTAGATGCATAGGTCAGTTAGCTTTTATATTCAGCTTCGATTTGGTTTTTTGTCTCTCTACGTCAATTTTTCGCTGAGATACCCGACTTTGAATGAAAAAAATAATTTTGTCTTTGATCATCGATATCTCAGCAACCAACGATCGCACAGGGAATTAAAGGGCAGCTTTGAAAACTTGAATACATTTCCTACAAGATGCTTTCGTTGATTTTTGAGAATTTTTTTTTCACCCTCAACATTAATTTGAAAAAAGTATGAAAAAATGACTTTTTATGGTTTTTCAGTAAGTCTACCACAACTTTACAAATATTGATGGAAAGACTAATGTTGACAGGTTTTTTTCAGCTTAATGTACCCCCAATAGCCCTGTAAATTTCAAATTGATTCATCAAACCATTTTTCCAGACCGATTGCTCAAACTTTCACAAAACAATTGAAGGAACAAGTGTATTGTTCCTAAACATCGTGTAATCATCATCAAAATGAAATGACCAATTTTTTTCGACTTTTTTTCACAACTTGACACTAGTTACTTGTTAAATTTAACAAAAGAAAAATTCGAAAAATTTCAACAACAAAAATTGATTTTTTTTTAAATTTGTAAAACATTTCACGAAACAATACTGATTCATTTTTGACACGACTCGGCCTTTGCGTACCATTATTTCACTCATCTATAATTCCATTAATTAAAAGTCGATACCCCCAAGTTGTTTTCACTATTCGATCTGAAAACATTTATGCGATTATTCTCCAAATTTTCTGCGAAGGTTACAAGGGTTATAAAAAACAGTGTTTTTTTTTTCAAAACTGATCTTTTTTTGGAAGAAAAAAACCAATTAACGGTTTTTTTCAAAACTAATATTTTTTTGGTAAACCAAATTAATCAAAAGTTTTTGTAAACTTTAACGTTTTTTTAAATTTCTGATCATGCGTAGTTTTGAAAAAAAAAAACTGTTTTTTTGTAATCCTAATAACCTTCGGAGAAAATATCGAGCATTAAACGCATAAATGTTCTCAGATGACTAGTGAATACAGCTTGGGGGTATCAACTTTTAATTAATGCAGTTCAAGGTAAGTGAAATTATGGTGCGGAAAGGGCGGATCGTGTCAAAAATGAGTCAGTATTGATTCCTGAAATGTTTTTTTCATTAATTTAACAAGCACCTGGTGCAAAGTTGTGAAAAAAGTTGAAAACATTGATCTTCCTATTTTGATGATGATTACACGATGTTTAGGAACAACACACTTGTTCCTTTGATTGTTTTGTGAAACTTTGATTAATCGGTCCGGAAAAACGGTTCGATGGATCAATTTGAAAATTTACAGGGCTATTGGAAGTACATTGAGCTGAAAAAAATGCTGGCAACATTAGTCTTTCTATCAATATTTGTAAAGAAGTGATAGATTTATTGCCGAAAGATCTCGAAACTAGAAACGTGAAACTTCTAAATGCTTTCATTTAATCTCGATACGACCATTTTTCACACAGATACAGCGCTTCAAAAGACACTAGAAAAATTGAAGAAATGTTCTGTTCCTTTAATTTTTTGGAGTAGTGTAGAACATATACAACCAGTGTAGACAATGCACAAGCCAGCCGGTACAGACATCTTCAATCTTTAGGTCCCAGCAAATTTTACTATCTAATCTTACTACAGCTTCAAACGTCGCGCTTTTCTCTCCGCGAGAAGAATCTATTACCTCATCAAAGTTCGTCTCATAGGCAGTTTTTTTTTTCGATGGCTAGGATCGCGAGGCCATCGAAAGTCACTAAAGCGTCCTGGATGCTAGGCGCTGTAGTGAAACAAGTTTTTTTTAAACACATGAATTTGGTGCTACCTTAAATTGTCGCCCGGGGCAGCTACCCCGGTTTGCCCCCCCCCCCCAGATCCGGGGCTGAATAGTCATCTGTGCTTTCGATGTTGCCGGATCGCTGCTAGACAGTTTGTCTACGCGTCCGATCTTTGTTAACATTTGTTAACAAAGTTGAGTTTCAAAGACTTCATCTGGATAATCGTTTATGCTGCTCGGTATTTGTTTCACAAAGATGTATCAGCGCATTCACTCGTAGTATTAAAAGAACCGCACTAGCAGTATTTTATAGAATTGCTATAGGCGATATGTGCAGAAGTTGCTGACTTTAATGTGGAATATTTCGAGTTAAAAACGGTAAATCTGGAAATTTCCGGAACAGTTGTACATTAGTTTTCCTCATACACTATATATTCTGTAAAAGAGCCATTTTTGTGGGAACTGCCTTAATGTGGCTTTTAATATGACTTTCGTAACAAGTGTGTAAGCGTAACAAGGTCCGGAAGACCTTTCTATACCGACAACCGCAATCGCTTTCCATTTTTTGGCATACATGTGACGATGCGACATGCTTGCATCAGTGGGCGCAGCAGCGAGATGCAGATATCGTAGCCCTTCCAATTGACACAGATATAGAAGCGATTGTACGTACAATACAGTCAACTCTGTCCATTCAACTCTGTCCGAGTAATGAACATCGCCACGAAAATTATACTTCGTACGTTTATATTATACAAGACTGCCTAAAACAATGATCTTCTCTGCTGATATTAGCTTGCTTGTTTTTTCAGCCTCTTTCGTTATTAATGTTTCATCTATATTATATTCAAACAGACAAAGTCCGACCCTTCGTGCTACAAGTGAAACACGCGCAAAGTCGTTACTTTGGATAGCGTTTGTAGCGACTTCGGAATTGGAAGTCACAAGGCAATTGCAATGGCAAAGATATTTTCATTGATGACAGCTTTGCATTTTAAGGGACTGCATTCTTTCCAAAATATGGTGTTAAAGTTTACATCGTTGGAACGCAACGAAAGTTCTTTTTAATTTTCCGAATTTTAATTATTGCAAATTATTGAGTAAAATCGAAATTAGTTTGCAGCAATGAATGATTGTGGTATGAGGTTGAAGTTTGCATCGTTGGGACGCAACGAAAATGAATATTTCTGAGTTCCTCAACATGTTTTGACAGATTTTGCCTACCAAAAGCCTTTGACCATTTTTTATGGGGTCTTCTCACTTTAGACGCTAAAAAAGGCTATTTCATGATTTTTTAAAATAGGTTTATATTATAGATATTGATATAAAAGTTGTTACACTTGATAAATACACTGTCGAAAGACATTCGAAGTTTTTAAAATGTATTTATGTAATCCAAACAAACTTTAAAAGTGACTTTCTCGAAAAAACGTTTTTCGACGGCTTGTTGATAGAATCTTCGAAACTACTGAACCGATCCTTATGAAATTTTTAGACCACGAATTCCTTACACCTATAGCTATAACGCATATCAAGGATTTTTTTTAATTTTGATATTTACTATTTTCTTTGCTCCAAAAACGGTGAAAAAAGCCGTTTGATTTTTTTTGTTTCGGATGATCCATCTCCGAGATATCATCAACAGCGCAGACCTACAATTTTTTTAGGACATTTTTTTAACTACCTTTTTCGTCTATAAATAGTGACTTAAATAAATAAAAATATTTTTTTAAATGTATTTCGAAAGTGTATTTATTGAGAGTAACGACTTTTATTCCAATATCTATAATATGAACGTATAAAAAAAAATCACGAAAGTAGCCCCTTTTTTAGCGTCTAAAGTGAGAAGACCCTAGAGCCTAAAGTGAGAAGAAGAATATTTACTCTGCGATCTACAATATAAATATTTTAAAAATCTATAATAATAAAAATATGGAAAATAAAATGTAAAAAAGGACTTTCGTTGCGTTCCAACGATGCAAACTTTAACACCATGATTGTGGTACAATACAACCAATAAAAATCATTACATATTACTTAAAAATTAACTCTAAACAGAGTCGAGGAAACGCGAAAAATGTCGTGCAGACTAATAAATACATTTTATTATAAAGTTCAAATGTTGTAATACTATGCCATTTTCAACACGCGCCAATTTTGAAATGCCCGCTAGTTGACGCATGACTTTCGTGGCTCACTCGACAGAGCCAGCTAACGCAGTGTTGCCATGTGTAACCTAAAAGTTTCATTAATGTCTGAAAACATACCGTTTGAGCTCGAAATCTACATCTTTTTCGAGTATTATTAACGAACAAAGTAGGAAAATGAATTATTTTTTTGGCACGACATTCCTAGCACTACAATCACAGCTCCCTCAGTTTTGTATTTAAATCTCAATATTATTGTAATGTATATTATTACTAAATGGATAAAGGTTCAACTTGAGCATTAAAAATCTACTCAACTACATAGTGAAACTGATTGATTTTCAGACAGTTAATGCACCATAGATTAATCTGTGGTTATATCAATTTTAATTAAATCTGAATATTTCCATTTTAGTCCCAAAACTCCTTAGGGGCTGTCCATAAATTACGTTTTTTGAAAATAGGGGGGGGGTCTGGTCGTTGGATGACGGTAACGATAATTGGATTATGACGATAGGAAGGATAGGATGATTTAAGGGGGCGGGGGGGGGGGGGGGGGGGTACAAATGTTCTAAAATCGATGACGTAATTTATGAACAGCCCCTTAAGGGAATCCTCAATTTCTCTCAATTTTAAAATGTTCTATTTTAGTTAGGTTCCTGTGTATTGGATATTTTTAATATGAGGTTCATATCTTATTTTGTTGAAGGTTTGAAAAGGAAATATTACACACTCGCGCAGAGTGGAGAGGCAAGGCAAAAACACTCCTTACACATCTTTTGCGTCGACAACGTATATTCTTTTGGAAAAATGGCAAACACACGTGAATTTTAAATTTGTTGGTATTTAATGGAGTGTTCGTTAAATATTCTTATTACAAAGCAGATAATTATGATCAGAGGTACAGTATGGATCCAAACCTCTCCAAGCTGCGAAATATCTGATAACTTTGGAAAAAAGCTGCTGTAGGATACTTTGGTCGTGCATTATCCATTACGAATTCAAATATTCAATTGAAATCGAAATTGTTATAACCGAATCCAGGATATGACACAATATTTGTACAAATTTAGCTCATTATTGGAAATACATTATCAAAAATACCAGAAGTTTATAGCATCTAATCCATATTTGTCATCCACATTTATGGATGACAAATAATACAAGGGATGTTGCGATTCTCTGGTAATAGGCTCGCAACATTAAAATTGCACCGCATGCTGTAGAGGGACAGTACATCAATGAAAATTCGCCTTTGTTTTTGTTATTTCTTTTTTCTAATCATACGAATGATTTTTTCGCAGATCTACCAGATTTACCAGATTTGCAGATTAAAACGATTCAGTGGTTTCAAAGCTTTAATACGTAAAAAAAAAAAACAAATTGAGCAGCACGAAAGAAAACATTTTCGTTGCATTCCAATTACGCAAACTCCAACACCACCAGTGCACTCATTCCTATTAATTCGAATGTTTTATTTTCTGACACGACGCAAACAATGGAGATAAAATTTCCCTTGACACTAATCAATCATATTAAGAAATACTGGAACATTTCAACATTCTCATAATATTGATTATTTCGAGGAAAGTACGAATTGCCATTCACACTCATAACATAAACACTCACTATGTTTACGAACTCCGGCAAAACTATGCATCCGATGAGACTAGCTGCCTCGAATAAAGCTAATTCTTTTTTTCTAGACACAAGCCAAACAGTATCTTTACATAAAAATAATAAACCCATTAAGTTTATGATGTTGAAGTTTGCGTCATTGCAATACAACCAAAATTAATTCTTTTTGATTGCTCAAATTTTGCGTTGGCTGATTTAAATTATGAAAATCACTCGAACGTTTTAACATATCCTTATTAGGGATTTATGACCTTAAATTGTGAAAAAAAGCTTTGGATGATAATAAAAATATAGAAATAAATGGAAAAAAATCGTTGCTTTCCAACAATGCAGAAATTCGATGCCATTTAAGTTTAGAGTTTTGCTCTCAGGTACACAAGTATTTTATAACTGGTAGAATATCCATGTGTGAAAGAGTTTTATTAGTTGGATAGACTCCATGCGCTTATGAAAATATTCAATAAATTTACTCTCATACTATTAAAATAATTAAAATTGATCATTTTACTTCATTTTCAAGCCAATGTTATTCAAATTTTAGTAGATCAATATATCTTCAGTCAATACTTCTGTAGATAGCAAAAAAATAGATAAAAAGGAGAGGAAAAAGACCTCAATATTTTTAAGCAAATGGTGTTGATATTTGCATTGTTGGATTGCAACTAATTTTTTTCCCCTTGAGGCACATTTAGTCTGTAATTCACTTAAACGTTCAAGAGAATTCTGACTGGAGATCTATAACCCAAATTCGCAATTAGAAAGTTTTTCGATACTAATAAACAAACGAAAAAAAAAGGAATTTTCGTTGCGATCCAACAATGCAAACACTTTCAGGCAGACTCCATTCGCGCGAACAGTATAACTTTCTCGACCCTCCAAAAACATCAATGGCACCTTCAATCAAAGTAATTTCTGTATTTTTAAAATACTCTTTCAAGATTCAATCGCCGAATTACCCAAGTGTGATAGCGCCCGTGTGGCTTAGCAACAACCTGAAGATGACAATGCGGATGGTAACACAAAATCCACGTTTTACATTGACGCGCGCGCGGTCGTGTGCACACACAGAGCTACACAATCGATGCGAGCGCACACGACGGAAGATGAACCGTTAGACGCGCAAAGCATCGCAGCGTGAGATGTAAAAAAAAAAAAAACAAATAAGACGGGACCGACGGGGTTGCGCCGCAGCGAGCGAGCAGCAGAGACATCGCGACGTGGATAAAAACGCGTATAATTCGAGCGCGGTTTGGCTGTTTACTACACAACCATACACGGCCATTTTAATGGTGAAAAAGGTCTTTCCCGGATGCATCTACCCGGGGCGTTTCCTTTGGTGCGTTAAACCGCTCGCGTATTCGCAACCCGTTACCATAGAGCTGTACAATACATCGTACCGTCTATGCGTGAGTTCAGACATAATTCATGGGGAGGGAAAAAAGATACTCACCTTCGGGAAATGCCTGTTTGGATTGCACGAAATCGATGAATTTATTCGTAACGTTGTACAGCTGCCCCATACCCTTGGGATTGAACTTGGTAGTCGCGTTATAAGGTAATCCCGATATATTGACCATCGTAAAATTGACAGCCTGCGAGGCCATGACATCTTGCAGCTGCCGGTCTAAATCCTCGCTGATTGCTCGCATTCGCGTAGCGAGATTATCACCATCGCTATTCCCATATTCCTGTCCACCGACAACAACACTTTTCTGCGCGACGACAATCCACAATATTATACAAATCGTTGAGCATCGTAATGCCCTGCACGTCGATAGTGAGAACATTTTTTATTTAATTTTCCTTCGTATCAGACGAGAATACACGTCGCGAAAAAATATCCGCGCGCTCGTCAAGTGTACATTCACCACATTTCAAACTCCGTCACAACACACGTACCGAAGTACTGGCTGATGACTAACCAGCGAACTCGCGCGCGACCCGCATCGTTGAACTCGTCCCCACCTCTCGCACTCTCGTCCTTCCTGCCGCTAGAATCACTCACGCGCATGTGCGTTCGCGTCCACAGTGACGACGGGAACGGATATGCGAGGGCTACTTATCTTTGTTCGTATTTGCCACTGTAGCTCAATCGACCGTAATCATCGATGCTCGTCGAGGATGTTCGTTCTAATCGTTCTAGACCCTGATATTTTGGTAATATTTATATTGGCCGTATCGTATTACACTTTTTGAAATCCATTGGATTGATATAACTCGCACTTTGTGGGGGACAATTTTGAACACATTTGCACGCGTCATGAATGGTTTTCTGAAAAACTTGATATAGAAAAGCAAACTGTTGGAACATCATCATTTCTAACAGCAAGGTTGCAGGAAGTTTGAAATAGGGAACCTTTTTTCTTGTGATGAAATCCTTGTGAGTTTCGTTTCGTATGTCCAATCGATATAGGTAGCCAAACCAATTTTATACATAACGATATAAGAACCCAGGTAGCATAAATGTCCAATCGAAGTTGATAAGTGATCGTTGTCAGGCTATTTTTAAGACATTGCCGTAAGATAACTATTCTACATCTTTTAAATGACATCCCGCGTAATGCTGTCGTGAAGTTATCTCTTTCACGAGATCTTTCGGCGATGAAAACGGATGTCAAAAGGCATCACAAAATATTATCCAATCGATGACTTTTTAAAGGAATAATATTTTTCTAAATATTTTCTTTTTATTCAAAGAATCATATTATTGTTGTAACACAAAATTCGTATCACCATTATATAAAAGTACAACGTAAGTACCACTGGAAATGCTGTGCAACGATTTGGCGTGCATGCTTAAAAAAACAAGTTCAGCGAAGGATTTCGTTTTCTCAACTACTCAACGCGCAGGTTAAAGAAGCATAAACTGCCGCAATACATTATACAAGTGGAAATCAAATTCATGAACCCGCGAAGTACGGATCAAATCAGGGATATAGCCCTGGACCATACGATACATGATATCTTATTTTATTTGCATAATTTGAAAAGTTATGTAGAAGGAATAAACTTTCTACTCTAACACAGAACGCATTACATGAAATATATTTCGTCGCATAGGCTTTGGTGTAATGGCCAGAGTATCCGTCTGTAACATCCGTATTCATAGTCGTTCCTTAAGAAATAAGGCCTCCTTGTTCTATGTTCTGAACAAAGAACAAGGAATAAAGATTCCTCAAGGTATATCTATGAATACGGGTGTAAGCCACATCATCGCAGGTTTAAGGTTGGAATTAGGGTGCCGCCGACTGCCTGGTGAAAAAACAAATATCTCGGCATAACTCCTGACACCTATGGCGCTGTACTCGATGTTTTGTCCAAGGATCGTCGTGTATTTATCAGTAGCGGATATAACGCGGTTCCGACACGGTGACGTGAATTGAGTAAACCGACGTACATCCCGATAACACTATATGTCAATGTAACCCTATCCGAATCACAGTAGCACAAGAGGCGGTAGATCCCATTACTAGTAACCCTGGCAGTTGATGCGACGGTACAATTTAAAATTATACTCGCACACACACACATGCCCATATATTTATATATACATATATAGCCTTGGCCACCTTGGTATTAGGGACCCTGCAAATTTTCTATCCGGACAAAAAATCGAATATATCGGCGAAAAAAGTCGTAAACCAATTTACTAAACGGGGTGGTGAGGCGGACAAAGCCGGCTTCATTTTGTTTTTTTATTTTTGCGATTTTTTTTGTACCCGGTACATTATTTTGAATATGCCGGTTTTGCACGATTTGTGCACTTTGCAAAATCGCGTGCTGGACCTAATTTCACCATTTAGTGATATGATCTTTAAAAAGGACACCGTTAGCTTTACTTTCTTTTTTTTAATGTTACGATTTTTGCCGCAGAGTTATTTAGTTTTTTCCTTGAAAAAACGCCAGGTTTCCGGAAAACCGGCGGCGTAACTTGAAAACTATGAGGTTTGGAATATTTAATCTAAGGAGTAAAAAGTTTATGTTGTTATTTTGGAGTCACAGCGTTTTTTGAAGATTTTTTTCCCAAAATTTCTTTGTATCGCTATTTTTGGTTGATAGCCAACGATTTGTCTCATTAATTTGCCGTTACTTTCGAACAAAGATGTTTTAATTAAAATATCATGAGGAGGAAAGGTACATACAGCCTTGGCCAAAAGTATTCGACACTCTTATAAAATATTGATATTTTTTAAAAGTACATAAAACTATTACCATTGCTTTGCACTGAACCTAAGACGGCATCATCAAATATCACGTTAAACAATAGAAAACCTCTTTTGGTGGATTGCAAAACATCTGGAACGTAAAACGCCAGACATGTGGGTTTTTTTTTTAATTTCGACAAAAACTTTTGCCAGTCATCGTTTGCTATTCTTAGAGTGAAGAAGCTCTTTTCTGCGATTTCATTAGTGCAGCTCGATTCCTTATTTTCGAAAATGCCAAAAAGTAGTGAGCTTTCATACGAAAAACGGGACAAAATTCGACTTCGATATTTCGACTTGGGACTTCCCTTGTTTGTGCAAAAGTGCAAAAATAGCGATAGTTTTTACAAGAATAAACTAAATTACTCTGCGAAAAAAATCGCAAATTTTTATTTAAAAAAACGAAACTAAAGCTAACGGTGTCCTTTTCAAAGATCATATTACTAAATGATGGGATTACGATTTTTTAAAGTCCGACACGCGATTTTGCAAAGTGCGAAAACCATGAAAACCCGGCAATTTCAAAATAACGTACCAGGTACCAAAAAATCGCAAAAATAATACTAAAAAAGCAAAATGAAGCTGGCGTTGTCCGCTTCACAACCCCGTTCGGTAAATTGGTTTACGATTTTTTTGCCGAGATATTCGATTTTTTGACCAGATATAAAATTTACAGGGTGACTAATACTTTTGGTGAAGGTTGTATATATATTGTCGCAAAACTGATTTATGCAGGCGGAAGGAACGGCAAATTTTAAGAGAGAGAGAGAGAGAGAGAGAGGAGAGAGAGAGAGAGAGAGAGAGAGAGAGAGAGAGAGAGAGAGAGAGAGAGAGAGAGAGAGAGAGAGAGAGAGAGAGAGAGAGAAGAGAGAGAGAGAGAGAGAGAGAGAGAGAGAGAGAGAGAGAGAGAGAGAGAGAGAGAGAGAGAGAGAGAGAGAGAAGAGCTTTTTTCTTAATCGTGCACGTCAAGTCGTTGCACAGCATTGTACTTTTGTGGGATTTACGTTGTACTTTTATATTATAGTAATGACAATTTTGTGTTATAACAGTTTTATACGTTTTTTAAATAAAAATAAAATGTTTAGAGATATATCGTTCCTAAGGCTTAGCAATTTTGTTTACAAGATTTCTCGTGAACTTGCTCGGATATTTTATAAAAAGTTATTTTACTTTTTTGTCCATTTGAACTTAAAAGATATAATAAAACCATTGTTTAAATAAAAATAAAGAATATTTTTTAATAAATCGGAATCTTTTATGTGGTAAAACAAGTGATAATGTTTTCGGAGAGATTTTTTATTACTTGGCGATCTTTTGTTACTTTTTCAAAGTTTTTAAAAAGGATTTCATATTCGTTTGACAGGGAATAAACACTGTTTTCATTTAACTTTACTTTAAGGAGAAGTGAATTTTAAATATGTCTGAAGAAACTATACGTCTATAGTTTCAAATTCGTATTCAGCAGGGAAAAGAATTGCCAGATATAGGAATAGATCGGAACCTGGGAAATAGCATCCGTTGCATTAGTTGTAGCACAAAGCGTTTTCTAAACTTTTATTATTTTTATAAACTTGATCATTCGGTTTTTCACATTATATTGAAGGACTAAAAGAAAATCAATATAAACAAAATTGTCAAAGGAATTTTAATCGAATAAATTAACAATCAAAGCTTTTAGAGTCTTATGTTTATGAAAACTTTCTAGGCTTAATCTCGCAAAAGTCATGCCCAGTCATTTTTATTTCCAGATGGTTTGATGGCAAAGTTAAGTATATTTATTATTATGCTTTATAGACATTATGAGGAAGTCTATTTGATGTTATCGCAGACCCTCTGGAAATAACAATCAGCGGAAAATCTCTTTTGCAAGACAAAGCTTGAAAAATGTTCACAAGCAGACTTGAAAAAAAACATTATTGACGTTTAAAAATTTTTTGAATCTGTTTTGATCACCGGAACACAATTTATCTTTGAGGCTACCTGATAGTCCAGGAATACAATCTAATGCCTATAAAAATGGCAATAAACTGTTTGCCATTGCTGTCAAAGTCTTTGTAAATTAGAATGAATGCAATATGCCTTTGGTGTTGAGCGCTTTGAATAATCTATTTAAAAAGTCTTCTCCAAAAACCTTTGGTAATTATGGTATTATATTGCAGAAAAAGGTATACATTTTTAATTGTCTCCAAACGGATTCCTAGATCGCAATATTCAAAGATCAATATTTGTTGTCTAATCTTTTAAGTTAATATCTCTATCTGTTGCATACCGCTAAGAATTCCATACCTCATACTATATTAATCATTTTAAAGCTGATACGCTAAGAATTCTTTATTGCCTATGTTTAATGCAAGAAAAATTCATATCAGTGACCTCTCCATACGTAAAAGTGTAAACGATACGTAAAAGTTTTTTCACTGGCCCGGTAGATAAAGTATATGCGTCCAAAATGTACAGGGCATTATAGGTGAGATTAAAGCCGCAAAGCAAATGCATTGACATACATATCCTTTATATTGACCTATATCAGATGGGAAAAGCTAAGTTTGAAATTGGAGGCGTGAGTAACTGAGAGAAATAATACGTACTTTATGCTATTCAAGTTACTCCGTATAAATAACATGCCTTTCTCTGTCGTTGTGATTCGTGGACAGGTTTTACACATGCGCTGTAACTACACAATCTACCCTTCGATATTATTAGTAGCCGAATCCACAGATTTGGCTTGGCGATGCTTACCTTTTTTAATTTGTTGTGCTTGATGCGAAGGTAAATTATACTTTTGTTGTCTCTGAGTAACGAAAAGTGTATCTTTTTTTCCCTTATCTGTGTTCGATATAAGAAAATTCCATACTTTTGTTGTCTTCTCTGCAGTGCATTTTTCGATGTTGGAATTTGCGACCTGAAGAACCTTCGTCAAATGAATTTTTGGCCCTTAGAAGGGCCGTTTGTTTGGCATATTCAGAAAACTTTTCGAGGTTAACATTCACACTTTCTCTTCGTGGTTAAAATTCACGACACTGATCGCTTTACAATCTTCGTAAAATTCACCTAAAAGGGCCGTTTATTTTATTTGCATAGATAAACGCTCGAACTCTGGTAAGAGATTAGAGCCGTAAAAACCATTGTAACACTGTATATATATGTATATATGTGGCGTTCCTGCAAGTTTACAATCTGGCCGCCACGCGGCCATCCGGCTGCCAACGTTCCAGCAGTTTCTCACAAGTGGTCCAGTATAAGAGACGAAAACCCTAATAAAATGTTGCCCCTCAACTCGCCCCAACTCTAAGAAATAGGGGTTGAAAACTTAAAAATCACCGTATCTCGATAGTTAATAACTCGATGAATTTCAACCAAAAGTTGTTTGGAATCATAAAATACGCACAAAGTTATCTGACGTCCAATCCCCTATGTTTGAAAATATCCGGCACAAAAACACGAGAGCATCATTGACCAGCAAGGACGCAGCGATATGTCTACTCCGCTCGCACACGCATCAACCCCGAATTTTCCAATCGTTTTTGGGCCGCTATTTTCAATGATAGGGGGTGGATGTCAGATAACTTGGTATGAAATTTGTTATTCCAAAGAGCTTTTGTTTGGAACCTTTTTTGATCGGGCTTAATCGATCGATATTAATCATCGAGATGCGGCGATTTTTTTTTAACCACTACTTCTTAGGGTTGGGGCGAGTTGTGGGTCAAAATTTAATTAGAGTTACGTTCAGTATGCAACCATCTACCATCAGTGAAAAATGCATATTCTACGCTAAAAAGGGTTGGGTTTTCGTCTCTTTTACTGGACTAAAACGGTCGCAGAGGCATGCGTTACAATTATATAACACCGTCTATCCCCTAGATCCTAACACCGAGCAGCTCTGCACCGAGCACTTCTAAGGCAGTGGCAGGATTCTGTCCATGACTATCGATAGCTAGCGACGTCGTTAGCTATCGACAGTTTTCGCTTCTAGTATCGATGCGTGTGATTCTGTACGACGCAGTTAACAAGACTTGTCGTTGCAAAAGCTGGTATCGATAATCGTTAAAATTGTTCCGAAAAGTGGCAACAGCGCGGAACATAGCCAACATAATACTAGTTATTTTGCCAGGGAAAATGCCTAAGATGAAGTATTTAAAATCTGTGTTCCTATCTATGTATATTGTCTGGTCCATGAAATTGACAATAAATTTCAGCTTTATATCCGACACCGTCTTTGTTTTTTCATCGGGATGTCATTGATCGGACAATGTGATTGTCGTGATTGAAAAAATATGCAATGAACTCTTCGCTGCGTAAGTATGATATTCATTTTTAACGATAACAAATTCAGTATTGAAGTGAACGAAAAAATATGATACGTGGCCATAGAAAGAAATGTGAATAATGAAAGAATAATGAAACATGTTATTTAGATTCAAAGAAATCGAGGGGTTCACGGGTGACGGAAGCACAAATTCGTGCAATGCTCGATTATATAGAATTAAACCGTAGTCTGGCCACGGGGAAATTTCCTGGCATGAATGGGAAAGATGAGTTGAGAAAAAAGCGGACTGCCTTAACGGATCACCTTAACACGATGAGCGGTGCAAAGAAAAGTACCTTACAATGGCAAGTGGGATGTATGCTTTGTGTATAAATTGTGCGTTTATGTCTTCATTTTGTAGAAAACCTTTATAAATTTACCTGTTATCATGTTATGCTTCTTTGTGCAGACATGGAGAGATTTGAAGAGCCGCACATCAATCAAAATTCGGAATTTAAGAAATGCCAGAGCTGCGACGGGGAATAAACAAATAACCACGGGGGAACCGACGGGCAGTCATCTAGTTGGGATCAACAGTTCAGGTTGATATTATGTTTGAATCAAGACAACGTATAATAATTCTATACACCGAATATTTATTTTATCAATTGTAAAGATCTACAGGATATAATGGTTGATCGAGAGTCAAGTGTATCGGACAATGAAATTTCGGTCGGAAATTCCGCCCAAATTCCGCCCAATTCCGTCGAGGTTTGGCGCGATCAGCAGCCAGCAAAAGCGCAAACAATACGGGCAAAACGATTGTGTACGTAGATACATCAATTAGATAAGTTGTTAATGATTATACTCTTTATGCAATGAAATATCTAACTTTATTTGCAAATGACTAATTCAGTACATGAAATACAGTAGGTAATCGAACGAGGCTCAGTGCACAGCTTGATGATTCTAGGAAAGAGTTTATCCAAATCGCCCACAAACAGGCAAACGCAATGGAGGTATGAATATAGTATCAATATAATTTCACCAATATAAAAGTAATCTTAGTTTTTAACTATTATATGTAATTACTAACAGGTCATAGCTGATGCTATGAAAATGCAAGCGCAAGCATCCCTCGTTGCTGCCGATGCAGCTCTGCAACAAGCTGCTAATGATGCTGCTAGAGTAGCAGTGTTCAAGCAGTTGACTGATGTTTTGGCACAACTTCTGCCACAGTACGCCGAATAAGAAAATATTAGTTTATAGCGTTTTATATGAAAGGTATAATAATATAATGTATTTTTTTCTTGTTGAAAACACAACATTTTGCATGCTGACAATGCTCGTCATACTCATTACATTTTAATTTCATGATTGGATTATTCCGAACTCACTAATTGATTTGCACAATTTAACGGTAATACTTAGGTGTAGAGTCGAATTCAAAGACACAGGATCATTATTATTGGGCGAATCAAATGCCATATCGCTGCATTATCATTCGGTTTTGAATGCGGCGTGCTACAGCAAGAGGTCGAACATTTTCTTAATCGTCGTTTTGGGGGTAATCCTCCACCAAGTTATTGTCTACCATTTCGGCTTCATCAATCATTTCCATTTGTCTTCCATTTTGAATATGCATATTATGTAAAACAGTGCACGCATTCACGATTTTTTCTGCCATACCGGGCTCGTACTGCAAGACTTTGTGTTTTGACAGGCACCTCCATATTAAAGGAGGTATAAAGTCCATCCATATAAAGTTATTGACATAACTTATAAATTTGACATGAAATTTGTTTTTTGGATTATTAAATAAATAAAGTCTATGAAACCCTGGATTTTGTCTAACAAACACAAACAATAGAGTAGGATTGAAATAATCAGCATTTTGCTGAAATTGAGGAGTCACATGGGCAAAGCCGTGCTCAGCCGTCGGTGCAATGCTGCCAACTTCACGTGGCTTGCAGCATGCTATGGGAATGAAAAGTTTTTCAGCGATATAATAAAAATCAAGCTCTAACAAACGATAAAAATCGACTAACAATCACTCACAAACGACTAACAAATGATTGGTTACGAAGAAAAGTTCGAAATAATTTAAAAAACCATTTTCCCGCGGCTAACTTTGACATGAAATTTGTTTTTCGTATAATTAAATAAATGAAGTCTAACAAACGCCGGATTTTGTCTGACAAACACTCACAAACGACTAACAATCGAATGGCATGAAAAAAGATTCGATATTTTCATACTCGGCGGCAAAGTTTATTGACCCATTCGCCGGTAAGAGGGAAAGCACCCTTGCTAGTGGTGACGCGTAGCGGCGCCTAGTGAATCGAAAAGTGGAGATGATAGCGTGCCTACCCCACGGTCTTATATACAGGGCTGGAAACTCTGATGTAGCAGCTGTGATCAGATGGGTCAGTTAGGGCCGGTTCCACAACTCTCGGTTAACCGAGTCAACCGAAGTTTAACGGCGACTGGACCAATCAGAACCACGCTGAGCTGGCTAAACTCCGGTTAACTCGGTTAACCGAAGTTTAAGGCCGACTGGACCAATCAGAACGACGCTGAGTTGGCTAAACTCCGGTTAAATCGGTTAACCGAGAGTTGTGGAACCGGGCCTTAGTGTAACAAATTTCGGTCTCAGCGCGGCCACTAGTTGTCGCTGCGGTTCCGAAACCCGGACATACATAACCTCAATACGGCATACAACAGAGTGAGCGGTTGAAAACGTGGGTCGCTGATAATTGTTTTTTCTGCGTTTTCAATACTGTACGTTTTCGATCAATTAAAAGCATATATTTTTTAAATGGTGATGTGGTGCGTCGTACGGAAATGTCAATCCGGCAGCAAAACTGAAGTGCTCCATGTTTCACGTGCTAAAAGACACAGTGATGTGGAAAAAGTGGAAAGAGGCTATTCCGGGAATTGTTAAGCTGAACCGGGCTACCAGATTGCAAATCTCCACTCACAGGTTCGTTGGCATGTTACGAGCCTTTGGAAGTGCCGTTATCTCTGAAAAGTCATAAACGTAAGTAATGTAACATTTATCGTGACTAGAAAAGAATTAAAAAGTTTTAGTGTCAATTGCTATTGCTGCGGGAAACATATTATGACCTACCTTTCGTGCGTGGAATGGAATACGAGTAATTCCGTCTTATTTCATTTATTATTAAATTATTTCTTTATTAATAAGAGTTGAAGACAGAATTGATAAGAATTAAAGACAAACATTTTTTCTGTTTACATTACAGATATCGCTTGTGCAGATTCACCGGCTCCGGACATTGGAAAATTGGTTTCCCCAATGGCCTATCGACTTGTGAACAAAACGGAACGAAAACTTTGAACGCGTTTTTCTCGAAACTACTTTTTTCGACCTTGTCCCAGCGAACACTCAAAAACTTATCAACCGATTTTCCATTTTTTTGTTTGACATTTTTGTAAGCGCAGCGACTAAGGTTGTACGTAGTCGATTTGAAAAAAAATTAAATTTACTATTTTTAAAGACTGCTTGAATAAAAAAAAGAGCCTCAAAAATAGAAAAAAAATGCCGAAACTGTCGGTATTTTGTGAAAAAAAGAAAGAACGGCTACGTATAACGATTGCTACATTTGTATAGATATCGATAAATTGTGGAGATTTTATTTACAGATAACCTTTTATAAAGATATCGATGGTACAATAAAGAGATTTTTTTCATCATCAAATCATGGCATATATTTCGGTTTATTTAAAATATTTTTTCATAAAAATTGGTTTAAAACTAAATGAATATATACATCATAAAATGAGTATAAACCCGATCCTTTCATAATTAGTTATGTCTATGAAAAAAATCGCAATTATTGACGACAAAGCACTCGTTACGTACAGGAATAGGGGGGGGGGGTGGCAAAATTGGGAAATTTGGCGTTACGTAATTTGTGTACGCCCCCATATGAAAATGATGCACCTACAAAAATAAAAAATATCAGACGATTTTGCATTTGTATTTTTATTAAATTGCACAATAAACACGGGAGTGACGGATGGAAGAAAAAAAAACTGAGAAAAGGGGTTTGAACCAACGACAACACGAGTATGAGGAGAGTACGGAATCACTCCGTCAAAGTTCACATGTAATGTGACAGCGTCAAAATCGTATGTATATGCTTATCACGCTCGCTTGAATTTAGAAAGTTTGTTTGTTTGATTACGATTAGGATCATATTTTTTTATTGTATTAATCGAAAGTGACAAGACTATGCCTTTCCTGGCTCTTTTAAAAGTGTCTCGAACTCATAATAAATATCCGCGTAACGAACATGAAGGTGGGACAGAGATAAAGAGATAGAAGCAGGGCGACTAGTGCTGTCCAGCCCCCTGACACTAGCCTACTATTCCTATACGATAAACGAAAACGCGTTTTGTCCGGGCTTTTTAGTTCTTGAAAGCGCCACTACCTAGCGTTGGCTGTTACGTGACAGGCTTCGGCCCTAAATACTCCGATCAGCTGAACGTTTCGTGCTGTTACAGCGATAACAGGATCCATCATACACGCGAATAATGGTTTTCGTAAAGTTATCTACCCTAGACTTTTATTCATGTCAAATATTCGAAACACCAGTGCAACGTGCATATATATGCATGTCTGTCACACGACTACTAGCGCCACAGTGCGGTAAGGACATTTTGCGACCAGCATTTATCTACCAGTGTCAGTCCCCTGGTGCTGTCCCTGTCTGACCCCCCCAGCCGCGCCACAGCGGGTATTCTGATCGCAACGAACTTAGTGGCGACTAGTGAACTACCAACTCTCTTCAATAAGCTACGTACCCCTTCCACTGGAGTTTCCAGACCTCTGTGTAAGACCGTGGCGTGGCCTTAATGCGTTTGTACCGTGAAGGGAGCGTTTACTTCTTTAGCCTCGTGAAATACAGTGCAACGTTTAACCTCGTTTACCATAATTGTGTTTCGCGAATGGTCTAAAGCCAAAATTACACTATCAAACGATCGAAAATATAAAATAATTTAAATTTCACCAAAATGCCGAAAATACGACCGGCCAAGAAAACTCGCGTGCATACCGAAATTGCCAAACAAGGTTAGTGACTGTGAATAAATACGGTTGCTTACAATGATAAAAAGAGTCAGCAGTATTCGCACAAAAGGGAAACCTGTCAGTGATCAGCTGCTTCGAATGTGAACTCCTCTGGTTTGAACAGGAAGAGACTATGATTTACTCCAAACATTCTCACATCGAAGACGAAATTTTTAGTAGTGAAGAAATTCATGCCAAACGCAATGTAACTATCGTGAAAAATTTCATGCACAAGTTTCGTGACAGCATGCCTGGCATCTTTACAAATATTCAAGAAATCAACAATTTCAATAACAAAAAAACGAGCATCAAAGCTGCTACCTTGATTGTGAACCGCGTAGCAATAAATAAGGCATTTCCAAGGCCGATTGATAGAACACTAAATTTAAAGTGATTGTAGCAAATGAAACAATTCACAAATTCATCAAATGAAAATGTGACACTGTTAAATGTTACTGTCGAGGATAATTTATTTGGAAATATGAAGATCTTGACACTTTCAATTATTTGTTAACTTGTTTCTCATTAAACGGATTTCTTAGTTCCATGCCAAGTTAACATTGTTTTGGTTAAAAAATGCACATACTATTGTAAGATGCATGTTCTCGTTTGCTGCACGTGGAATGAGTATAGTCAAATTGACAGTGCATAATTTCCAACAAAAAAAACAACCAACACTAGCAAACAAAGACAATGCGAAAGATTGTATTTGGTAATATTTCAATTAAAAATGGTGGCACCTCTTGTGCAAAGTGTGCCGTGGCTGGTATGATTTATACTATAGGTTTAAACCTAGAACAAAAAACCAAAAAAATATTAAAAATATATAAAAGAAGCTATAGAATTGCCCATGGAATTTATGAAAATATCTTTTTCAAAGAAGTAGTGTAGATTTGAATGAAAACTATCATTGTTGAGCAAAAAATCACATAGATAATTGTTAAAAAAAAAATGCATAGCTAATCGCAAATACCATAGTCAGTTGCAAGGAGAATGTATCTGAGACGACACGTCCCAAATTTTAAGAAAATTGGCACCGTATTTGGCTGACTATTGTTCCTGGCTAGTTTAAAAAACATGGTTTCGAGGGAAACCGGTTGAAGGAGTTAGGCTACTGTTACTAGCAAGAAAACCATATACATTATTTTATACAAAAAAAATTATTTTGCAGGGATAAGTAAGATGATTGAGAAATCTTTTGGACATTTATTTGTATATGGATTAAAAAAGTTGTGTAGCAAATTACATAACAAAATATTAACAATTGAAGAAGTTATAAACAATCTCGTGAAGGTTCTTTGAATGTGAAGGGCTCAACGGTGTACATGATTTTGACCACCCTCTTGAACTGAAACAGAAAAAAACGAGTTTTTTTTCTTAAAATAGTATAATAGACAAGACACTCGAATGAGATGTTTTAGATATTTTTTTTCAATCATCAAAATAAAAAGTCGAACTTTTTTCTAATTTTTCGAGGAAAAATGACAATTATAGTCAATATCTAATGAAAAAAAAATTTAAGAAGAAAAATGTTGGTCTTGTTTAAGCTACAATTATACTGGATAGATATACCAAATTTCAGGTCATTCAGTCCATTAGAGGTTGAGAAATTGAGTACACCGTTTTAAAATACACAGTGTCAAGAAAAACACCCTTGATGTTTTACTAGCAGTTTTATCATAATCATTAGTTTACCTTCAATGTAAGATTTCTGCACTATATCTTGGACCTTCTTCTTCAATTTGAGTTGCCCCAAGCGATGAACAAGCGTTTCCCATTTTTGCAGTAGCTCAACACCTGTAGGAACCACCATTCAGCGATAGAAATTTTTTTTTTATCTTTAATCTGCAATGCCAGCACTATACATTTGGCCTTCCAAATAGACTTTGTCCCCTTGCTCTTCTTTTCTGGTCGATTTAAAAGATGGTGGAGCAGTTTTTCAAGCATTAGCGATCGCTTTGAAATCACACTGCACTGGGGCGAGAGGGATCCATGCGCACAGCAGGCTGTCTTGACAAAACTTATCAAAAATTACCGCTTTATTCTTTATTAGCTTAAGATCGCTGTGGACGCCCGTTAGTTAGGTCACATTAGTGAAGTACAGCTAGAGCGGGACAGGATTTAATCGGAAGCACGTAAAATATGTAATATGTAAAAATCTGGAAGGCCATATGTTAGAACTAAGGAAATGAAATCATTTCCAACAAAATTCTGTCTTAGATCTTGTTTTACGATTCTTTTAAAAATCCGCAAGGCCATTAGAACCCAGGAAATGAAATAACTCCCAACAAAATTCTGTTAGACCTTCTTTTTCGATTCTTTTAAAAACCCGCAAGGATATACGTTAGAACTCAGGAACTAAAATAATTTACAACAAATTCCGTGTTAGATCTTGCTTTTCGATTCTCTTATTTGGAACCCCGCGATTTGAGAAAAAGATTTAATACTCATAGGTCACTTTTACATAGTACTGGACACATTAGGTTTCAAATGCTGACAATTTTTCTTCAATTTTATATACATATTTTGAACTTAGACAACTCATAGGCATACTGGGCACAACATTTGCATGGAAGTTATAAATCAAAAGCTTCTGTATTTAAATTAATTAATGATCGCGATCATCAATTCAGTGAAGGCAAATAGTGGAGAAAGTCACGCGTTTAGATTTTACTGTTAATATAATGAGTTCCATTAAACAGTTCTAATTGTTTTTTTAGAAGTATTAAAATTACACTGTGCTACTTGAATTGTAGGGGGCTGTCCATTAATCACGTGAAGTTTTTTAGGCCACTTTTTGAGCCCCCCCCCCCTTCCTCATGGTGATATGTGGTGAGGAGGCTACCCCCCCCCCCCCCCCCCCCCCCCCCGCCCGCTCCCAACATCACATGTCTTTTTTTTATAAGAAATGTCAGACACAAGCGATAAAGAGTATGGTATTTTATTGTGAAAAACCAAATAATGTATATCGTTAGTATATTTAAATGGCATCGTCCCTTCCCCCCCCTTGAGCCTCACGTGATTAAGGCGGGATATACATTTAGACAGGAAAAAATGAGCAGTATTGCGAGATTTTTTAAACTAAGAATTAATTATTCTACAATTATAAAACTTCAGGGATACTTTAATAGTATATTTAAGTATACGAAACAATTTTTTAAAATTATTTCATCATCATCATCAGGCACAGCATTGACGGGCCATAACGTTTGAAGTTTTACGAATTTCGCTTTGAAACTTTAGGAAAATATTCTATATATATATAATATAGTTACAGTCTATATAGTTATAGATATAGTCTATATATATTCTATCGTTTGAAGCAGAAAAAAAAGAAGTCGATTGATTTATCATTGTAAATGTATATCCTGCCTTAATAGACGGCCCCTAGTTGGACATGACTGGTACAAACAAAAAATGAGTGCATTTCACAATAAAGTTAAATGTTTTTTCTGAACCATTATTTTCGTCAGTTTCTTTTAAATTTTCATTGCTATATTAGCAGACATTGCCAATGTGTAGTCCGATCTTCTTTGTGCTCTTGATCAATAAAATGTTGTTATTCAAATTCTTTCACTTGTTTCAAATGCATTTTAATGGGTACAATTTTTATTATCCAGGTATTCTGTTTTCCAAGGACTTTGGCCAACATATACTGAAAAATCCGATGATCATTCAAAGCATGGTCGAGAAAGCAGCACTAAGGCCAACCGATGTCGTACTTGAAATAGGTCCTGGTACAGGAAACATGACCGTCAAGATGTTGGAAAAATGCAAGAAAGTAGTTGCTTGTGAAGTGGATCCAAGAATGGTAGCAGAACTTCAAAAACGTGTTCAGGGAACAGCGTTACAGGCGAAACTGACGATCATGGTTGGCGATGTACTTAAAGCCGAACTACCATTCTTCGACCTTTGTGTTGCTAATATTCCATATCAAATTTCGTCACCGTTGGTCTTCAAATTGCTTCTACATAGGCCGCTATTCAGGTATGAAAAAACAACGGAAACTTTTACAATTATTATGGTGCCTCTGTTTGCATCACATTTATTTAGGCAAAGACGAGTCATCATCCGAAAAGAGAGTTTTGTCGATTCAAATAAGGTATAGGAGCATTTAAAGGCCATCGAATTAAACTGTTTAGGTTGTTGCATGGAATTTTAAAACTTAATAAATCTACTGCAATCAAGATACATAAAGCTTCCTGTCTGGACAATAATAACGTCTTAATTATAATTTTTTGTTTCATTGTGTTTGTGGAATTTTGTAAATCTTCGGCCAGTTCAACAAAAGTCGTGTCAGATAACAGAAACGTTGCCACTTTCTGTAAAAAAAGAATTACTTTTACGAAATATATTATTTCAGAAATTAGCTCGAGAAAATCAATTCATAATCGAATTTTCGAGCTATGCCGTTGAAGTTCCATTATAGAATTGTCTGAAGGAATAGTAAAAAGATGTTTGCAAGACATTCCATCTCTTAAGAAGGTCGAGACTAAAATCTAAATGCTTGCAGACGCTTGAAATTTCTTTCACCAAGAGATTAATTTATGATGCGTAACTGTCTAAAAATTAATTCGTTTCACAACATAGATCCGAAGATTTTTACTGTACAAGTTGAACCTTTATCCACATATGGCACCTCGTAAACACTAGTTATAGCGTTAAAACAATACTTTGATTCCAATTTTTTTAACTAAACAAACCGTGATCGTATTGTTAGGAATGTCGTGTCAAAAAATTAAGCGGTTTCTCTACGTCATTCATTAATAATCCTCGAAAGAAGATGTGAATTTTGAGCTCGAACGGTTTGTTTACGGACATTAACGAAACTTATTAGTTCAACATGGCAACACCGTGTTAACTGGCCCTGCCGGGTGAGCCACTCACGGTCAAGCATTATCTAGAGTGTAATTCAAAATCGGTGGGTGTTTGAAACGTACATAGTATTACAGCATTTGAACTGTATAATAGAATGTATTTATTCGTCCGCTTGACATTTTTAACGTTTTCTTGACTTTGTCGAATCAAAAACTCTTTTAAAACGTTGAAATTTTTTCACCATGTACATAACCTGGTACTGACAACGCTTTAGCAATAGTCAGTCGGCTTTTTTCGTGAATAAGATTGCAACATATTTATGTTTGGTTGCAAAAATGATAACTATCAATATAAATTTCCGACCTAGACATTTTTTTAAACAATATTATGAGTTGGATATTACCCAATAATAATTTATTTCTACACGAAATATTATTCGCAAAAAGTTGACAGCCTGTCGAAAACTCATTGTATTTTCCTCCCTACGCTTGCACCCAAGGAACGGTATCGAAACTGCTCCAATATGTAGCCGCTTTTTATTTCAAAATAGGGCTGTCGACTGCATTAACTATATCCGGCTTGTCTTTATCATTATTTTTGTTTACGAATGTATCATCATCGCAATGTGTAATACACTGTATTCTTTCTGCAGATGTGCGGTGCTCATGTTTCAGAAGGAATTCGCAGACCGACTGGTTGCTAAGCCTGGCGACAAGAGTTATTGTCGATTGAGTGTTAACATACAGTTACTGGCCGCCGTGGATATATTGATGAAAGTAGGAAAGAATAACTTCCGACCACCTCCAAAAGTGGAATCGTCCGTTGTAAGGATAGAACCGCGAAATCCACCAATCCCAATCAATTACCACGAATGGGACGGCTTAACGAGAATCGTGTTTATGAGAAAAAATAAAACGCTGGCTGCAATATTCAAACACACGACCGTTATATCTATGTTGGAAAAAAATTACAGGCTCCACTGTAGTTTGCAGAATACCGTAAATGTTTTCTATGTGATTTACGTAAGTCGTATTAAAGCGATAATGCGAGTATTTTAGAAGTCTTTTATTATTTCAGGCAATTCCTGAAGATTTTAACATGAAAATAACAATCAACAACATTTTACAAAAAGTCGATGCCGAAAACCAGCGCGCTCGAACAATGGACATGGACGATTTCATAAGGTAAAATGATGAGTATGACTTCTTTGAACTTTGCACCCGAGTAGCACCGATCTTAGTTTTTTAAATGATTTTCGAAGATTTTTATTTTTATTGCATTGTCGTTTAAGTTCTTTCGCTTGTAGTAGAACAGAAAAAAATTTGGGCCCAAATAAGCCGCATCCCCCGGAACTTAAATAACCGAATTATAGAAGTCGATTTAGGAGAAACTAGCGTGCTCTTCTATTCGGTTTAGCCGGTAGGAGAGGCAGTAAAAATACCTTCCAGTATTTATAAGGGAAACTATAAAATGTGCGTCGTTTGCTTTCCTTGAAGTAAATATTAAAGAAATGTATTTCTGAATGAGGATACGGTTAGCTATCCGACGATAGACTGCTTAGCACAAAACGTCGAATAGACTAGTGCTGTAACATTCGTCAAATATAAAATAGTTTTTAACGTCGTTTCCAATTTATAATACGACGACCTACGGTAATCTCTCTGCGGTACTACATATTAGCATGGGCTTATGATTCAAAAAGTGTATGAAATAACGTAATCGGTTAACTTGTTCCAGGTTGTTACACGCATTTAACGGTGAGGGGATCCATTTTGCATGAAGAACATCTTCATAAGGAATACCGCGTCGTATACGAGTTGCCTGAAAATGTACGTGAAATGTCAATTAAAGATATCTATTACTGTTTATGAACCTTGCACTGATATAATCCCTGTCCTTGGATAAATGATTTATGACTCATTGATTGAGCTTATGGACTAGATCGTTCAATGATACAACATTCCAACAACTGAAATGTTTGTCTTTGAAAGACGATATATTCTAACGAATAATTCGTAAAATGAAAGGACCCACATAGACACTCATGATCATCACGCCGTGCATACAATTGATGAAGCAAATTTTACAGCATATTGACTACATGTCATGATGCTAAGCCGTGAACTCATTTAGTATAGTGAATGTACAAAGCATTTTTATCTCAATATGTCGTTTACAAATGCATCGTACGTTTGGAGCACGTTGAACTCATATCGCTGTACTCAAGTGTCCACAATTAATATCTGCAAATTTTACGTCATATGGAAGTCATCCAATGACTTGTGTTGATGAATTCACTGGGTTAGCACTGGTAGTAGACATGCCATGCAAGCAATATGACGGCGATATGCATGTTTGTCAGTGATGCATTCGATGGGCGAAACATGACGGCGATATGCGTGTTTCTCAGTGATACATCCTATGACTGCGATATGCATATTTCTAAGTGATACATTCGATGAGCGCAATATGACGGCGATATGCATACAAATCCAGAATGATACAAATAGGCTGACACGAGGAAAGTTTGCACAAGTGTTAGAATGGCAAGGTAGGTAGCGCGCTCAGTTCTCGAATTAGAAGACGTAGGTTTAAACCGTAGGTAGGTACAAAATTTAACTAGGCAGAATACGTTTTAATCCATTTATCATATAGGCAGAAACAAAAATAAAGCATATGGATATAAAAATCCTACCAGATTTTTTTAATCAACATTTTTGGGTTTTTTCTCTATTTTTCATGCTATGACACTGATATGAGCACAGCATAGTTACGTCACGCCATGCCGCTAATATGAGCTCCGTATGAGCACAGCACAGTTACGTCACGCCATGCCGCTAATATGAGCTCCGTATGAGCACAGCACAGTTACGTCACGCCATGCCGCTAATATGAGCTCTGTATGAGCACAGCATAGTTACGTCACGCCATGCCGCTAATATGAGCTTGGTATAAGCACAGCATAGTTACGTCACGCCATGTCGCTAATAGGAGTTCCGTATGAGCACTACAATTTATTCACGCTGTGACACCCATATGAGCCCCAGATGCACTCACTTATTGTTAGATATTCGTGAGCCGAATTTGCTGGTCTGATGACTTCACTGCATGCATATTCGCGTGAGAACACCTTTGCTTCATTTGGATGTATTATTGTAAATCATCATGTGATGCAAATATGACTTCAACAGGAGCACTCATAAGGGATACACCGCTGTGAGACTTTCTATGCCGCAATGATGATGTACATGTGATGCCAATATGAGGTACATTCGTCTATCTGGGGAGGGCTAGTGTGAAAACAATTCTATTGAATAGGACGCCCTGGAAATAATACAAAAGTAAAAACTTATAATAGCGGTAAGTTTTACGAATTAGAGAAGGAAGTGGAAAGCATTATGAGGGAAACAGAAAAATACAGTGAAATATATGTTGATCACGTGCAGATGAAAAATATTGCGCCGTGCGGGAACTATCTGGAGGTATCCAGATGAGTTCTGATTTCGTAATTCAGTGCAAAACGAACGAGTGTATATCGAGCGCGTCGGAGATTAGCGTGCGATCATCCTCTGCCCGCGTTGAATGCTGCAGGCGCATTACAATTATCACGAGTGCCTTTAACTTACTAAAGTAGTTTCGACTAATCTTCCATCAATACACTCGGTCATTTTGACCCGGACGAATTTTGAATAAAATTCCTGATTTCCGAAAGTAAACAATTTGGAATGTTTTACAATTTAGTTCGATATTTTTAGAATTTCAATTACGCAGACGTCTTAAAAAGTCTTTAAAGTGTATTCGTGATTTTTTCAAAATAGAAACCGGCCGAAGGGTTGTTAACGGCGCGGCGGGTGAATGAAGCACCATATGGGTCAAATGGAGCCGGCGTGTTAAAATCGTGGCCAGAGATGAGTGTGTCAATGGAAGGTTAACCATGATTAATAATCATTTATATGGACAATCCAGTATTCTTTTGGTTCAGTGTTACTCCTTTGTCACAAAATGCGGGGTAGAGAACGGAATTTCACATTAATCGGGGAAAGCGAAAACAAGCGACTTGTGAATGCCCAAGAAATTATAATACTAAGAGGATAAGACAAGTGAACAGAAAAAAATTTCTTAGTACCGGAAACTTCATATGATTTTTTGTCAAGGGACTACTGGTGAGATCTATATTATTTTAATATTATTGTGGCTTCCATTTGTTTGGGTTAGGGTCCTACCCCTTTTCCATTCCCCACCATATTCTACTTCACATCTACCTTGCGGCCGCAGCCGACTTCCCCCTATTGTACCGCATTCACCATGACATTTCTGCCATGGGTATAGGGAGACTGCGGAAAGTCTATACCAATACAGCCGGTTCGCTTCCCAGTTTCGGAGCTAGTCGTACCGCTCCGTGTGCACGACATCCGTTTAGAACTGGAGCTACATCATGCCCGTATGTATTTTTCTCCGAGCCTACGAGACTGGGATTCGAACCCGCGGACTCCTGATATACTGGTTCAGAGGTAAGGTGAGACCTATACTAATCTATCTTTCATGTAACTATACAGGGTTCCTATGTGAATTTTCTTTTCATAGCGGGTGCCGTTACCAGTGCATTGAAGACATTTCTTCGTCGTTCTTTAATTATTTGCTATTATAAATTCATTCAGTGATGTGGCGACGCACAGTGGTTTCAAACGCCGAAAAGCTGGCCAAAAATCGAAGTTATCGAAAAAACGGATGGTGGTGGGTATATATAGGTTTTGGGGGTCGCTGAATCCGAATTTGATGTTCGTTTTTCGAAAAAAATGAGTCAAAAGGTCAAAAACAAGATGGCGGACCAAAAAAAAATTGATATCAACTTTAAACAATAAAAAATGATGTTCTAATGAGTTTTTGAGGTCGCTAAATCGAAATTTGACATCAGTTTCATAAAAAAATGCAAAACAAAGTAAAAAACAAGATGGCGGACCAAAAAAAGATGATTATAATTGTAAATGATGAAACCTGTTGATTAAGGGGTTTTCGACGTCGCTGAATCAGAATTTGACATTTAATCAACTTGGAAAAAAAATTTTATTAAGTTTTTTGAAAACAATAATTTATTGTTTATAACAAATTCATTGTTTATAATGTAAAAATCATTGGTAGTATGTATACTCAACATTAAATAACTTAAACAAATTTTTTTTGACGATATTGGGCTTCATATAACGTAAAAATCATATTTTTAGCCATTTTTTTAAGTAAATTTTCAAATTGCATTTTCTCAATTTCGGGCAAAAGTTATTGGCGTCATAATTTAGTGCTATGATGCCCTTACCATATGCAATTAATTTCAGCCCGGGACCTAGCGGGACTTTCGAGAAAATGAGAAAGTAAAAGTGGCATAAAAATGACGAAATTTTGTGATTTACAAACAATAATATATAAACAATGTACAAGCACTTAAAATTTCGAACAAAACGTATTTTACTAACCTCAGATATCCCTCCCTTCGAAACAATTCACTTCACCATGAATAATTAACACTAACTTGTCTAAATTAAATGTTTAAGTCAGAAAACACGTGACATTCACGAAATTTAACCTTAACTTCACGACGCCACGCTGCCAACAAGTGTGTATTATTGGCATTGGTAATGCTGCGTTCTTAAAGTACAGGTACCAACCTAACATATGGCACACAAAAAAGTCCTATATTCAGTAACGCGATTTTCCCTATTTTTGGCCAGCTTTTCGGCGTTTGGAACCACTGTGCGACAGCAGCAAAGCGAAGACGAACTAGTTCGAACTACCCTCATACCCTCTGCATATATGCAGAGAATATGTTATTCAAAAATTAAGAAAATCGTTCGAAGATTTCGTGGAACCTGGTTTTTTTTTCTCATTCCGGGATGGAAATAAAGGATCAACATGAATTCGCAGAAAATCTTGACTCCTTCGATGAAGAGCAAGGTGATCGCTTCCACCAACACTTAAAAATCATCAAGAATAAGTATCGGGGAAGTTGGGATAAAAACTGGACAGAAAAACGTTAATTTGTTAAACGTTAATGAACGAAGTTATAATATTGCTTAACGATTTAACTTTTAAGTTAAATCCAGAAACTATTAACGGTCTTCTTACTTTCCTGAGATGGGTAACTATGCGTAGCGTGCGTGTAAGCAGGAACCCTATATACTGCGTTTAACAAGAGAACGACACACTTCCGAATCTAAATTCGTCCGGTATGGTCAGGTCCCGCCTCCTCTTTACCCTCTCTACTTAGTACTATATTTAGCTTCCTTACCTAGCCTACCCTACTGAAACCTATTATACTCTATATCTACCTACTGTAGTATTGTGTGCCCATGCTGTTATAAAAAGGTATTTATGTATTAATCTGACTATAAAATCCTTTTTTGACTGATTAATCTTAAAAATAAGTGTTCGGTAAAACATAATAGTAAGAATTACTTACAATTTCATATGGATTGTTAACTTTAACGGATAACTTCAACATGCTTTTAATTTTCAAGAAACTAACAAAAGAAACTGACCCTCTCTGAAAACTAATTTTTTTTTACGGTAGTTCTGTTGGTACACGTATGATCCAAAAGTTTCTGTCGAAGCGCATAGTATCATCCAATGCCTATACGATGCTGTTGGTTGTAAATTTTTGACAGAGCTTGTCCTCTCTATATGTCCCACACATTCGCACCTCATGCATACATAGATCTCATACTCGGGTAAATGTTTACAAAATAACCCCCACCCCCACTCTCGTGTAGGGTGGGGAGATTATAGAAAATGATCCCCTGAACACGATGGTGAAGAGAAAACGTGGCGGTCATCCCCCCCCCCCCCCCCATTAAAGGTTTTAGAGTTTGAAAAAATGCGTCGCAGAATAGCGGACCCGAAGACCGGGGAGGGGTGCAGAGGGGGTTCCAGGGGGGTGAAACCCCCCTGGCGTGGCCAAGGGGCAGAGCCCCGTGTGGGGGCGGAGGGGGCGAAGCCCCCCCACATATCAAAACCATAATAATGTACATGTGCTTACCTCGGTTCCTGTACCTGTAGTACATTCGTAGAGACCGAAATACCAATCACAACAACAACAACACACACACATACACCCAAACAAACCCACACAGACACCACTTTCGCCGATTTCCAGTCTCGTCTTTGAAATGATACATTTTGACAAACATTCAACGAAGGCAGGGGGGACGGGAGAGGGAAGTGACCGCGCCGTTTTTTCTTCGGCATCGTGCTCAGGAGAGCTTTCTTGCCAAATCCCCCTACCTCCCACTTCCAGAGTGGGAGGTAGGGGCATATGAAAGCGGATTTTTTACAATCGTAGGGAGTATGCAATTCATCCGTACAAAAACATGTCCGATTAACATTCATGAAAATGTTTCTAGTAAATTGCAGCGAATTGTTAAAGCAGAATCGTGAAATTAATTCCCGGGATGATTGTATAAAAATCCATTCAATAATTCACCATCAATTATCGTCACCAATATTCCGCGACATGATTCAATACGCCTGGTTTGCCTCAAAATGATCAGTTACTAGAAACATTTTCATGAATGTTAATGGGACATGTTTTTGTACGGATGTAGTGCAAACTCCCTGCGATTGTAAAAAATCCGCTTTTATATGTTACGCAAGATGTCGCGAAAATCATTGCTTTGTTTGTTTCTACCATAATTACCACTGCGGTTTGTGTATATAATTATTATATGAATAAAAATTGAATTTTTCCTAATCGACTTTGTTATTCTCATTAAAAACCCAATGTTCCTCCTCATATACTTTACAATGAAAAATTAAAAAACCTACCGTTATGAATTGTTTTATTGAAAAAAAAGAAAAGAATTTTAAAAAATGGAAATAATTTTTAAAAAATAATGTAAGTAAATTTAAAAAAATAATGTAGGGATGAGAAACGTTTTGAATAATTGTTGGGATAACAAAGAAAAAAGATCCGAAGGAGGAATCGAAGTGGAGACCTGCGGCGCAAAAGACCGAGCCCTAACCGTATAGACTAGACGGCGGCTCGACAAGTGCCTGACATTTTAAACTCATAAGGCGCCTAAGAAACTTTGAATCGATTTTTCTCGGAATTTTCTGAGTAGTGCGTTCTACTACTTTAACCACGTGAGGTACTAGCGGTCCTCTTTCACCACAAAATAATTCGGCCAAATCCCCGACCGCACGGTCGTACCGTCTCCTTGTTAGATTACATTTGAGCCTGGTAGAGATCCCGCCGTTTCGGGCCTCGCCGCTGGAGAACTGTAACGCTACCTGAAGCACCACGAACACTTTGAAAGATTTTCTTCCCAAAAAATTCAATTGTAACCATAAACATGTGTACAACATGCTGGGAAAAATGAATTCCAGCCAATGTGTTACTAGAAAAAAATCATTATTCTGACGCTTCAAATTGGGCTTCCAAAGAGGGATACCCCGTTAATGATTAAAGCAGTTGACTTTTTGAGTAGCGTAATAACGATGAACGAAGTTAATTTTTAGATTAACTTTGCCCACTTTTGGATGGGACACACACATGATGGTCGATTACGTTTAGAGTTCGATGCGTGATCGCCTCGACAAGTCTCACTCAATAAAATTACGAAAAAGAAGCTTACTCAATGAAATAATCTATACATACAAAAATAGATGTTGGCATATATATATATATATATATATATATATATATATATATATATATATATATATATATATATATATATATATATTACATTACATTAAAAGAAGCTTACTCAATGAAATAATCTATACATACAAAAATAGATGTTGGCATATATATATATATATATATATATATATATATATATATATATATATATATATATATATATAAGTTCAACCTCTCCCCGTGGCGCTAGTAGGTCACTGACAATATTCTTATTGCGCAGGCGCGAGGCCCACACGCCGTACTTAACCACCCGACGCCGAATACGACTATTTTGACGTTTGGAGTATAAGCCGCGAAGCGGAATTGATGAAATTACCGAAATTACTTATACTTGTGTGCTAATGCCGTGTGTTGTGCACGGTTGTACCTCAGGGTACCCGCGTGATCCTCAAAAGGTGCATTTTTCACCGTTCTAGCCGATCCTCGCATTCGAAGCTATGGAAAATCTTCGCATTATATGTGTGCGTGTGTGTATACATACATAGCCCCTGCGCGCGCATCAGCATTGTTCGAGAACAACTAGCGCTGTTCGCGGCAGAGTAGGACACTACAAACAGAGAATATTTTGCGTAGCACAAATTCTGAAAGATGCCAGTCCCCTGAGCATGGAGGCTAGAGTGGGAGGAGTCCGAACTCTTATGGCGGCACTTGAAAAAAGTGGCTACAAAAATGTGGTCAAACAGGGATGGCGCCATTATTGCTAAGACCTCGAGAAGTGAGCTGCGCGTGACAGAGACGGAAAAAATAAATAATGAGAAGTGAGCTGTGTATGAGGCAGAATCATACTTGAGTAAATGTAATCATACTTGAGTAAAAAGTAAAGTGATATATACCAGAAACACCTCGGTAAATGCGTAAAGATAGAAGAATATTTTTAATATAGCAATGTTCAATGAACAATATACATTAGTAGCATAATACACGGTGAAAACGGTTTAAAATAACAATAATGCAATACGTAGTGACAGAAAAATATTCTTATTATAACAGTGTTTAATTGTACAACGGACGGCAGAAAATGTATTAAATAATACTTTTTCTTGAATCAATTTTTATTTTCTTAGGTAAATACGACGGTAAATTAATCCCTGCTGTCAAAGAACAATGCTTTGCGATCTGTTTATATAAAAACTCGCAAACAGCGAACGGTAACGCGATAATTCTTACGATAACGATATTTAACCCAACAACTCGTGACTTATATTTTTTACCGTCAAACGTATGACTGGGGTGTATATGCACCTCGTGCTTTTGTTTGCTATTAATCCGGTCCTACGGGGATAAATGGGCTTTATCATACCTCAATTTCTTCGTATTTTTATTTAAAAAAGTGAATTGTGTGCGAGCCATCTGATTGAATTAACATTCCATTAGTGAAAAATCCATTTGAAGACTGAAAAACGGCAAAAACCTCATTTTTTGCATAACAATTTGGGTGCGACCGGAACCCAGTCATGAGTTTTAGAGTTAAATACAAATTAAAAGATTATCATACACAAGAAATTGCAATTACTCAGTGCCGTAAGAAATTTTAAAAAATGTCCTGTATTGTTTTCTTGTACATAGAACGGTGGAAAACGTCGTACATAATAATTTATTTATTCTTGAATATATATTTTTCTCAGGTCAATATGATAGTAAATTATTCCTAGTCAAGGAACAATGCTTTGCGGTCTGTTTGTATTAAAACTCGCAATCAGCGAATGGGCAACGTGATTATTCTGACGATAACATATTTGAATAAAAATAAAAAGAAAATCACACGAAAGAAATTGCAATTACTCATTGAGGCAAGAAATTTAGAAAATTGACTAGTAGTTATTTTTCAATTTGAGAAAAACACCGTAATAACAATATAAAGTCGAAGCGATATTCCTTGCTTCAATATTTTCAAGCTAAAAACATGCTTCAATGTTTTGAAAATAAAATATCTGTGTCCTCTTGTTAACATCAAAGCTGGTTTGTCGCGAAAATTCGATTTTAACAAGACTCAAATTGTGCGAATATTGTGCGTAAATTATCGTATTTGCTGGTACAGTAGAACCTTGTTGATCCGACCTTCGATTAACCGACGTTCCGCATTTTCCGAGTCACCTAAATCATCGAAGTCCTCCGCATTATCCGAGGTGTATCCTCGGATAGTACGCAGAATCTCGGATAATAGTCCTATATTGCTACTGTTTTCAGTATTATCCGAGATTTCACTTATCCGAGGTACCCTCTCCCCACATTACCTCGGATAAACGAGGTTCTACTGTATTTGCCATGGGCTAGGATGCGTATTCCATCCCCCTCCATCTCTGTTACACGACATCGATACTCTGCTTACTTCTCGAGGTCTTAGAGATAGTGGCGCCATCCCTGTTTGACCACATTTTTGTAGCCACTTTGAAATGCACTATGATCGGACTATGCTATAGCATAGTAGTGAGAAGGACGCAGTAGCATCATACTACTATGCTACAGCATAGTAGTGAGATGGACGAGCCCAGCAATATACAGAGTGTAACGCGAGGGGTGGGGCAAACGACGCATAAGGATGGGGGACCTCAATACCTACCGATTGAACCCCCATGTATGTTATGCGATTTTCAGTGGTTTAAAAGTTATTTTGGTTTTTGTGATTTTTTTGTAAGATACTAATTTTATGCGACTGCTCGTAAATATTTTTTTTTATTGGTTTTTTCCTCAGGTACACGCTTTTCGCGTTTGTTACCTATACTTTCCCTTCATTGTGCCCGTTTCTTTCCTCTACTGTTTACTCTTTTTTTTTTCTCCATCTTTCTCCCTGTTCCCCCCTCTTGCGGCCGCAGCCGACTTCCCCCTCTGTATTATATTCATCATGACATTTCTGTCATGGGTGTAGGGAAACTGCGGAAAACCTACACCAATACAGCCGGTCATCGAGTTCGCCCCCCAGTCGTGGAACTAGTCTTATTTCGCCGCGAAATGCCGAAGAAAAACATTTCACGACGAAATGTACGCGACTGGGATTCGAACCCGGGACCTCCCGGTCCGCTGGTTTAGTGGCGAGCACGCTAACCACTAGACCATCGCACCGGTTTGACTGCTCGTAAATAAAATAAAATTATTAAGCGTACCCGCGTGATTTTTTCTTTACGGAGTATAGTAGTGGGCCTAACGTACTAAAATACAGGGTGCGCCAGAGAAACTTACTTATTTGAAAAAATTCCCGCGCGATGAGTTGGGCGGGTAGAGGGGCGAGAGGGGGCGCATCTGGAGGGGGAAGTTCCCAAGTTTGTTTCTCCCTCCAGTCAGTTGCCATAATGCTCTGGTCTAGAGAGCAGCGGACCTTCGCAGTCGAGAGCTTCTTTTCTAGCGGTCGCTCACTTGTTGCTACGCAACGTGCCTTCCGCGCTCGCTTTGAAATTCCTCCTCACAGACTCGTTCCTGGCCGTAATTCGATTCTGTCGTGGGTTAACTCATTTCGGGAGTGTGGAAGTGTCGCTAAACGCAAAAATGGACTTCAACGGACCATCAGAACTCCGGAAAATGTCGAAAGAGTGAGGCAGTGAGTTGTGCGTTCTCCCCGGCGTTCGGCTCGCAAACACGCAGCTGCTATGGGAATTTCTGACACCACTGTTCGACGAATTCTCCATGAAGACCTTCAAGTCAAGTTGCAAGATGGAGCCACAGCACACACAGCACGAGACTCAATGAATTTGTTGCGACAACATTTCCCCGACCGCCTCATCTCTCTCAGAGGCGATCTCCAATGGCCGGCACGCTCTCCAGATTTGACTCCATGCGATTTCTTTTTATGGGGTTATTTAAAATCTCTGGTTTATGTCGATCGACCACGGACCATAGCACACCTCAAGAACAACATTCGCGACGCCATTGCCAACATACCGATTGATATGCTGCAAAGAGTGGATACGAATTTCAAAAATCGACTTTATCAGTGTATGCGCAATGGGGGTCGCCATTTATCCGATGTCATTTTCAAGACTGCATGAAAAAAATTGGGATATTGTATTCTCAAATAAAAAAAAATTCAAACAATAATTGAAGTACTTTTGTTTTTATTGACCTTTCAAATAAGTAAGTTTCTCTGGCGCACCCTGTACTACTTTCACACATGAGCCGAAAAGTATTAAAATTAAAAATTAAGTCCGTAAATATTTTTGCAAATCTAATTTTTCTACCAACTTTCAAAGGCTCTAGGATAAAAAAAATCCTATAGGGTTGTTTTCTACAACTTATATATTTGAAACTTAATTGAAAGCTACACACACGCACACACACACAGAAACATTGTCATGTAAAAGTATTATTATATTATTATTAGAGTATTTTCCACATGAAAATTACGAAAACAAAATTCAATGTGACGTCAAATTCGCGTTCGGTCTGTTGTCGAGTGAAGCTAGCACCGCAACCCTTCGCGCGATTGTAGCGCCATCCCTGTTGCCTTCAATTTCGGGCATCACTCAAAATACCGAGTTTAGGCTCCTGTATCTAGTCTCCATGCTAACATTTATTGGCACGGTGTTTTCCTACATAACCTCAAAGATCTGCCTTTGAACATAAAATGGGAGATTTTAAACGTTTCGTCGAGGAAAATATTCGTCTTGAGATATTAGCTGTAATATGGCTGCTATACCTTTGGGAATTGTATTTATCATTGCGACAGGTACGCTCGAAATTGTATTATGACGATAAAATTGGTGAGCGCATCCCATAATCCCTGGAAAATTACATTTTCGTCAGGTGCCATGTCAGTCTGTCTGTCACGACCGCGTGTTCGCGCGCTCTCTCTCTTGTTTGCTTTTGGTTGAAAATCTGAAATAATTCACAAAATAAAATTGCTGTGCTTATAGTCAATTAATAAGTTTGAGAAAAAGTTTTTTTTTTTACTGTGATTTCAACTGCCGTCTTTTTCACAATATCCTTTCTTTCTCAAAATTCCATAATACTGATAATTATCGTTTTTTATAATATTGTTGCTTGATAACCAAAAGATAAATTTCAAACGTTTTTCGCCGATAATAAAGTTTCTATCCAATATCGGAATGATATCTGTCAAGTCCTATACTGGATTAACCCAGGAGGCAGCGCTGTTTAAGAGACAAAAAGTCTTCAAATGTCATCTATTTCTTTTGTCACTATATGATTTGTTACAACTGAAATATATCGACTTTTGATAAAACATCTGTACCTCTGATGCAGCATTAATTTTTCTTAAAAAATAATCAAAACCTATTGTGAATAGTAATCTGGTCATTTTCACGTAAAATTTTTATTATGTAATTTTTTTACAGAGAAAATTGATGCAGGCACTGGAAACCCCGCCGGCAAGTCTCGACGGTCTTATGCCTCTAGATGTGTACCAAAAAGCTCGCAATTATTCTTTAGATCAGAATACTTTTGGCAATTATTCCGATCTGTTCTCCACCGTCCTCAATACAGTAAGATTTCTGAGTCGCATTGGCAGTGTAGACAACTAAAAAGCTGCCTCAATTTTTTAATGGGCTGGATAACTACTCAGGATATTTTTTAAAATGATTAGTTTTCAATTTTATCTCATTACTTTCAGGTATTCATCCATTTATTTGCTTTTTATTACTTCTGGCAATGGGGCAACCAAATTCTCAAATCGTGCGGTCTTGGAACAGAGAACGAGATTTTGAGTAGCGCGGCTTGCATGTTCGTTATGAACATCGTTACTGCTATCACCAGTCTTCCCTTCAAGATATACAATGTATTTATTTTGGAGCACAAGTACAACTTCAACAAACAGGTAAAAAACATGTGCAAGATACTGCTGCTTTCTCATAAGTGAAGATATTTCTCCCAACTTTCATCACATTTGATCGATCAGTGACACAGACACAATAAGAAGAAAATCGATTTGTTTTTTTTTCTGAGCTCTTCAACGTTTGATGCCAGCTGTATTTTTTTCTTTCGTAAAACGTGTTTATCAAAGCAACTGTTAAACATACATGAAAATCCTTCTTTACGCCTATCAAGGAGTTCTCTGGAAGCATATCTATTAATTATAATTGTTCTGTGCCTTTCCGTATCCCGTCTATTCAACGTCTCATTCCCATATGCGTTGAATTCCAACATAGCTCAAATTTGAAATTCATTTCGATCCAGATTCTAGTAACGGACAGCGTAGAAGTTATTTTCAGGGTACAGAATGAGGAGCATAAAAGATGAAATTATTATGTTGAAGGCATGAGAGACATATTGTGCAAAAAAAAATGTTTACCTAAATATTTCTTGTACTCACATTGGCTTAATACATTTCGACGTGTCGTAATTGGACCGCTCATTACTTCTTCCAATTACATTGCCAGTTGAACCTAACTTATTTTTCTCGCGGGGCTTTGGCCAACGGGTTTCGAGTATCCAATTGAAGGCAATCGAGGCGCGTGCGAACATATGCCGACAAATTATTGATTGATTATCTTCTCTATATTTGGCAATAATCTATTCTTCTTTTATCGTAGATTCCATGGTACAGGGTCTTCTCCCTTACTACATTCCCCACCATATTTCTCTGCTCATCCCTACCTTGCAGCCGCAGCTGACTTCCCCCTCTGTATAGTATTTACCATGACATTTCTGCCATGGGCATAGGGAAACTGCAGAAAACCTATACCAATACAGCCGGTCCCAGGTTCGCTTTCCAGTTACGAAGCTAGTCGCGTTTCGTCGAGAAATAAATTACAGTCTACAGTCATACACACACGGACAGGTCTGTGTGCGTCACATCCGTGTAGAACTGCAGCTACGTCACGGCCGTATTTATTTTTCTCCGAGACTACGAGACTCGGATTCGAACCCGCGACCGCCCAATGTTCTGGTTCAGAGGCAGGCACGCCAACCTCTAGACCAGCACACCGGATGGCAATAAACTAATATATCATAATTATATAAAGTTGTCATAGAGATTAATTGTCCGTCACCGATCGATCTGTGACTCGAACCAAAAATAACAAGTAGAACGATTCGACGTTTGTTTTGCAGACTTCAGGATTCTTCGCAAAGGATCAATTGAAGAAATTCGTCGTTATGCAGATCATAGCACTGCCCATTCTTTGCGGCATTATTTGGATAGTGAAGAATGGGGGTGATAATTTTTTTTTCTACGTTTGGCTTTTCTCCCTCGTTGTGACGCTATTCATGTCAGTACTTTATCCAGAAGTGATCGCGCCCCTCTTCGACAAGTATTCACCGTTGCCCGAGGGTGAACTGAAGAGTAGTATAGAGGCGCTTGCCGCGTCGGTGAATTTTCCCCTTTACAAGCTTTACATCGTTGAGGGCTCAAAACGTTCGTCTCACAGTAACGCTTACATGTACGGCTTTTACAAAAACAAGAGAATCGTTCTTTACGACACTCTGGTAAAAGGCTACTGCAAATCCGAAAACGACGATGTCAAGGAGGATAAGGGATGCGAAGTGGACGAGGTCGTCGGAGTTTTAGCGCACGAGCTCGGACACTGGAAATACAGTCACACTATCAAGTCGCTGCTGCTCGCACAAGTAACTTCTTTCATTTGTACACGTAAAAAATACCGATTTGGACTTTTTGCGAAAATTTAATGATTTATTCGTGGATTTTCAGATAAGCTTTTGTATGAATCTACTGCCGTTCTCTTTGCTGCTAAACTACAAACCAATGTACGCTAGTTTCGGTTTTGTGGACCATCAACCAGTCTTCATTGGACTGATTATCGTCATGATGTACATTCTGACACCCCTTAATACCGTGAGTTTCTTATTTCAATTAAGGGTCACCAGTTATGGAGAAAAACGTGTACCAATCTAAAAATACACATTGTATCCACGTTATTTTATCTTGCTGACAAAGTTTGTCCAACAAGCAAATTGGTTTGTTAATGGAGGCTTCCGCAACGGAGGAAGCTCTGTGAGTGAAATAAATCAAAGAGGAAGCAGAATGCCAGGTTACAATTTGCACAATTTTATGCTGTTTCTCAATGAGACTTTATTTGTGTAAACAAATGATCACTTGTGAAATCTTAAAATTTGCGAAAGGTACAGCGTCTTCTGTATTTTATGCAAGTACACATGTCTCTAAAGCCCATTCCCATGACAAGTTCATGGGCAAATTCAATACCAACCAGTTATGAATCACACTATGTATCATGTTTAAAAAATTCAGACAGATGTACAAAAATTTTTACAAGTTTAAGTGCTTACCTACTACAAAAAGTTGCTAATTGGGATGCTTTACGAAATGTCTATCTCGCAGATTTGTACAAAATTCATTTCGAATGGTCGTCCAGTTATACACTTGGTCCCTTAGAAATTTTATTCGGACATCTAAAGATTAAAAATGGTTGGGTTTTTCTCATCTTTCGAAGAATTGACATTTTTAGCAAATCTGACTCGTAAAATCGATGTCCTTCATAATCAACGCGGGCAATGCTCTAGTGGTACTACTTGTGCTTAAAAAAATACACCCTGGTAGCGCAGAATTTGTTGTAATTTTAACGCGAACAAGACAAAAGTTCGCAAACATGTAGACAGACGATTTCTGTGAATGTAATTTTCCCCCGTTTTCGATCATTTCGAATGTATCTCAATCACAATTTTGACAAAAATGTCATCGAACCCTAGCTTCCTCTAAGCGGAAGATGAAGCAGCGGAGGCACAGCGATTTTAATCTAATATAGCCTGATTGACTGTTTCAGCTGGTGAGCTTTCTACTGACCGTGAATTCCCGAAGATTCGAGTTTCAGGCCGATCAATTTGGCAAAAAGCTCGGCCATGCTGAGGCACTCAAGCGCGCCCTGGTAAAACTGCAAAAGGACAATTTGGCCTATCCTCTCTTCGACAAACTTTATTCCAGCTGGCATCTTAGTCATCCACCTTTACTCGAACGTCTTAGCGCACTAGACAAAGAGGAATAGATTCGTGCGATATCTCTTCGAGGATTGGCTCAACGTACATGTGAATTTCGTAATTGATCGATAAGGATTATTGGTGTCGTTAACTAGCGCTAGCCAATTGCGAAGCCGACCGCGGAGAAATTCGAAACGTCGCTGATCGCGACGGATTTAACTACTCCGATATTTGTCGCAGAGGAGCTACAGAATCCTCATTCCGAGTACCCGTTTATGTTCATTTTTTATATCCGATAAATGCGTAAATTTATTATACAGCAACGATAATCTTCGAGGCTCGGAACCGGGAGCTCAAAACAACTCAAGGCATAACAAAAGTTTTGCCTTAAAATTCCTTCTATTAATATATGTCGTCCACAAATCTCCTGGGTAACAAAAAAGAGAAAGAGAAACATGGTATTTGTTGCTTCAATCTTATTAAAACTTTGCGTATGTCTCCGCCACAGCGTTGATCCAGATAGCCACGGCGAACGAACCGGCGTCGACATCGTTTAAAAATTGCCTCTGCTTGACGTAACTCGCTCGTCCGGTCCTGCGCAAAAGAAAAAACGGCGAATTACAAGTTCCACTTTGTTAGATATGGCGGGTTTTGTTTGTTTGTTTTTTTTTAATAGATAGAATGAATAACCGAGTAAGAAAAATTCGTTTTTCGAACCAACGGGCGACCTATAGTGCAAAACACGATATCTATCTAATCATTCCTTTCACTCACATTGGCTTCATGTGTCTCGTCGCCTCGCATCCGGACCACGCTGCTTTCGTCACTTTTTCGACTAGTTCATCGATTAAATTCGATAGATTTTCCTCCAGTGCTGTGCATGCCGGGATCAAAGTATCCAACTGCGACAAATTAAGGCACAGTGGAAAAATTGTTCGTCGTTTCTTTCACCTATATTTCATAACTATATCAAATATTATAACCGTTCCGCTACTTTCACAATTTGTTTAAGCATATTTGATTTAAGCAGTCGCAGATTTAAAGAAAGTATCCACACCATTGTTCGGTCTCCAGATATTGCTTTGCTGTATTTAGTAACGGCGGCTATACCACGTTTCCAAACTCGAAGCCAAACACGGCTCCAATCCTCGTCCTTTTGATATTGGGCCAATTCAGAAGCGGCTGCTTTAAACATTATGCTGTATATGGCGCCCGAGGTGCCGCCCATCTGCTCTTCCGCTATGCAGGAAAGTTGCATCAGCAGCGAGGCAGGATAAGCAACGTGCAAACGGTCCAGAGATGACAATATTCCTGAGAATAATACGTAACGCGTATATCATATTTCGGCGTGTTGGCGCTATTGGAATTATTTTCCAGAGCCGCAGTAAGGTTATTTAGTTAACGACGAACATTGGTGTCCGCCTTTGATTTACTTGAAACTCATGATGTGGTAGAAGTTTGAAAACTATTAGAGACGTGTTTTTTTTAATAGGCGGAAAACGGTTTTAAGGAATGCCACTACACCTTTAGGTGAGGCATGTCGAGCGGTGATTTTGCAGTTTCACCCGGGAGAATAGAAAATTCTTATAATGTAAAGCAATGGAAAATGCACGCATGGATTCATTGAAAATAATAAAATGAATACGGTATTATTGCATTTTTGCACATCAATAAGCTTAAGGGATCAAACCACCCCTTACTTAAACTAATTTATGTATTCTCATGTGCCGAAACTATTATATTTGTCTTAGAGGATAAACCGCCCGCTCTAGTGTACTTTCCATTCACGGTTTTAAACATTTGCGTATCTATTTCGTTAAAATTGCAGGGGGGTCGGCAGCCTCGTACTCATCAGTGCTCGTATTTTCATGTCGGCCCGCCTTCCGCTCCATTTTGCACGTCTCCATAGAAGCAGATTTTCAATAAAACCTTAATTGCGGGCTGCGTAAATAATATATTTGAACGGTACGCATTGACCAAGCAACAAAACTGGTACCCAGCTACGTTTGATGTGTTTTTTCACGGGTCTATATCTTATTCCTAGACCGTTTATTTAATTCTTTATTCTAATAAAACTGATAGCATTTATAAAATAAATGATAAAATAACAGATTGCCTAATGCACTCTTTTTCTCCTACTGTTAAAGAAAATGACAACGATATATCATTAAACCATCTTTTTGTATTGTATTGTTTTCGTTCATATCACCATTATCAGCAATGATGACTCATACGTCAAGTAATAATAATAGTAAACAAATGTCGTTAACATAATGTCGACTCTTTACAGCATCCCAGCTAACTACGTACAGCAAATGTACCGCTCATGTGGAGTACGTCGTACCGGTACTGTGACCACCACGTACAAGCGTACGGTATCGGTACATTACCGGTACGCTGTACCGCAAATGTACCGGTGGTGGTACCGTGAAGATGCGACTACTCTGGTACCCCGCACTGTCCAGATAACCACGTACCGCAGATGTACTGCTCACGTGGATTGCGCCGTTACGGTACTATGGCCACCACGTACGTGCGTACGATACTGATGCGGTAGCGGTATGCCGTACGGTATGCTAGGTACCGCAAATGTACCGCAAATGTACCGCCACAGTATCGATACGGCGTATCTCCACTGTATTAGTACTGTACGACTACGGTACCTCCACGGCACCAGTGCAGTACACCTACTGTACCCATATAGTTAAATTCATTAGCACATATTGTACTTGTACTGCACAGGTCGTACAATACAGCGCACGTTCAATGAACGGTTAAATTGTGCGTACCGGTTAAATTGTGCGAAAAAATCGGGCGTCTATTCCCAGCCTAAGGTTGGGAGTAGACGTCCGATTTTTTCTGTCCGACCATCCGATCCGACAGTCTGATCCGACTATCGGAAAGCACTCGTGCCATACATTTGTTTGAACATACAATACACATACGGTCCGAGTTGCGATAGTCGGATCGGATGTGTATTGCACACTGAGAAAAAGAAATCGTTGAAGGTGCAAAATGCATTTTGTTGTCTCGAAATTATGTTGTTTTAACAGTTGCTCAGACATGCTAAATAAGCTACAGTTCACACCACTAAAACTATCAGATTAACAAAACGTTTGTTATGCCAATCAAAAATCAAGTTGAACGTATTTAAAGATACATTTTGTTAAACCAACTGAATTTTGGTTGGATGAACGAATTTTTTTTTCAGTGCATGTTCAAATAAATGTATGGCACGAGTGCCTTCCGATAGTCGGAACGGATTGTCGGAAAGAAAAAATCGGACGTCTATTCCCAGTAGTACAGTCGTGCTGTATATTGGAATCGGAAAAAATTAGAAGAAGGCTAGTTTTTTGACAGGTGATTTTGTAGGTTCCGCGGGTGCTAAATCCAAGTTTGCCTACAAATCGGGGTGTGGTTTTTTTTAGGGGATGGCGTGGATTAATGCCAAACTACAATCCCGACGAGGTCGGCGCCGGGAGGAAAAATGTTCAGAAAAATCCCGGCTTTATTTTTGTTCACAGCGCCAAAGTCTAAGAAGTTCATTTTGGGGGTGAAAAAGTGGGGTGAAATTTTGAAAAATCAGTTTTAATTCGATAATTCTGAAGGAAAAATGCATACAGTTTTTGTTCAAATGAGACCGTTGTAGCCCTTAAAAAGACGCATCGATCGAGCATTTGATCATCCTTATATGATAATATCTTCACGCCCAAAAAAATTGTTGAAGTATAAAAAAAAGTTGTTTATTGAATGACTAAAAAACAATCGATTTTTCGAGGATGGTTTAAATGTACGAAATGTAGAGAATATTTTTCTTTATATTTTCGTTTCCATGGACCACCTTTGAATTTTGCTTTATCGAACCCTACGCGTGGTCTGAAAATTCAAAATGATATTCGGGGAAAAATATTGACCGAAAATAAAGAGATACGAGTTTGGCGCTGTGGACAAAAATGTAGCTGAGGGTTCAAGCTACAAATTGTTCCACGGCGGCGAATTCGTGCGGTCAATAGTTTTTCCAGAATTTCATTTTAAATTTCCAACCCCCAAGAGGGGTTGGAAAATCCAAATTCAAGGTTGGTCCATAGAAACGAAAACATAGAGAAAAATATTCTCTACATTTCGTACATTTAAACTGTACCCGAAAAATCGATTGTTATTCTAGTTATTCAATAAACAATTTTTTTTGGTATTTCAACAATGTTTTTGGGGGTGAAGATATTATCGGAGAGTGATAATGAAATACTCGATCGACGCGTCTTTTCAAGGGCTACAATGTTCCCATTTGAACAAAAAGTGTACGACTTTTTCCTTAAGAGTTATTGAATTAAAACTGATTTCTTAAAATTTCACCCTACTTTTTCACCCCCAAAATAAACTTCCACGACTTCGGCGCTGTGGACAAAACTAAGGCTGGGAATAGACGTCCGATTTTTTTTCCGACAATCCGACCCGACAGTCGGATCCGACTATCGGAAGGCACTCGTGCCATACATTTGAGTGAGCATGCAATACACATCCGATCCGATAGTCGGATCCGAATTCCGATAGTCGGATCGGATGTGTATTGCATAATCAAACAAATGTATGGCACAAGTGTCTTCCGATAGTCGGATCCGACTATCGGATCGGATTGTCGGAAAGAAAAAATCGGACGTCTATTCCCAGCCTAAAGCCCGGATTTTTCTGAACATTTTGTCTCACGACGCTGACTTCGTAGGGGTTGTAGTTTGGCATCAATCCACCCCCATGCCCCTCCATCCCCTAAAAAAAGCCTGCCCTCCCCCCCCCCCCCTCGATTTTTAGGCAAACTTGGATTTAACACCCGCGGTACCTACAGAATCACCTGTCAAAAGACTGGCCTTTTAATTTACTCCGATTACGGTGGTTTTCAGCGACAGCACGACTGTACTATAGCCTAACATGTCCACTCGCTATCACATCTGCACTCCGGCTCCCGTTTTCACCAATCGGCTTCGCACGCGGGCGCGCCGCGCGCACGCGTACGCCAGGCTATTGCCGACTGGACACCAGCATCCCAGGTAGTAATTTTCAAAAAGTTGTCCAAAAATCGGCTAAAATGTCCGCCCGGAAGTTATCTTAACGTCAACAACCATTAGAAAAGATAACTGTTGGACACATGATAACTTATAGGTAACTTCCAAGCGGACATTTGGTACCCATTTGGAGAACTAATAGACAACTATTTTGAAATTGCTACCTGGGATGCTTTTTCGAGGGCGGGCTTATCGAACGCTCCCCTTAACGCCGCTAACAATTAGTATTCAATATTTTTTGATGAGTGGTCCAAGCGACACGTGTTCTCGACCGAACTTTGAGAATCCGTTTATTGTCGAAAAGCACGCCTCGTACAACATGTATATACCATGCGCGACTGACCATGTCACGGGAGAATATACGGAAATTCATTTTTTCTATCAGTACATTTGCAGGACGACGTACCTCCATGGTACCGGTACAGCATACCGGAAATGTACTGCAGTAGGCGTACCTCCACGGTACCGGTACGGCATACCGCAAATGTACTGCAGTACGGTGTACGTCCACGGTTCCGGTACAGTACAATGCAAATGTACTGCAGTACGGTGTACCTCCAAAGTGGCGGTGCCGTCGTGCTACGGCGTACTCCACATTTGGTACTCCACCATTGGTACGCTGTACCAATGGTACGCTTGGCTAACTGGGATGCACATCTTATAACTGCTACCCAATAACCACATAATGCTGTGGTGGAGCCAGCCCCCTGACACTGGCCTACTATTTCGATACGATAAACGAAAACGCGTTTTGTCCCGGCTTTTTAGTTCTTAAAAGTGCCACTACCTAGCGTTGGCTGTTATGTGACAGCCTTCGGCTCTAAATACTCCGATCAGCTAAACGATTCGATACTTTCTTTCGTGCTATTATCGTTATTGCGATAACAGCACGTACTGTTACAGCGATAACAGGATCCATCATACACGCGAATAATGGTTTTCGAAAAGTTATCTACACTAGACTTTTATTCATGTAAAATATTCGAAACACCGGCGCAACGTACATATATATGCATGCCTGTCACAAGACTACTAGCGCCACAGTGCGGCAAGGACATTTTGCGAACAGCATTCATCTACCGGTGTCAGCCCCCTGGGTGGAGCATACCGTACCAGTGACGGCACAATACCAGTACGTCGTGCCGGTATGTCGTACTGCCATTGTGCCAGTACTGTACTGGTATGGCGTACTAATCCAGTACCAATACGGCGAACTAGTACGGTACCAGTATGGCATACCTCTTAAGTGGAATTCGTCTATTGGAACGTTCTCCGTGCACGCAGTACATTCTACCAAAGAACAGATATTACATGGAACAACAGGTCTTATGGGGCGATTTGGCAAGATTCCTTGGGGGAGTTTCATAGTTACTCCCCCAACCACCTAAAGCGCTGCCTGTATCGATGTGCACGGACACATCCGCAGGCGCGCTCGGCTCCACCCAGTTCTACCTCTTCCTATGCTCGAGCCAACTACAGTTGAGGTGATTTCGCAGCGACGGTCGAGCGGTCTAAGGCACGTGCTCGTTATGCCGGGGAGCCCCGGCTTTAAAATTATCTGTTTTCGCTCCTACTCTCTCGCTCCTTTCCATCTCACCCGTTCCATCTCTTTTTAGCATGCTGTCAGCGATTTCTTTCAAGGAACGTGCTACGCGGTACAGAATGTCGTGCGACAAAAATTGGCTGAGATATTCACTAGTAAATTCCAAGAGTGAGAAAACAATAGCACAGTAGTTTCAGCGTCCAAGCAAAAGTGGGCGCGGGTTCGAATCGCCGTTCGCGCAAGTGGATGCAAATCCTTTGATTTTTGTTAAATGGGAATTGAAATGGAAAGTTCAAACTTTCAATTTCGAATGTTGAAATTTGAATTTGGAACCTTATCCGGTCGCCCAAATAAAGTATTAATCAATAAATAAAAAATGATAGACAATATTGTCCATTGTTAACTCGAAAGATGTAAAGATCTTTAGATCTTTACATCTTTCTTACGTTTGTCGACTTCCGTTACCCATTGTTCGATTAAACAATGGATAACAATTTTTAATATGTTTATTTATTATTTAATACTTTATTCGTCGACTGGATTACGTTTAAAACTCAAATGTCAAAATGAAAAATTGAAAATTCAAATCCAAATGCCCGAATGTGGATTCTAACGCTCGCGCGCGCTCGCTTGGACGCCGAAACTACTGTGGCATTGTTTACTCACGGTTGGACTTTACTCGTAAATATCTCGGCCAATTTTTGTCGCACATTTAAAAAAAGCCTTTCACTTTGAAAAAAAATATTATTCTTAAAAATAGGAATACATTTTTTTATCGTTTTCAATGTATATCCCGTATGTAATGTATTAAGGCATTCTTTTCATGAACCTGAATATTTAACAATTAATTGATTTTCGTCTATAAACAAGTAAAAATACATCCTAATATGCTGGTAAAATGTCAAGCCAAGTTACCGAACCTTTAACGAAAAATTGCAACGCTCAAAATCGTATTATTTGTACGGCGCTTTATGGAGATTACAAGCTGGCCACATTTCCATTTAATAATTTATACACTGAAAAACTCTAGATGCCTGATATAAACTGCTCACGTGTGTAAAAAAATCTAACGATTCCTCAACGAGAATGAACTTCCGAAAAGCTGTTACACCCGATTTGGCTAAAATTTTGCACGGATGTTCCATTTAATATATAAAGACATCCCCTAAAGGGATTTTTGGCGTATTCCAATAGTTTACGAGATATCGAAATTGTTTGGGTTTTTAATCGTTTTTTGGGGGGACGGTGTTTGGGTTTGTTTGTGTTTGTGTGTTTGGGTTTGGTTGGCTTTGTTTAGGTTATATAGATATACTTGCAGGGCCAAGCGCGGCACGCTAGCCACCAGTGAAGTCGGAGGAGTAGGGATATGGATCGGCCGTGGCGAGCGATGTAGATATACTCGTGCGGGCTAAAAAATAAACTTTAAAACTCGATTTCTCGTTAACTATTGGAACTATTGGAACTTTAAAATTCGATTTCTCGTTAACTATCGGAACACGCCAAAAATCCCTTCAGGGGATGTCTTTATATATTAAATGGAACATCTGTGCAAAATTTCGGCCGAAACGGGTGTAATAGCTTTTCGGAAGTTTATCCCGTAACGACAATAAAAACAGGGGGTCCAAATGATTAAAGAAAATATTTAAGATAAAATTTTGTAGCCACGGCCTTTCAGGAAAAATGCAAAAACGTCTGAATCTACAAAATTTGCGCAAACTTTTTTATTCCAGTTTATTGTTGGGTATAATAATTGATAGTGACTTATTTTTACTAAGCGCCACTATAATTTATCACCGATTCAGAAGGCCCCCCCCCCCCCCCCAAATACGGCCGTCCGTGACAGAAATATCTTAACGTGAGTTTAAATGATGCGCTGTCTCCTACCAAACCGCCCAATGCTTGGTCGGTCAGTCGGCCATTAATACAAGCGGGACAGCACTATAGCCCAGCCCCCTGACACTGGCCTACTAATACTATACGATAAACCAAAACGCGTTTTGTCCGGGCTTTTTAGTTCTTGAAAGCGCTACTACCTAGCGTTGGCTGTTACGTGACAGGCGTCGGCTCTAAATATTCCGATCAGCTGAACGATTCGATACTTTCGTTTCGTGCTGTTATCGTTATTGCGATAACAGCACGTTCTGTTACAGCGATAACAGGATCCATCATACACGCGAAAAATGGTTTTCATAAAGTTATCTACACTAGACTTTTATTCATGAGAAATATTCGAAACACCGGTGCAACGTACATATATATGCATGCCTGTCACACGACTACTAGCGCCACAGTGCGGAAAGGACATTTTGCGAACAGCATTTATCTACCAGTGTCAGCCCCCTGCTATAGCCCGATAGGTATGCGCGAGAGCAACCGCGAGAGGCCTGCTTGAATCTGTATAATTGTGTGTGGCACACCGATACATCGCCGCGCAGTCTACCGGCGGAAATACTAACTTCATTTTTTCTGACAAATATTAACACGGGCCCTGGTGTTCCATGTAATGTCTGTTCTTTGCCTCAACATAGCCTCCATGTTTCGGCAAAACGAAAAGAAACTGCTTCCGCCCTGTTGAACGACGTCCTATGTTATGCCCTAAATCACGGTCTTACATACAGGTCTTGAAACTCTGGTGGTGGGGGTATGTCCTCGGATTGAAGCACCGGCTGTTTCGCCTAGGGACCACGATTGTCGCTGCAATAGAGTGATGCAGGCTGTGCGAGAGAGACGGAAATCGATTGTTAACTCATAGGAACCTAACCTAGCTGTACAATTGCCCAGGCAGCATAAATGTCCAATTGGCATCGATAAGTTACCGTTGTCAGGTTACCTTTAAGACATGACCGTAAGATAACTATTCGACATCTTTCAAATGACATCCCGTATAATGCTGCCGTAAAGTTATCTTTTTTATGATATCTTTCGGCGATGAAAACGGATGTCTAGAAGGTATCCCAAAATATTATCCAATTGATGACTTCTTTAAGTTATCAAAAAGTTATCTATTTACGGTTATCTATTGTATCTAGTTCAACGTTATCCGAAGGATATCATAAAGACGAATTACATAAGACGTCTTTTTCATGACATCTTTCAGATATCGGTAATATGCTGTCTTTTAAGATATTTGGTATTGGCGGGAAATAGTAAAAAGTCATGCAAATGTTGTCCTAAAGATCACATTCAACGGATCACTTTTATCATAGTGCGAATGTAGCGTGTCATATTTCATTTCACCGGCAAAAAATTGTGTGTAACAACAAGTAGTTGAAAAAATGTTGTTGAAATATATATACGTGAGTGCCTTTTATCCTACTATTCTTTTCGCCTCTGTGAGTACATATATGTATTTAATGTACTTTCTTTTTATTCTGAAAGCGTAGATCTGCTTTTGAGGTTATCCAAGGGATCATTTGGAGCATGGCAACCACCAAAAGACGTGACTGCAACGGGAGAGAAGTCTAACAACGACTGTACCGTCTTTATAATATTAAATTACATTTGACTTATAATGAATTAATCGATGTTTTATTTATAATGACCTAACCCACTTCGAAACCTACATAACAATATCTTATCAATTTCTTCATGATAAAAATTAACTTATTAACAGGCAAGAATATTGAGCTATATAAATATTCTAGACTATTAATAGGTTAATTTTTAAAAAGAAATGGATAGGGTTTTGTTATACATATATATCGCCAATAAATAGATATCTTTTCGATAGCACTCTTCGATACCGTTAAGATGTCGTTTTGTTAACCTCATTCGGATGCCTATTGGACGACTTTTAGATGGCAGTGGTATCTTGGCATTTTTGTGCCTCTAAGAAGATATCTTTCAGATATATCGATTTGATGACTTTGCGCTAACGTACCGACAACCGAAAAGAGTTAACCCTTTGTCGACACTTTGTTAGGCCCGATTCCACAACTCTCGGTTAACCGAGTTAACCGAAGTTTAAGGGAAATTGGACCAATCAGAACCACGCTGAGCCGGCTAAACTCCGGTTAACTCGGTTAACCGAGAGTTGTGGAACCGGGCCTTAACCATTAAAAGGTGCCGTATGGTTAACTATCGGACACAAATAAGTTATCTGCCAAGCGGACATAAGTGATACGTTTTGTAATACAAAACGGCGTCTTTTTGGACAACCAAAAAGTTATCCGTATCCGTTTCGCGATATCTTTCGGATACCATATAGATAACATTTTGCTACCTGGGTAGCTGGTGTAAGCAAATTATGATATTCAATGTCAAAAATGCATGATGGACCTAAATACAATTAAAAGTAACTTTATCGTAAACCTGAAAAAAACCAAAAGACTATAGTTATCCAAGTGGGTACAATGAATATGAATGTTTTTTTATATAGGTGTCAATGTGAGCTCGTGTTGGTCGAGGGGTTCGGTGCAAGCTTCGTAATGCTGCTTTCAGGGGTTCGATCCCTGTGCGCTCGGTTTTTTAAAAACATGTTTTAGCTTTTATAAAAAAAAATAGGCTTTACGCGCTGTTTTAATTGACCGGAAAATAAGTGGCAACTATTCCAGACTGAAGTGGAATCCAGACCGAAACACTTGCAGGATGTATTTCTTGAAAATGAAACAAATACTTAAGAAACAGTGCTTCTTTTGCAATTCTTTATTCCCTCTTCGAAAAATTTTAATGCATGTCCCAAGAAACATTTTCAATAATCTCTACTTTGCAGTTTCTGAAACGGTTTGCGTTGGTAAATTTAAAAATTACCTCTTTTCCGACCTTTAAGCGAAGGACTCTCGAGTAGGATAAATGAAAATAATTCACTAACTTTGTTTTATGTTTTCCAGCATGGAAAGTATTTATTGTAATGATCCCAAAAATTTTTCATTTTTTTCAGTTTCCTGGCTCCAACGCCTGTTTCGCCCATTCTCGATGAATATATTTCGGTTCGAAATGATTTTCGCACACAGCGGGTCTCGGCTGTAATTTCCCAACTCCCGGTATCGCGGCCTCCCATTTTTTTAATTGCGCCAAGCCTCTCGGCACCCGAAACACTGAGCGTTTCGATTTTTCACTCCGAGATCCTGTTTTACACGTTGGCACAATACACCACTTAGTCATTTTTCAATATCACCGTTTTTACAAGTTTACAAGTAGAGCACGTCGCGTGTGGTCGCGTGAATCAGCGGTTCTGTTTGGGTTTTGTTTACTTTTGAAATCTATTTCCGTCTCTCTCACACAGCCTGCATCACTCTATAGCAGCGATCCTCGTGGTCACGAGTTGAAACAGTCAGTGCTTCAATAAGAGGCCATCCCCCACCACTGAAATTTTGAGCGAGTTTCAAGACCTGTATGTAAGACCGTGCCCTAAATAGTGGTATATGCTAATAATGCTTAGAAGTGTCGCAAAGTTAGAGACATACGTGCCCGTTCATAACCTCGAAATCAGGCCGAGAAGCTGTCAACAATGAATGTCGGTCATAGTGAAAAACAATCGCTGGACATAAAAGTTTGTACTGCAGCTCTCTATAATTTAGAAGAAATTTAAAACTGCAATAATTTTGCGATTTTATCAAAAATTATTTTACGTTTGCAAAAAATGCCACTATTTCGTCTTTTTCTAGACATTTCTAGAAACGTCATTTATGAAAATAGATCGCTTATTAATATTAAGAAATTATTACTAATTAAGAGCATGAGAACAAATAATTTTCCTCGTTAATTATCCCGCCCAAGTAGTTGAGGTCGCTGGGCATAATTACGGAATGTGAATAAGCCAAGTAGCATTTGTGCCGTTTACGACATTGCTATGTTTGCACAGCCTACTATTTGGTGTACTTGATTTTCGCACAAATTCGTGATTGAAAACATGAAGTTTTATAACAGGGTTCCGGACATTCATTTTCATGTTGCCAAGGGTTATGATGGTTTGATAAGGGCTTGATAAGTAGTCGACCCGTACCTATTTTTCCTGCTCCATGGTAGGATTTTTTTAGCAGATATAAATAATGTGCTGAACATTTTTCGGGAGGTTTCTATTAGGGTAATGTGGTTTCTGAATTTCTTTTCTAAAAAACGGTACTGTGCATCGTACCCGAATTGCACAGCATGATCAGCAGAAGCGTTATATACTTCCAGAAAAAATTTCAACTTGGGTGGTAGCATTTTGACCTGGCCCCATAACAACCTTGAGTTTAAGTTTAATGAATTTGGTAATTCTGAAAAAATAATAACCAAATTCGGACTATCAAGAATTTTTGTGAACTGTGACCCTAATCACCCATTTTTGGTACTGTTTATGCGAATTGAGAACGTTAAAGATATTTCTTAATATTCCGAAAGATGAAAAGTTGCATAAAAGTTGAATTGTTGCAGCAATTGCCATTAAATTCAATCCGAACAGTATTTCAGCCGCTCTGCTTGTGCCTAAGAAATTGGCCTGTCTCAAAATTTGTAAAAATTAGTGCACAAATCGAATATTTGTACATGCACATACATCTAGCCTTTTTTTTAAATTACATTTTTTAATATGTTTAAACATTCTGAACAATCCCATTCAAATCTTGAAAATGAACATTTCGCCAAAATGAACGACGATAGAATTCCACAAGGTCCGTTGCTCCAGGCATTATTTTAATGAAAACGGTTTGTCATATAGTAAGGAGTTAGACTAGGGAACAAACCTTCAGCGAGTTGTCGGTGCGTAAATCCGCAATCACCATCACCACAACCGGAATCCAAATTGTTGATTTTCTCCTCGTTTTGAATGATTCTTACACAGACATTTTTTAAGCACTCTCCCATCAGCGCTGCTTGTTGATCATTAAATTTTCTTCCGGAGAACTGTGCAGCTTTGCGACTCGTCTCATCAATGTGAACTGTTGGTTGATCGTTAAGCGGCACACTGTAAGAGCATCCAGGCCAGCAAGGAGCGTCAGTCTCGTCGTCGAGGCTCTTGACAAAGAGATCTAATTTCTCATCAGTAAGATGTAGAATCGAGACGTGCATTCCAGCGCTGCCCAACGATGTCATCAGACTTCCAAAATAAATGCGCAGGGGTAGGATACCCCGGTTTTCTGATTAATGATGGACAGAAATGTGCAGCAGTTTAGAAATTCAATGAGAACTTCGAATGCGATGTGAAGCGGGCGCGTATTATTCAAGCTATCTACCGTCATGTGTTTTTTTTAACTAAAGTGCCACAAACTTACTCAATTGTTTGGCAACTTCGTGGACCACAATTGCCTGCTCCAATTGACTGGAGGCGCCGAAATTATTGACAATTACTGCGACGCTGCAACCCTCTGTCAATGACAGGGTCGCAATTATTCGATCCAGAAGGATTTCCACGATTTTTGAAGCCTCACTCCATTGTATTCGTTTGTATCCGGCTTCACCGTGAACTCCGAGGCCTATTTCCATTTCGTCCCGCGGAATTTCGAACATGGGTCCATGACCTACGTTTCATATGGAAAATAGAGAACGCTATCGAAAAATTCAATCATAAGCGATACAGTAGAACCTCGATTATCCGAACCTCGATCATCCGAACCCTTAATTATCCGAACGATGACTTAGTTTATCCTAATGCTCAATTATCCGAACGTTCGCGCGAAAGATACATTGTTGCTCGCTGCCACCGCCGTGAGCAATAATGAGCAACCCAACGCAACTTCTCCTTCTCAAACGGCTGCGGGACTTAGCCGCTCAAAAACGCGTTACAGCCGTTTGTCAATTAAAAATGGACGATTTAAAAAAATATATAAAAAAGACATTCGATTTTTTTCAGGTGTTTAAAGTACATATATATATATATTTCAACGTTAATATGTATGTCAAATTTTAATATATATGTATGTACTGTTTTTATGTAAAAAGATGTTGTTTATGATCTCGTCCCAAAAAACCCACGTTTCGATTATCCGAACTAGTCTCGGTCCCAATTGGTTCGGATAATCGAGGTTCTACTGTACATTTTAAGGATTTCGTAGCTACGAAGAACGCTCGTAAATTCGCCGCGAAGGTCTTTCTGTATGCCAGCACATACCTCTATCTGTGTGACCGGTCGATTCAAAAACTTATTATGATTTATCAAACAACAGATGAATTGGTAAGGTGGAAAAAAGTAATTGAGCGTTAATTTTATATTACAATTCCGTACGTATCTAAGGAGCTACGAAATCCTACTGCGATGTGCGTTCGATCATGGACTTGCCCACTTTACTTTTATTTTCAATTATTTTGATGCAGAGGTGAATTTTGTTCAAAAAAAATATATATACCTGGCAGCGAGCAGGGCGAAAACCCCACACCGTACGTGGCAATATTCTGTGCTACGATTTGTATTTCTCTCGTTATTTCGTCCAGAGATTTTCCGGACTGAGCAAGCGAACCAGCAATTTTAATCACGAACAACAGGCCCACCAGACCCCGTTTTCCGGCACGGCCTTGTTCTTCTATTGGTATGCTACAATCGTCACCCACTATCACATCAGCGATCTGACACAAATGTAATTGATATTATGGAAGGGTCGTTCTGCCTTAGCATTTTTATCGGTATAATTGTTTGTTTTTTAAATCATTTTATGAACTAATTTGGAAAGCTTATGAGAATCATTCATAAGGGTTTCTTCACCATTTCTTTTGTTAGCTTCATTATTGTATACATCCTGCATCAGTCGTCGTTAGTTGTAATCATGTCTTACATTTCTTAGTGTGCTACTATAACTGTTTTACAGAGTTGGAAATAATTATAATAACGGTCCCATGAAACAATTGCTGTTTAAGAATTATTTATATACGAAGGAGGGCGAATTGAATAAAGGTTGTATGCAAGTAATAAGTGGTATTAGAAAATTCTACAAGTTATACTCGATTGCACTCACCTTTAGGTCATCTTGTTTAGCACCTTCAATAGCTATCCCAAAGTTCAACCTATCTCCGGTATAATTTGGGATTACAACCAAAATACCAGCTGAAAACGTATAAATGGTGTTTGTCATCCGAAAATATTGATATTCGCAATCAATCGACTGCGTCGGTTTTTAATTATTCGCAGGGACTTAACGAAATTTAAACGTATGAAAACCCCCACCATCATTGTTGTGTGAAACGCAAAGGAAAGCGTGCAATATATGGCTGGAAGGTGGCGCTGCGAACACACTGCCGGCGACTGCGGCAGTTAACATTCCGGCACCTACGAAACCTGTCAGAGGCAAACAAGTTTTTACGTCATTTTTGTTTTCTACTAATGCTGCGTATATTTCGTAACATGCCCAACACTAGAGCATATAATGGGCCACCCTATTTGAACTCAAAAAGAGAAGTATCGCAAAAATGGCTAGCAGCTTGGTTGCAATCATTTTCATAAATAGATTTAAGCCAGCACATGTTTAGGCAATTCGCTAAATTTGTCTGCATTTTGACTGCAGAATAAAAAGTATGAGGCTGTATATAAAAATTTGACGGTAATCTCGATATGATCTTAACGCTACCACCAGTAAGATTGATCATATTTGCGAAAACGTTGAAACCCTACTCGGTTTATCTAAAAAAATTTCCGACTAGGCTAGTTGTTGTCGAGGTTTTTCGTTATTCCACTTAAAATGGGTAACCTGGTACGGTTTCTTGAAGAAAAAAACAATAAATACGGCGTGGGGATAGTTGCAGACAGACCTGCTGCAAAAGGTTCGTGACCGCTTCCTCCACCGCATACAATAGCCACTTTGTTGCCGCGCTGATGCCACTACGAAAAGTATGATATTTATTTCTCTACCCTGTGCTTTTTCATACATAGCAGGCAACAGAAATAAAAGTTATGCCAAGGACGCAAGATAAACAAAAATGATGATTAATACTTCATTCGAGATTTCTCAATATACGCGACCAAGGTCTTACATACAGGTCATGCAACTCTGATAGTGGAGGGTTGCTCTCTTCACGACCCAAAAAGTACTCCTGGGAACCCGCTGGTCGCTGTAATAGAGGGATGTTCTGTGCGACAGAGACAACAATGGCCGCACATGCGCGTTATAGCCTAACCTAAGAATATACATTTTCTAGAAGTTATCTAAAAACTAATGATATTCCTAAGCAAATATAAATGCATCCGTATAAATCCGAAAAATATATCCAGGTATTAATTGGGGAATTGTCCATTAATCCTACCATTGAGTTCCAATCTAGACTATTAAGCATAAATCTATTTTGTTCTTTTGTGTAAAATATATTCTATATACATAAATAGCTGCGGAAAAAGAACGCGAATTTGAATAAATTATAATTGGCACGAATAATTGAAGTTACTGCCCACAAGTATTTCTGTGTACACGACTGCTATTTTCACTAAGAATGAATATAGAGATATTTCAACACTCGGCTGACCACACTATGGGGTAACCACATACTTGGAATCACAGAATACGCAGGTATGGTTTCACTATCGAAACAACATCCCTCGATACTAGCGACATAAAAACGCCTTTCCAGCGGGAGTCACCCCCAACATTAAAATTCTATCAAGTCGCAAGACCTGTGTGTAAGACCGTGTTCGTGGGGGAAAATTTGTTCCCCTCGGTTCTTATTCCACATTAGAACAAGTGACGGTGGTACCTTCGATCGTATATTTTTGCCGCCGTTGCAATGTAAATTTAGTTTGTTTTATTACACTCACGTTATTTTCTAATACCACTCTTTTTGACGCATGATAATCCAAACGTGGATACGCAGAACAAAAACCAGCCAAACTTTCCGAGACCGTGTCGTTCACGTGGTTCACAAACATTTTTGTCGCCATTTTGTTACGATAGTGCGTGTAACGGTTTGCCTAATTTCTGATATATTTATTGATATTTTCACTGCGAATCCACGAAGCAGTACCCTCAACGTCGCGGCTCTCAATGACTGAACGTACTCTCAACAGATCGAGATAATACTGACCCAATGAATGTTTGACCTTGCATCTTCCGGCGAGGTCGTTTTAGTTGATAATAAGCGTCGAAATCATTAGGTCACGTTTTTAATCGTGGGTATATATATATATATATATATATATATATATATATATATATATATATGTGTGTGTGTGTGTGTGTGTCTGTGTGTGTGTGTGTGTGTGTATATATATATATCCATATAAGTCGACTAGAACGTGAATGAGTCAAGTTCGATCTACAATATCGATTAATTCAACGAATTCCATGTAAACATAGTTATATAACTCCATATACGTAAATATGTGGCGAATACGGACGTTCAGTGGTGGTAAAGAGCCACGGTCTTCTATTTACGCCGGGGGCCCACTACGGTCTGAATAGAATAGTGATGCCACGACCTATCTACGATAGCGTATCTGCCGAGGAACTTCAAATCCTTTCCGTGCGTGGCACTACGAGCACGTAGGACACGTCTAACTTCTTCCGGTCGGTAGCAGAAAACTATTGAACTAAAGCATTTTTAAGAATGCTTTATAAATACGCTACAAAACTTCCAAATTTAAAACAGAAAATATCAGTTCCGATAAAAAAATTATTTTCTCCAAGCGATATCAAATTCTGTTGTGGCTTCGTAATGTTTAAGATATAACAAACATTAAATCAATGTACTCAGGATCTCGAAATTTTTTTAAACAAAAAACTTCTTCAACCTCACAATTTTCTTATATCGAAAATTGTCGCATTCTGACAGTTCTATAGTTATGAACAAAATACCTCTCGTATGCTCATAACAAGAAAATTATTTAAAATTGGATGTAGTCTTGAATATATTCGTCAGAGTTCTTTTCATAAACATTCCAATTCGTCAACGTTATTTTTTTGCAATAACGCTTTTAATTTCTCCAAACAATCGAACGTTTTTTGTTTTTGGATGGACAAGTCTTCCTCGCATTTAATATTGACGAGATACGCCTCTAGAAGTTCTGGGTAAGGTTCCGACCCCCCCCCCCCCCCCCCCCCCCCGATCGAGCTGAAATTTTGCACAGACCTCCCTTTTAATATTTCAAGACAAAAATCTTGAGAAAAAACAAGACAAAAGGTGTTATTGGCGTCGCCAAAAATACCTAACGGGATTTTTGGCGACGCGCAATAGTTTCTGGGTTTGGGCTTGGGTTCGCTTAGATTTGTATGTTTGGACAAAACGGAGAGCGCGATAACATATACAGGGTGTCCCAGAACTGAATGCGTTCCCTGACATGGGGGGTGGGGTGAAATTCTGAGTCGATTGATATACGCATGTGTGCACCGGCGTACGCTGGCTCATAGGGCGCACCTGATTGGCCCGCCTTAAAAAATTAATTATAATTCAGGGGTCGATCTGAGACCCACACATGCTTACATCAATCGACTCACAAGTTCACCCTCAATCTGCCATGTCAGGGAACGCATTCAGTTCTGAGACATCCTGTACAGGTATGAACGGAGACGTAGCACATATAGATATAGTTGACACGCGTTAAAATAAATTACTTTAAAATTCAATATCTCGAAAATTATCGCGAGTCGCCATCAATCCCTTTAGGGTTTCTCTTAAAATATTAAAAGAAAGGTTTGTGCAAATTTTCAGCTCGATCGGGGAGTTCGGATCCTTATTCGAAGTTCTCTTATACCGTTACCACTATAAGATGCAACAGCCTTAAAAAAAATTTCACAGCCTGATCTTTCGGAAATTTTTTTTGCAAACAATTATTTTTGTGTAATGAATTATGCAACAGACTATGCCAGCTATTACGTTATTTTGATCAGTTACAAAACATAGCATGTCGTCACACTCCAGTCGAAATGTATGATTAACCCTAGGAGTACACATATTTTTCGCTACTTACTAGGAAAGGTGGCAAGGTGTCCCCTTCCGATTTGAATTAAATTTGGCATGTTTGTAGAATGATTAAAAATAAGCGAGATATATTTCTTTTTATATCGGCGGAACCCGATTTTTAAGGAGTGAACCGCACCCTTTCAGGTTTCGGCGATAATTTTTTAATGGAACGGGATACGAAAAGATTCAAATTGCGACAAGGCTTAATTTTCCGAGTGCAATTGGAGATGAGAACGGTGCAGATAACAACAAACTTTATATTCTTTGTTGCAAAAATGGATTTTTTTCCATACGAATCTTCGAAAAATTGTAAACGCTTGGGATAGAAATTTGCAACCATGGAGGGAAAGAAAAAGTAGCGTACACTTATTTTTTTAATGTTTTTTCGGCATCTTACAATTAAGGGGTTCAAACTGCTCTTCGATTTTTTAGCCAAGAGCATCGTATAATCAGCATGCCTTTTGCGATTCCGGGTTAAATTCCCGTCAATATAGTTGTGTAATTTATGGGCGCTCTACCCCCTCCCGCCTCCCTCGCACAAGGAAAACGCTTAAGGTTCTTACCTTCCGCCATGGACGAGCTTTATAGAGTTAAAGTAGGTTACAATAAAAGTACAATGAGTCAAAATATTATATACGAATTTTCTGGTTTTGGTAGAACGGGTTTAAGGGGTCAAGCGCACCCTTAAAAAAAATTCTTTCTATAATTGGTGAACGGGCCGGGTTAAAAATAAAGTTCAAAGGGAAAAAATGTTGTATTCTTCGGCGTAAAATGGCGTATTGTTTATTGCAATAATTCGTGAACTACTGGTAAAAATCGCTCTAAAATTTTCCGCTGATATGGGCTCAGATATAGCCTTTTGCAATAACGGACTCATTGCGTGCTTCGGGAAGCATCTGCACTACAATTGTATATTTGCGAAGAAATTCTCCCCCGACACGCACTGCCTTTGAAGACTACAATATAATCGGAAAATGGTGTGGCACTTACTTATTTAATAAACGTTTCAACTGTATATTTTGTATGGATTATAGTTAATACCAAATGATAGTCATGATGAACCGTTTGAAACCAAGAGATTTCTTATGCTACACACAAGTGATAATAGCTGATAATAGCTGCTTCCATGTGCGACATGTCGCATATGTCGCACATGCGACATATGCGACCGCATATGTCGCATGTTAGTGCATTTTGTAAAAAGCAAGTCTTTGGGATTTTTTAATTTTGGAGGTTTTTTTTCTTCGTAACCGCTTATGTACCACGCATCTTTAAAAAGGTTTGTAAACCGTGAAGAAGAAAACTGGTTGTGTGTAAGAGATTGTAACGCATCAATATTGACCCTCAAGTACAGATTGACGTCATAATTGTATAATATTACTGCCAGAAAAGTGTTTGACGAAATGTTTTCATAGGTATACGGAAGCCATAAACATCGAGGGGCTATATCATTCCCGTTGTACAGGGTGTATAACAATTATGTGTCATCACTCCGCCAAATTTTTTTATTGGCTTGAAAAATTCTACTAAATGAGGGGAACAAAAGTCAGAAAGGAACCATGGGTTGCAAATGAGCCCGTCGCCCAGAAAATAAAAAATATAATATTGAAAATTCGGAAATATGAGTTTCCCGGATCGTGGATAGGAGAAACACAACAATAGCGAGGTAAGCACCAAATAAAGCCCTCAATCACTTAGCCAGTGGATTCTATTATTTGAAGAAAAAAAGAAATTCACCGTTGTCCGACTTTCACCACGAGGAGGTGAACGGATAGGCACATGGCAAATGACAACAACTTTTGAGGCCACTGTTGTCACAACTTCAGGAGTCGTGTGTGTTTGTGTGTGTGTGGCATCAGGTAGCGATCAGGTCTCCGTGGTTCGTCACTCCCAGGGTATATACCGACTCCAAACCCTCGCTGCCGTCTTTTTAATTATCGCCTGGTCGATTTTATCGCGGGCCACGACGTTGGCGGTAGTAGAAGGGCTAGGCCGATTCTAATTCAGGGATCCCAGTGGGGAGCGGGGCTGTGGGGTCCAGCACGGGGAAGTCAAGTGCGTGGGTATGCACGGCGGAGGGGGGGGGGTCTAGCGCGGGGAAGCCAAGTGCCTGGGTATGCCTTGTGGAGGGGGGGGGGGGGGGTTCTAGCGAGGGTATGTGACGTCACGGAGAAGCATGTCCGGGGCCTTTGTGGCGGAGGGGGGGGGGGTAGCCGTGTGGTCCGAAGAGCGACTGGCGGGGAAGCCGCCGTCGATGAGTGTTTGTGTATGTGTGTGCGTGCGTGCGTGAATACGGGAATGCGTGCGTGCGTGCGTGAGGGCATGCGTGAGTGCGTGCGCGTGCGTGTGTATGTTTATGTGTGACAACCATATATGGGTAGGAAAATGTTTGGTAATATGGAAACGCTAAGCGCCACATGACGGACGGTCTTTCAAAGCCCAATATTTATTACATGCAGCTGGTTCCGTTCCTAAAGACAATGTCAATTGCATCCGTCCGTCTGAAAGCTCGCCGACACGCGAGACAGGTCCTGACAGGTTGCTGGGAAAAACTATCATCTTTAGGGGTCAAAGGCTGTGACCGCGGATGGACCATTTGAGCGCAGCTGCACTCTTGAAAAGTCTCATCGAGGTCTCGGTTTCATTGCGAAAGATAATGTCAAGATGTTTGCATGCGAGTCCACCCACCACGGATCTCGCCAACACTTTAGACAGGTCTCGACAAGTCACGATTTCTTCGAAAAGCTATCAACTTTAGGGATCCATCGTCAAGGGCCGTTGGCGCCGATGGACCACTTGAGCTGCAGGACCCATAAAATCTTTTGACCCGATGCATCCCGACTTCCTGTTTTTTGTCTTATGTTCCTCGAGCAATCTACACTGACGCGTTATCGGAAAACTCTGATGTTATTCCCGAGAGAGAGGGCCGTATTTTTCTTTGCCGAAGGAAGAGCCTTTTTAATGATCCACTCCGCTCAAATCTGACCGCACTTTGCATGAAGCAGTCAGTTTGTTAACATCGTGGAAGTTTTTCGTACTTGTCAACATGGAACAAATCTTGCATGACCAAGCCGTGCTTTTACGCTCGTTCGAAGATTTTGCTGCGTGGGAGCAACGATGCGTCGAGTTCATCGAAGGGCTGGAAACGCAGAGTCGGATTAAGCGCCCGCGATTATTAATTAGACACCAACACTCGCTGATAGCCCAAATAGCGCGTCTGGAAGAATTGAGGAATTCTGTGTGGAGTCGTTTCATACACACGGGCCCAGGACATGGTGATCATGAGTTAATCTGGCGGAAGATTGAAACATCCTTCGAGAGTCGGATATTGACCGGTTCCATCATCAATCGCAGCCACATCGAGCCGAAAGAGTTTCTTAACGATGCTCGCGACCTAGTGCTTCAACATGTACAAAATATTATCGACAAGCACAACAGTATCAAAGTTAAAACAGTGTTCAATGGTGGATTCGCGAGTGGTGACAAACATGCTAATAGAAGTGTCAACACGGCAAATTGTGAACTATTTAGCACAAGCGATTTGAGTGAGTGGTATGAACAGCATGTTGCAGAGCCCACTTTAACCTCTCTCGACGAATTTCAAGAACGAGATAGTGGCTGGGCTCTGCGGAAAATACTTTACCTTACGATAAATGTGAATAAGTATAATCCGATGAGTGCTGGGTGCTCCATAGCATTGCCGCGGGAAATAATTATGAAGAGGGCTGTGATTAACGTCAAATCCAACGATAACGCATGTTTCGGGTGGGCAGTTGTCGCCGCTCTATACCAAGCTGAACAAAACAGCCACCGCCCAACTTCATATCCGCATTATTCGACAGTATTGAATCTCCAGGATATCGAATTCCCGGTGACGATACTCAAATGAAAAATTTGAATTTCATAACAATGTATTGATCAATGTGTATACAACCACCACCAAAAAGGCCATTGTTCCAATACGAGTCATTCAACACGAGAAGGAAAAGCACATCAATTTGCTGTACATGCAAGATACTGAGTTTTTACAGTTCCTGACAACTTCGTGCAATTTTACAAAAAAAAATCAACGTAGTAGAAAAAAAAAATTACATAATTTTCTACGACGGTATTCTATAATGCTCCCCTGGTAGGGTATCAGAGGTCCCAGGTATGATATACCGCTTATCGTCATGAGGACTCAGAGCAATTTTCGTCTCGCGAATGGTGTAGACCTGATGCAGCTTTGATCGAATGAACGTTTGACTACGCTCCATTTCAACTTCTTTCTTCAAGCATCGAACATAATCGTCAAACGTGATTGTCCTAGCCACAATGCTACTTTCGGGTCCTCCTTACCCTCGACACGTGTCGCGTACATTTTCGATCGAAGTCCAATAAATTTGGTCATAATTGCTCCATTACATTCATCCTTCATGAGACCGGGTACCTTCTTGTTGATGAGCGGTTGACGATATCACACCTATTGTCCGCTGAATAATCGCTTTTATCGCATTTTGAAATGTCGCGCTTCCTGTCGGCATATATATCATCGCTCTCAATGTCATATATGAAACTATCCGTATCGGTATACATGACTTTACATTTACCTCGATACAGAAGTACCATGCACTCGTGATGAAATCCATCCAAGCACGTTTTGGATATGTCGAGTATGCACATATCCACATATATCGGCTTGTTGGATTTCACCTCGAGATTGCGCAATTCCACGGCAACAAGGTTTTCCGAAAAAACACTTCGGCTGTGGAAGTTTGGCTTCGCAATCATTGTCTCTGCGCCATATCTGTCCTCCCATTTTGTTAAAAGCTTTACATCTACACGATTGCACATTCTCCATCGTTTTGCCAAGGACCGCATTATTCATTAATTTGAATAAATTCTTTTCGAAATCGTTTTGGGTAAGCGTTCGAAACTGGGTATTTAAATCGATATACGAACGCAGCCATGGTGATTGTGTAAACTGTAGGACTCTATGGATTTTCATGAGGCAAAGTCCATGGCGTAAGCACTGTTGTAAATTCCGGTAGTGTATGATGTAGCGCTTTTTATTGCAGACGGTTGCTAACAGCTTTTCTTACCGCTTACCCAGCGGTTTTTTATGTATTGGACAAAACGGCAGGTCTTTGTGCGCATCATGTAGAGATTGGGGATATTCCAAGTCGACGTCAAGGTGTAGCCTATACGTGAGTCTAGCGCTATGCATGATGGATCAAAATTGGACCCGTCGTTGACCCATCAAAAATCTGCATATGGTAAGGGTTGACACATTGCCCATCCATACAAATTGTTGACATCAAAATACATCAAGTATGATGATGCTTTCGATGGATCAAACGACTCCATGTACTTGTTTGGGTTCTCTCCCAAGGGTTCTCAGCATGTGCGTACTCGCTCTCACATACTGTAGCATCTGTCAGGGAACTGTAAAATGCGTCACGTGGTGGTAGGCAAGTGTCGTCTAACTTGGTCACGTCATCAATATATTCATAAGGGAAGACCCCTTTCCGCGTCAGCAAACTGAAATCGTCTGTCGAGAGAGTTGGGAATTGCGTGCGTAAAATTTTGAGTTCGTCCTCGGTCAAGAATGATGCTAATTTGTCGAGACTGGTGTTGAGGAATTTGTATGAGTCAATAAAGCGCAATTGGATCTTGTGTTTTGATTCGTCAGTGGCGTAGCGTGGATTTTTGCCGCCCGGGGCTAACCCTAAATTTGCCGTCCCCCCTCCCTATTTGTGCAACTAAGTGCCGCTCGCCGCCGCTGCCCCACATCTGCGCCGCCCGGGGCCATGGCCCCCTCTGCCCCCCCCCCATGCTACGCCACTGTGATTCGTCTTCCATTTCTACATGCTTCGTAAAGGAGATGTATTTCTCCTTTGTGATTGAACGCACATTGGTTCTTCCTTCGAACGCTGTGGCTACTTCCTTGATTATAAAATGTGCATCATAACCGGATAAATTGTGTAAAACTACTGGAATGAAAAATGACTGTTTGTAATTTAAGTTGCAGTTGGAATAGGCAGGGCCTCGATAGCGCCTAGTCAGATGGCAATGATCTCGAACGCGTACATCTTCTTGCGCAAATGGTTTCTTACATATGTGACATTGAGTCGCTGCTCGAAAACGAGCCCACTCACTCGGTGTTAAATATACCATTGGTACATTATCACAGAAAATTTCTTTTATCCGCAGTGCTAGATTTTTTAGTTCTTCGACAAACCATGATACTCAATCAGCACTGCGACGCGAGTGATATGAATATAATGAATCGTCATATGAACAACACACGTAATATCCGATACTAAACACTTCATGGTGTTGATACATATCTTTCGCTAGGTTCTCCCCATCGGTCTTTGCCAGCACACACTCCAAATCAGCATACACAATGAAAGGATGTCGCTCTTTCCGGCTAAAGTTGCTGAACTGGAGCCACTTATTGGTGTCGTTTGTTAGTTGGATCGCACAGTCATTTATTGCTCCAGAATCGACCTTATGTGATTGCAATTTTTCCTATGATCCGAAGTAGTGCAAACACTGAAAAAAAAGATTGTTTTGTTTAATTTATCTAGGATATATAATTACCTATATATATATATATATATATATACACACATATATATATATATATTGTGACGAGGATATTTTTCTCTAACCACAGAAACGGGATCTCAATCCGGGATCTGGTACGAGAAACCGTCACCTTCGGCCGTCCCTCCCGTGAACGTGCATCCGTAGTACACGGGGCGCCAGAGACTTTGTTTCGCCGGACGTCTCAACCAGACTAAACTGGGGTCGGGGGATCCAACCCGACCCACCAAGCGGAGACTGGAGCTCTCCTCGATTTTTAATCGCCGGAATCGTGTAACCGGACTAACTGGATGCACTTGTACGGGGGTGGACAGTTACGGTACTGCACGACCGCTCAGGCTGTGGGTTGTGGTAGAGGCATCGGGATTCACCGGGGAGTAGAGTGAGCGATCACGGGATCTGTCACTTTCGCGACACCGAAAACGTCACTAATCAAATAAAACAATGGTTTTATTTTATAGTGCGGGAGCCGGTGGATTATCCACCCGAGAACTTTTCACGTAAACGAAACGCAACGCGAACGTGTACTGCACGCGGAAACGTCACACGAACGGGAACGAGAGAGCACGACGACGTGCCTCTAACGTGAGAACGAGAGCGCGACGTCACGGCGCGAGAGAGACACGACACGTCTCTACATCGCGAAGCTCGTGGCTCGACGTCCGATCGACAACTCTCTCACGATATCTTGATTTGGGAGACAACCGTCTCACGCGAAGATTCGTTAGCAACTCTCTACCTCGCGCGACCAAAGCCGGCGTGCGAGGAATTATGCGAGAGCGAGACAGAGCGCGTTGACAGAAAAAATGTCAACATGCTCGCGGCTTCGGAACATGCGAAATCGCTGGTTCAAGCGAGAACTTTATCTCGTATAATATCGAGAGGTGAAAAATTATTTCGGGAGCTGGAATATTCTGATAGAATATGCCTTTCGGAATCTATATTTTCTGCGCGAGTTACCCAACAAACGGAACGGTAACAAATCGGGACCTTTTCTCATCGGTAACATGGAGGCTCTCGGAAATCGCATCCCCGGGTCATCGTGCGAAAGCGGGCCAAGCTTCTCTGCAGAAGCGCGGCGCGGAGATCTCCAGCCGCCGCCCGTAACTCAAACGGCTCGCTCTCCAGCACGATGCACCACTACAGTGGGGCGCCGGCGTCTCAGCCGGGTGTGCACCGATTCCCCGAGAAGCCTCGTTGCGTGCATCTCTCGGTCGTGATTGCTCGGTACGTTGAGCCACACGCCAACCAAACCAAAACGAAAGCACAACCCAAAATCTCAAATGTAACAAGACAAACATTCTAGAGAAAAGACCCTTAACACAAACGGATGGGTCGCAACCCGGGCATCGAGAGCATATCTTAATCATGGGTAGCATTTCTGTGACGTGGCTCAAAAGATCACGTCACAATATAAATATATATAATATTAACTATACACCGATCGCATATATATTTTTTATGCTCCTTTTTGCTCAGCTGCTTCGTCACGAGTCTCGACAAGTTCTTCATCCATACGAAATGCCCCAGATTGTTGTCCTCAGTATCTTGCATGTACAGCAAATTGATGTGCTTTTCCTTCTCGTGTTGAGTGACTCGTATTGGAACAATGTCCTTTTTGGTGATGGTTGTATACGAATTGATCGATGCATTGTTATAAAATTAAAATTTTTTAATTCGATGTATCGTCACCGGGAATTCGATATCCTGGAGATTCGGTACTGTCGAATAACACGGATCTGAAGTTGGGCGGTGGCTGTTTTGTTCAGCTTGGTATAGAGCGGCGACAACTGCCCACGCGAAACATGTGTTATCGTCGGATTTGACGTTATTCACAGTCCTCTTCATAATTATTTCCCGCGACAATGATATGGAGCACCCAGCACGCATCGGATTATACTTTGTGATCGCCCGAAAAAACTCAGGAGAACTATCCGAAAAAAATGCGGTGCGCTTCTGGGCCGGGATTCGAACCCGGGACCTTTCGATTGCCGGTCGACTGCTCTGGCCAACTGAGCTACGCCAGCCCGCTTACCTCACTTTTTCTCGGATAGTCTCTATATGGTAACGCAACGTTACAACTTATTCACATTTATCGTGACGTTAAGTATTTTTTTTTATTGGTTTTTTTCCTTAGGTACACGCTTTTCGCGTTTGTTACCTATTCTTTCCCATCACTATGACCGTTCTTTCCTCTACTCTTTACTCCTTTTTGTCTCCATCTTTCTCCCTGTTCCCTCCTGTTGCGGCCGCAGCCGACTTCCCCCTCTGTATTATATTCATCATGACATTTCTGTCATGGGTATAGGGAAACTGCGGAAAACCTATACCAATACAGCCAGTCATCGAGTTCGCCCCCCAGTCGTGAAACTAGTCTTATTTCGCCGCGAAATGCCGAAGCAAAACATTTCACGACGAAATGTACGCGACTGGGATTCGAACCCGGGACCTCCCGGTCCGCTGGTTTAGTGGCCAGCACGCTAACCACTAGACCATCGCACCAGTTCTCGTGACGTTAAGTATTTTCCGCAGAGTCCAGCCATCATCTCGTTCTTGAAATTCGTCGAGAGAGGTTAAAGTGGGCTCTGCAACACGCTGTTCATACCACTCACTCAAATCGCTTGTGCTAAATAGTTCACAATTTCGCGTGTTGACACTTGTATTGGCATGTTTGTCACCACTCGCGCATTCACCATTGAACACTGTTTTAACTTTAATACTGTTGTGCTTGTCGATAATATTTTGTACATGTTGAAGCACTAGGTCGCGAGCATCGTTAAGAAACTCTTTCGGCTCGATGTGGCTGCGATTGATGATGGAACCGGTCAATATCCGACTCTCGAAGGATGTTTCAATCTTCCGCCAGATTAACTCATGATCACCATGTCCTGGGCCCGTGTGTATGAAACGACTCCACACAGAATTCCTCAATTCCTCCAGACGCGCTATTTGGGCTATCAGCGAGTGTTGGTGTCCAATTAATAATCGCGGGCGCTTAATCCGACTCTGCGTTTCCAGCCCTTCGATGAACTCGACGCATCGTTGCTCCCACGCAGCAAAATCTTCGAACGAGCGTAAAAGCATGGTTCGGTCATGCAAGATTTGTTTCATGTTGACGAGTACGAAAAACTTTCACGGTGTTGTTAACAGACCGACTGCTTCATGCAAAGTGCGGTCAGATTTGAGCGGAGTGGATCATTAAAAAGGCTCTTCCTTCGGGAAAAAAAAATTCGGCCCTCTCTCTCGGGAAAAACATCAGAGTTTTCCGATAACGCGTCGGTGTAGATTGCTCGAGGAACATGACGCAAAACAGGACGTGTTCAAGAAATCGAGGGTCTCTGCAATTTCCAAAGCATCCAGCGGCAAAGATTCCAACGAACTTGATTGTCCCCAGGGTGCAGTGCTTGGACATATTGCACACGATACGGTCGCAGGCCCTCCTCACGAATTATGCGACCAACTGTCATATGCGCTACACCAACGCGAGCGGTTATTCGGCGTAAGGCCATGACGGGAATGGCCTGTGCAAGAGCAATAACACGCTCCTCGATCCTCCAATGGACTCGAGGACGTCCTGCTCTCCGATGTCCAGCGCCCTGGATGGCAAACCTTTCCTGGTCATTAAAGCGCTCATTAAGACGTTGAAATTCACGCCTATCTGGAATTGCACCAGGCCTTAGCCGTTCTCCATGGGCACTCTGGAGCAGCCACTCTCCATAAATTTCGCGAGCTCGAACATAATTTCCAAAAACCTGATCAATGTCGCGAATCATAAGGCGTTGTTCTGGTCCATCTCGCAACCGACCACGATGGTGACGTCGATAACGATCCATGGTTACACACGATACGACCAAGATAACAGGACCAGACGATCAAACGGTCAAGCAGTTAGACCCGGCCAGACAGTAACAGACGATAATACCAATAGACACTAAAAGACAGTTAAACAACCAAGAAAGTCAGACACGATTGGACAGAGAGACAGAGACACGAATAAGCAGTCAGACACAACGCAACATAGAGATACGACCAAACCATTCGAATCCCCTGGCTGAGTGATAGAGGGCTTTATTTAGGTGCTTAAGTCGCTGTCTTTGTGTTTCTCCTATCCACGATCCACGAAACTCATATTTCCGAATTTTTAATATTTTATTTTTTAATTTCTGGGTGAGGGGCTCATTTCCGACCAATGGTTTCTTTTGTTCCTCTCATTTACTAGAATTTTTGAAGCCAATAAAATAATGTGACCTTGAGTTTTGGGGTCAAGGTCATTTTTGCGGGTCCATGTTGGGGGGTGATCTTCGCCGAACGTGACTCGGAGAATCACCTCGCGGAGTGGTGACACATCATTTTTATACACCCGGTACCTGCAAGAATTGTTAATTGCAATATGAACTAATTGTCTACAGAACTAATGGAACTGGTGCAATATATTTACCTGCAGGAATAGTTAGAAATTTTATATATTTGCAATATATCTTGCAAATATCCATTTTTTTAAAAGCAGTTGGACATTGATCGTTTCAAGAACCCACATGTATTATCGATTTCGGACCCGTATTGGTATTTACAGGGTGGACCATGTAACGTGACCACTCCAAAAATCTCCGTTGCCTTTAGAGTCACGAAAAAAATGTGAGGAGGTAATTTGATTGATTTCGAATGGCTGATACAGTGGTGGAAAAGTCATTCTTGTCAAGATCATAGTTTTTGTGTTCTCAAGATCAGCAATGGTTTTTCAAATGGGAACATGTTTATTTTTTATTAAGACGTTGTAGCTGATATTCAGACGAATCCAACGACCTATGATATAATGACCTTGAAATGATTTTTCTCCAAAATATACGTGTAAATGCGGGAAATCGTGACGGTATTGACAATAAGAATATCTGAATAATGTAATTGAATTTTTTGTGCAGAAAACCTATTGTAACAAATGTTTGAAGTGATCGCCATTAACCTCCACACATTTTTGAAGACGTCGGATGAATGATTCTTTTGACCTTCGAATAGTTTCTGATGTGATAGCGGCGCAGGTTATCCAACGGATACTATAAAGGATCGTGTTTCACATGATGTTCCGACGATGCCGGCGAACATGCGAGAACGAATTACTAGAGCATGTGCCGCTATTACATCAGAAACTATTCGAAGGTCAAGAGAATCATTCATCCGACATCTTAAAACATGTGTCGAGGTTAGTGGCCATCACTTCGAATATTTGTTACAATAAATGTTCTGCTAAAAAAATTCAATTACATTATTACGATATTTTTATTGTAATAATCACGATTTATGTGATTTACGTAAATCACGATGTACCGTCTTTAGACGTGTATTTTGGTGAAAAATCATTCCAAGGTCATGATATCATAGGTCGTTGGATTCGTCTGAATATCAGCTATAACGTCGTAATGAAAAAAAACATGTTCCGATTTGAAAAACCATTGATGACCTTGAGAACGCAAAAACTATTACGTTGACAAAAATGAATTTTCCACCACTGGAAACCCTTCGAAATCAATCAAATTACCTCGTGACATTTTTTTCGTCGCTCTTAAGGGGAGATATACACCTAGGAGCCGGAAAAAGGTCATTTTTGTGAATTTTTTCAAGGAAAACTATTTGAAATTTCGGATTGCTATGTAACTAACTAAAAGTATATACATTCGAAAATATGTTTAGTTTTCTTTATTTAAAAATATCGAAAATATACAAGGATATTGTATGATCTTTGGAGCGTCGTAAAAAAATCTGCATATACGGTACCCACTGGCGTTTCATCAAAAATCATCTGAAAAAACCAAAAAGATTATTAAATTAGATACTATAATCTAGTACTTGTCATAGCCGATTTTGAAAATATCGATTTATGACAAAATGGCGGACGTTTGAACATAAATAGTGATTTTTGGGCCAAAAATTAGTTATTAGTTTGCCTATAAAACAAAAACTAAGTAACGGAAAAAAAATCCTATGACAAGTACTAGATAATGGTGTATAGAATAACCACAAAAAACCTCAAGGCATTCGGTTCATTGGTTTTCGAGAAATTTTGGGTACCGATTTGAAAAATGTGGTTTTGAGAAAAACGCGTTTGAAAATTTGGGAATGGATAAATCACGAAATTTGTCAACTTACATGGAATCATCGATCCAGGCTCATAGTGTAGGTCTTCTACGGTCGACTGAACGTTCATAGCTTCTAAATCCTCGACCTCGACCATCTAGGTGTATATCACCCCTTAAGGCAACGGAGATATTTGGGGTGGTCACGTTAAAAAAATTAAGGTCCATCCTGCATATTTCTTAAAACCAATGCTGAAATGATTAGTCGTCAATTTTCCAGATTTCGAAGCCAATAGAAATATATTTTCGGCTCTAAACATAGTTTGCTCCACTCGAGATCCAAATTTGCCAGTAGGTACGTTTAAAACAACTAACACAAACACGCATGCACAGACACAAGCAGACTGATAAGGCTGACAGGTGAGAGGTTGTGTGATAGCCGGAATTTGAAGAAGCCGAGAAATAATCACAGCGTTGCAGCAGAGATGGGAATCAGCAGTACCCCGCGATGCAGACGCCGTCGTTCCAGCGAGGGACCCTAGAAGCAGGCCCACTAGGGTGACGGAAGCGGCAGAAAAAGCGGTAAATCGTGCAGGAGGTGGGCGTACGGAGTGGCACTCACCCACACGCAGAGAGGGAGAGAGAGATTGATTTATTTATTTATTTATTAGTTATGCCCAAGTTGTACAACTTTAAGGCAAAATTTGTGTAAGAGCTAATACAAAATTTGTTTTTCTCTCACTAACTAGTAAATAATGCAAGACATAAAAATAATACAAAATTATACAATAATACAAATACAATAACGCAAATAATACAGAATGATAGGTAATAATGAAAACTATAATATGTAATAATATAATACGTAATATATAAGTACCATTATATAATAATAATAGTCGCGTCAAATAATGATGATAATAACGAAATAATAATAATGATGATAACATCAAATAAAGAAAATGATAATATGATAATAATATTGTTATGTCCCAGTTTTGTGCTTATTTTCAATAGCAAAGGATGTAACCTCATTTTGAACGAGTTAATAATTTGTTCCTCTTTTGGGCCCGTAGGCACCGATCGGGGATAAGAACACACTGTGCTGGCGACTTTTAGCTTTAATGTGTTTTTGCACTTCACCTACCTTTGTGTAGAGATGGTTGGATTTATTCCTTCCCCTTGACGTTTTTGCGGGAGCGTTGACGGGCCGCAATCATTCATCGGACTGATGTCGTTTTTTTATCCTTTTCCGCTTGTGACGGAGATGTTTCCTATCGCGGAGTTGGGAAGGGTCGTCGAAATGATACACTTAGTTCGCGGGGTTTTTAGTTTTAACAAATAATGAACTTATATTTACATTTGATTATGGCTAGTTACAATAAAATTTGATAGTTAAGACCGAAAATCCGAGTCTCCCTTTGAGGGGACTCCGGTGAGAGGAACCCGTGGTGTTTTCTTGCGAGCCGCGTACGAATGACTGCCCGATCAAGGACTCTTGGTCCCTTTTTGATTGTTCATTTGCGGGTGGGGGAAATCGCTGATGTCGTGGAATTAGCTTGGTTGCTCTGTTCCCACAGGCGCGATCTTGCTGCACTACATTTATCGGAAGAACTCCTCTGCCCAGGACTTCGGTAACGCACACCTCCGGTGACTCGCAAGTCTCGCGATAACGATACCCATTCTATGTTTTCTTAATCATTTCTATGAATTTAATGTTCGTTAAATTGGTAATAAACTGAGTTGAGCCAGAACGTTACAATATAAACCGTGATAATGATAATACAGGAAGCGGTCTGCAATAGTAAAAATATAAAATAATAATCTTGGTAATCATAATACAACAATGATGCAAACAATAATACACTACTCACATGAATTAAGGGATATTTAAAAAATTCCAAATTTTCTGGGTGATTTTCAACAAGGGATAACTCGGAGAAAAATGGTCCTACAGAAAACAAAAAAAGGAAATTATAGCTTTAAGTATCTAGTTTTCAGATCTGGGCTGTACAATTTTTTAGCGTGGGCGATTTTCAAGTAATCCGAAAACCAACGATAAAATTTTTTTCCAAATTTTTGCTGGTCTTTAATATGGTCTGTAGACTTCAATTTTTTTTATCATGGGACCATAAAAGTCATTTAAACAATTTAATCAGCTTTAATTTGACCTTTTAACGAGCTCCGTACGATGATTTGGCGCGGAGTAATTGTCGACCAAAGCAAAAAAGTCCATTTTAACTTTGACAATCAATTACTCGGGAACTAATGATCGTACAAAAAATGAGAGTAGGGTTTTGGAAACTGCAAAACATTCTCTATGACATGCAATTGGTGGATGTCGATAAAAAAAATTCGCAGTGATGATGTTAACTAAAAAACGTTGAAAATTTGCGAATGTAAGGATATTTAAAAAATTTGGTATAACTTTAGATATGATGCATGAACGAAGGATATCGTCGGTAATTTTTAAACCTCGAAGTGTCCCCAAAAAACCCTCAAAGTTGCAAAGCGCTGCGATTTTTTTTCTTAGTGCCCCGAAGGTATAAATTTATTGTTTCAGTCAAAAATCACCGTAACAAGCAATTTTTTGATTTTTATTCATTTCTTCAACTTTAAAATGGTTTTTTTAGCAATAATGTGTAATTTTTCTATTGTAAGACATCACTTACCAAGAAATTAAAAAAAAAATGTCGATAATTTTTTTTTTAATTTTTAAGGCCGTTTTGAAAAAAATCTGTTTCTTGTGTCTGTTGAGAAAGTATACTTCAACGATTGAAGCTGCAAAAAAATTAAAAGTTCGAGATTTGTGTGAAGAGAATCAGTCGACCGCAGGGGGGTATATCAACTTTTTTAAATTAATTTTCAAATTGACATTGAAAACAAAGGTGGTTAGACTGGTAAAAAAAATCGACCGAATTTTTTTGACAAGAGGAGATTATCGTCAACACGTGAAAAATCTTTTTTTTTAAGAAAATTTTTATTTTTTTTTATAAAAAAATTTTAATTAGAAAAAAAATTACGAATAATTTTTGTTTCAATTTTATCTTGATAATTGATGTCTTTGAATAGAAAAATTACGCATGGTTGCTAAAAAACCATTTTGAAGTTGAAAAAACGAATAAAAATCGAAAAATTTCTTGCTACGGTGATTTTTTATAAAAACGATAAATTTAAAGCTTCGGGGCACTAAGAAAAAAAAATAGCAGCGCTTTGCAACTTTGAGAGTTTTTTGGGGACACTTCGAGGTTAAAAAATGACCGACTATATCCTTCGTTCATTATATCCAAAATTATACCAAATTTTCCAAATATCCTTAAATTCGCAAATTCTCAACCTTTTTTCAGTCAACATCACTTCGAAAAAAAAATTTGATCAATAGCCGCTAATTGCATACCATTGAGAATGTTTTGCAGTTTCCAAAACCCTACTTTCATTTTCTGTACGATCATTAGTTTCCGAGTAATTGATTGTCAAAGTTAGAATGGACTTTTTTGTTTTGATCGACGATTCATCCGCGCCAAATCATCGTACGGAGCTCGTTAAAAGGTCAAATTGAAGGTGATTACATTTTCTAACAGAATTTTATAGTCGCATGATAAAAAACATTTTTGAAGTCCACGGACCATTTGAAAGACGAGCAAAAATTGGGAAAAAAAAATGTCGTTGGTTTTTTGATGATTACTTGAAAACTGATCACGATAAAAAATGTTACAGTCCAGGTCTGAAAACTAGACACTTGAAGCTACAATTTCCTTTTTTTTTTAATATTCTGTACGACCATTTTTCTCCGAGTTATCCTTTGTTGAAAAACAGCCAAAAATTTGGAACACTAACCGCAGACGAATTTTCGCGTTCAAGTACACGGATGCCCAGTACATCGGTAAACAAGTTTGGGATGTCTAGTGCTCGGAAAACTGATTCGACTAATGACTCATTGGAAACGGGGTTTGAAAAAGGAACATTAGTCAGAAGAAGAGTATTGTTACAGTCTTTGCAGGTGAGAAAGGTTCCTGCTATGTTTCGAAAGCACTTGAAACAAATACGCGACATTCCTGTCCAGACGCAGTCATGTCATAGAGCAAGCGCCAAATAATGATTATAATTGACCGCAAGGATGGATTGAGTTAGTTAGATAGTAAAACAATGTTGGACAGAAGAGTGTTGAGCACAATAAAGTCGAGCGAAGCCTGACGAGATTTAGTGTTGATTACCGGATAACCGAAGAAGTCATACTTTCACCGAACTCAGTTTCACCGCACATGGATTAATTCGACATCACGTGGGTCTCAACTCACGTGATGTCGAATTAATCCATGTGCGGTGAAACTGACATGGCATGTATGCGTGAGTATCGGCGACACGATTAAGGAGGAAATTAGCAGCGTGTTCTGGCTCGATTGATGACGTAATCGATCGAGGACTTAGTGATATGACAGATGTAAACACACAGTGAGGATCGGTAGAAGTCACACAAACAGCCGAAGTCGATGATGGCCGAAACAGCCGATAGTCGATGATAGACTGCGCATGCGTCGTGGAGCATGAAATAGCTGATCGGAGAGGTCCAAGAAGAATTATTCGCCAAAAACTCGGGCGTAGGTGTCCAGGTACAGGTGCAAAAAAGCAAATACTGAGTGGAGTATCGAGCAATGTTTAACGTGCTCAGTCTGCAAAGAAAAATGGCCCGACGGCAGATTTCGGCAGCAAAAAATAATAAAAATAGCGGAGCACGAAGTACTCGCCGTCTGTCTTACTCGCCGAGTCGAAAGAGGGGGGGGGGGGGGGGGTCGAGAGAGAGAGAGAGAGAGAAGGCCTCCATCTATGGCTGCTATGTGTGATATCGTGGCTGAATCGCGAAATATTCACTGCACTCGGATCAAGCGGATAATTCAATATTTGATGCTAAACCCTTGAAATAAATTATAAATTTTCGACAGCAGATTATTAAGATCAGCTAAATCCATCGTACCAACGTATCTCCGTAACAGACCGCGGACATTGGCAAAAGAATAAAATTATGCGAATGATGTTAAGAGCGCTTCATGGATTTCGTCGAAGAAGTTGAGGTCGACAAAAATCGTAGCCTGGCAACGGCGAAGAAGCGCATCTTCCTGCTTGGCCACATAACTCCTCTGACCATGAGCTTTTATTACACGCATAATGAATCGAATCTGAATTTGACAATTGACAGCCGCCCCTTGTTAGAGCATCGTGCACGTAGATGCTATATCATTTTATTTTATGATGATACAACCCAATTTTAACATAACGAATAACGAAATTCTTTCATGAGGCAAGAAAGTAAAGCTGGTGGTTCGTGGTATTAAAAATCGTAGTCGCCTTATCAGGAAGTATCAATGTTCAGCTGGGAAGACTGTGTATGTCGCCAACAATCCCTCAGGTGGCTTCAAGTGAAGCGCTTCGCGTAATCAAGATGCCATCGCATAACAATAAAACTTCCACCCATTGTACACAGACGTGCTATGCTTACAGCGTGCATTTAAGCTTTTCATTTTTTTATACTTGTGAAACCATACCAGTACCACCTAATGATATCTATTTTACACGGGTATATCCCCACGGGCACGTCCAGTACCTGTTCATTATCCTGCCCGTTCGCCAGTGTATTTTTCATGTACTGCGCCATCAAGTACACTATCATCTCCCTCATAATTTCCCGACCATCTTTCAATCCCTTTTCTCGTTAGCTCCCGGTTATTTTCCGATGTAGTCCCTGCGACGGTCATGGTAATTTTCCGGCCAGTTCCTAATCAGTTTCCGAAAAAGGAAGCGGCGATTCGCGGCCCGGTCTGAGTCCTGTGAACATGGTGAACCTGATCCACGCCGAAAGGCCTGACCATGGCCTGAAACTTTATTATTATCTAGGAAAGGCAGATAAGGGACAGTGCTTTTTTCCGACTTAAATTTCTAGATGAGTACGTGTCACGCTCTTACATACAGGTCTGACAACGGCGGCAGAGGGGGTAGGCACCCTTAGAGGCTCTGTTTTTTATTCCGATTTCTGCCGCTTGGTGCGTGACGGCAAGGGAAAGTAGTGGTGCGACGAAGAGAGAAATAGCTCTTCTGTCCTTTTCCCTCCTGACCGCAGCGCATGCGCCGTTTGCCCTAACTTAATGTACCGTACTGTCGTGTAAACTGCATAATATACGAAACCAATAAAAAGCGACAATACGACCATTTACATCCTTTTTTCTCCAATGTCACACAATACATCGTTCTTCGAAATGTTTTTCACACACGTACTGAGACTCTTTCAGTCCTGGAATAGCATCGATCCATTTTTTGTATCGTCCGACGTTTCTGGGCAGTCGAAACACGGAGCATTTTTGCATTTTTTTCGAAAACGCTACTAAAAAAAATCACATTTATGCGTAAAAACATGATAAAAAAATGTATCACAGTAAATCGCGTAGAAGCTCGCGATATATGGTCGCAAATAAAGGTTATTTCGACAACCGCGCCACAAAAACAGACCCAAACACCTTGGTCCTATTCACGGGTAAGAGGTAAGGGGGAATGCACTTCCCCTCGCTAGTGGCGAAGCGTAGCGGCGCTTAGTGAATCGAAAAGTTGAGCCGATAAGCGTGCCTACACCCACCACGAAAATTTGGCTTCGTTGCAAGATCTGTATGTAAAACCGTGCCTGTATGTAAGACCGTGACCGTGACTGTGACTGATACACGGTCGTATATACAGGTCTGGACACTCCGTTAAAAAAATGCGCGACTCTAAAGTGACGCCTCCCTTTGCACATTCCACCATGGCGCTAGTGAAGGGGAGGCACTTTTGTTTATACCGCGTTTACGGGGCATGTCATGGGCGTAGTTGTGGCGACGGTCGTATGTACGTTGTGGCCTAACCTCGTTTTAGCGGGGTGATTTCGAGTGTATCGTAGCCACGGTTTATATTCAATACGAAATAAAAAAAGACGAAGTGTCTATATATTGCGATGCCGAAGCAATGCATGATTCCGGCATGCAGACGTGGATACATAAATAACCCGTAGCACGTCTCATTATTTAAAATTCCAAATGATGAAGAGTTGCGTGCTAAGTGGGTGAAGGCACTAACGCCCGAAATAAATGGACACTTAAATTAGCGATGTAAAAATATACATTTCCCTGTGCGGAGCATGCCGACGATTTCAGTTCGCAGTTCACTACTACTTGCGGCTTCTTATGCGTCCACTGACAGCCCAAAAAAACGCGGCACGTCAAAAAGAAGTGGGGATACGAGAAAATATGCGAAATTACATACGCATTAGGGGTAACAGGAAGGCGTACATCTTGTATATTAATAATAAACAGGTATTACAAACTTTAAACTAAATTATTAATCTTTATAATCCCTCCCACTTTCAGAATGTTCTTTTATTTTAAACTATGGTAAATATTCGGAACTGGGGCTCCTGCTAAAATCAGGTTAATTTTTTTTTTTCGGGTTATAAATACATATATAACCATTCAAACAAAAATTAGCCTGGTTCTAGCAGCAGCTTCGCTTCCGAATATTTACCCAAACTATAATTTACGCGTAAATGTCAAATGTACTTCCTTTCCGTAAATGAAAAAAAATATAATTGGATTGAGCGGTACTTAAATCGGCCAATCCATGTCAAAGACGATGAGTATTATTAACTAATGGCCCATCGCTCATGTTTTCGGTTTATGCGTTTAGTTTTTGTGTTCGACTAATTATTTAGAATGTATTAATTTTTCATAACGGCCACGTGAAGGGAAAGACAACTCGCATACGCACATACATCGCGCTCTGTCACACATGTCTCCGAGATAGCAGCGCTCCACGCTTTTGCGGCCAATTCCGCAAAGAGAGGCGTCAGATAGAGGCCAGCCCCCTGACACTGGCCTACTATTCCTATACGATAAACGAAAACGCGTTTTGTCCGGGCTTTTTAGTTCTTGAAAGCGCCACTACCTAGCGTTGGCTGTTACGTGACAGGCGTCGGCTCTAAATATTCCGATCAGCTGAACGATTCGATACTTTCGTTTCGTGCTGTTATCGTTATTGCGATAGCAGCACGTACTGTTACAGCGATAACAGGATCCATCATACACGCGAATAATGGTTTTCGTAAAGTTATCTACACTAGACTTTTTATTCATGTGAAATATTCGAAACACCGGTGCAACGTACATATATATGCATGCCTGTCACACGACTACTAGCGCCACAGTGCGGAAAGGACATTTTGCGAACAGCATTTATCTACCAGTGTCAGCCCCCTGATAGAGGCACACTTTGGGGTTTACGGAATATACGGGAGTGCCCAGACCTGTATATACGACCGTGGACTGATATAGTACTATATATATGGGTCTGTTCGCATGACGCGCTCTCCCAATTTTTCGCACTTTTGGGTACACTTTATTCACTGTCTCTCCATTGGAGTTTGGTCTCCTGTATCAAAGAAGAGATATTACATGGAACTCCACGGCCCGTGTTAATATTTGGCAGAAAAAATGTAGTTAGTATTTCCGCCGGTAGACTGCGCGGCGATGTATCGGTATGCCACACACAATGATAGAAGTTCAAGGCACGCCTCTCGCGGTTGTCTCTCTCTCTCTCTCGCGTATGCCTATCGGGCTATAGTGCTGTCCCGCTTGTATTAATGGCAGACTGACCGACCAAGCATTGGGCGGTTTGGTAGGAGACAGCGCATCCTTTAAAATCACGTTGAGATATTTCTGTCGCGGATAGCCGTATTTTGGGTCGGCACAAGGGGGGGGGGGGGGGGGGGGGGGCTTCGGAATCAGTGATAAATTATAGTGGCGCTTAGTAAAAAATAAGTCACAATGAATTATTATACCCAACAATAAACCATAACATTGATATTTTATGGTTGTTCAGTAAATCTACCACTACTTCACAAATATGAATTAAAATACTAATGTTGCCAGGTTTTTATCCAGCTTAATGTACCCCCAATAGCCCTGTAAATTTTCAAATTGATCCATCGAACCGTTTTTCTGGACCGGCTGATCGAAGTATTACAAAACAATGAAAGGGACAAGTGTATTGTTCCTAAACATCGTGTAATCATCATCAAAATGAAAAGACCAATATTTTTCGCCTTTTTTCAACTTTGCACTAGTCACTTGTTAAATTTGAGATCATTATTTCGATATGAATTATTATTTTTTAAACATTTCAGAAAACTCAGATTGGACACGACTCGGCCATTGCGGACCATACTTTCACTCATCTTTAATTGCATAAGTTGAAAGTTGATACCACCAAGCTGTATTAATTACTCGATCTGAGAACATTTATGCGATTAATTCTCGATATTTTCGGCGAAGATTAGTAGGGTTACAGTTTTGCTCAACACTCATATTTTGTTCGGAAAACGAAAACCAAGAGTTTTTTTTCGAAACTAATATTTTTTTTGGAAATTTCCAAAGCCTTGGTAAAAAAAATCAATAAAAAGTTTTTGTAAAGTAACGTTTTTTTTTTCAATTTTCGATCATGCCTAGGCAGCATTCATCGCTCGGCTAGTGACTCTTGTCGAAGAGGGTTCCCTACAATTATCGGGATGAAGGTAACAGGTTGGGCGTTAGCGCCATCAAAATAGTTCCAGAAATGTCCTAGTTTTGTTTTCTGAAATGTTTTACATATTTCCACAAAAAAAATTAACATTTTTTAAAACGGTTTTTCGAATTTTTTTCTTCAACTTAACAAGTATTTAGTGAAAGTTGTGAAAAAAGTTAAAAAAATGGTCCTTTCATTCTAATGATGATAACACGATGTTTAGGAACAATACACTTGTTCCTTTAATTGTTTTGTAAACCTTTGATCAATCGATCCGGAAAACGGTTCGATGGATCAATAAAAAAATGTACAGTGTTATTGGAGGTACATTAAGCTGGATAAAAACCTGGCAACATTAGTATTGTAATTCATATTTGTAAAGTAGCGGTAGATTTACTGGAAAACCATAAAATATCATTTTTTGTACTTTTTTTTTCAAAGTAATGTTAAAGGTCAAAATTATTTTCTCCCGAAAATGATCAAAAGGGCCTTGGAGGAAATTTATTCAAGTTTTCAAAGCTGTCCTTTAATTCCGTGTGCCATCATTGGTTGCTGAGATGTTGATGCTCAACGACAAAAGGATCCTTTTTCATTCGAAGCCGAATATGTCAGCAAAAAATTGACGTAGGGAGGCCAAAAAACTAAATTGAAGCTGAATCAACAAGCCAACTGACCTATACATTGATTTAACTAAAAACAAAATCCCGAGGGCGTGAAACCGTGAAAAAAAACAAAAACATTTGGAAAAACTTTGTCTTGCGCTATTTCTTATGATTGCGCGATAATCGTAGCTAACAACATTTTTTTTTGCCAACAGATCTCAAAACTAGAAAACTAGAAGCTTCAAAATGCTTTTTTTTATCTCGATACGACCACTTTTCACACAGATACAGCGCTTTAAAAAAACACTATTTTTTTTTTTATTGGTTTTTTCCTTAGGTACACGCTTTTCGCGTTTGTTACCTATTCTTTCCCTTCATTGTGCCCGTTTCTTTCCTCTACTGTTTACTCCTTTTTCTCCATCTTTCTCCATGTCCCCCCCCCCCTCTTGCGGCCGCAGCCGACTTCCCCCTCTGTATTATATTCATCATGACATTTCTGTCATGGGTATAGGGAAACTGCGGAAAACCTATACCAATGCAGCCGGTCATCAAGTTCGCCCCCCAGTCGTGGAACTAGTCTTATTTCGCCGCGAAATGCCGAAGGAAAACATTTCACGACGAAATGTACGCGACTGGGATTCGAACCCGGGACCTCCCGGTCCGCTGGTTTAGTGGCGAGCACGCTAACCATTAGACCATCGCACCGGTAAAAAAACACTAAAAAATTTAAGATATTTTATATTCCTTCAATTTGTTAGAGTGGTGTATAAGACACGTTTTTTTATCTCCGGAAAAACGGTTTTCAGGGGGGAAACGATCCCTACAAAAGGCGTCTCACCCACCACTGTAGAGGATTTTTAATCGCTTTACATTAGAAGAATTTCGATTTCTGCTTTACTCAGATCGATGCTTGTGGGTGAAACTGCAAAACCACCCCCCGATACGCCTTTCTTTGAGGGGTGGTTTCCGCCTTTAAAACCGTTTTCCCGGAGATACAAAAAAATCCGTGTCTAATAGCTTTCAATGCTTTATCACGCATATGAGTTTTAACTAAATTGACCGCGGACACTTAAACGATGTTCCTTGTAAGAACATTTCAACCTAAAATAAGATTAGCATTGCATTCGTTATCGAAGGCAGTAGTTTCGTGCAAGTTCAACCGCCGCTTATTTCACCGTTATAATGTTCATTCACTATGTTATTAGACAGAAATACTTTATCACGCAGGAGCAATTAGTATAGGTTGAAAAATTTCGCTATCGCTAGTTGCTCACAATGCTCCTGGCACATTGTTTTAGCGATAGATCCGTATATCCTTGGAATAGCTTTATTTATGAGATATGTGTTTTGCTTCTGCATAGAGGCCCTGCCGCTTTGTTGTCATGAAATGAAAATTCCCGATTTTTAAGTCACTGATAAAAAGCGTCGAGAAACGTCAATTACAGGGCGTCTGAATGTGTATTCAGCACGCGAGTAATTTCGCAATATCGCACGGGAATTTTTCACGCATACACAGTACACTGGAAAAAAATGATTTGTTATAATTAATATACTTTTATAGGAAGTTTTGATACATAAACCGGTATATTTAATTTTATATACAAGTATGATGTAAAGTTCTGTAAATGTGCAGTATAATTAATAAAGATTCCTGAAATCAACACGCAATACTTATAACTAATACAAAAGTACTTTAATATTCCTTCACAATTGTCTATAAAATTGAATATATCGGGGTATAGAACGAAGCTTCCGATACAAGTCTACAAATTTCCGAATTATTTGTTATAGTGTAACAGTGAATAATAACTGGCAGACCAGACATTTATCGAACGAGCTATGTCAATTATGTACATTGTTTGTCAAATTCTAGCTCATTTAAACTATTTAACATGATTTTCAAAAGTTACAAAAATAAATTATACACCGCGTTTTTCAAATCATTTTTTTTCCAAACAAAGGTTACTTTATATGCAAATTATTGAAATTCAAGGTTTTACATGGGTTTCAAAGCCAAGAAGCATATTTTCTCTTTTTTAAAAATATAATATATAAATGATTGTCTATATTCAAAATGTTAAACTTATAAAAGAGGAACATTTCAACAATTAAAAAAAAAAATCATCCAAAAATTTGGGAAATTCAGCCGGTGGAACCTGGTTTCCGGAGACCCTTAAAAACGGTGGACACGATTTCTCAAAAACTATCGCATCGATCTTATTGAAATTTTGCACACTTCTTCAAAATAGCATTGACCAGTGATTGAATGAAGGATTCTTTTTTAAATTGAAATTTGGATTTTCGGCCGAGTTATATGCAAAATAGTTTATTTTTTGGTACAATTTACGCTACGCATAGTCTTGTAAAGCTAGTTGTAATCGAAAAAAAACCTTCGCTCAATCACTAGTCAATGCTATTTTGAAGAAGTGTGCAAAATTTCAATAAGATTGGTGCATTAGTTTCCGAGAAATCGTGTCCACCGTTTTTCCGAGGGGTCACCGGAAACCAGGTCCCACCGGCTGAATATCCCAAATTATTTAATGACATTTAAAAAAAATATTATTGTAATGTTGCTCTTTTATGTGCTTATCACTTGGAATAAAATCATTTACCAATTATGTTTTCTTTAATAAAGAAAATCTGCTTTTTGGCTTAAAAACTCACGTAACCCCTTAAAAATTCTTTTCGTCTAAATATTTACGTGTCGTCGTTGTTAGGAAAACAATGGAAGTTCAGCTTGGGACTCGTCTTAGAAACATTTTTGCATCCATTATAGGCACATCTGCTACACGATGGCATCGTTAACAATGTTGCAACTCACAAACAATTCTAAACAGCCAATTTTCCGTGGACAAAGAGTCTAACAGAAAAGCGCGAAATACACGAATACACGATTAATTAACTAGTTAGATTGATATTCAGTATTAATGATCACGAATACGTCCGAGGCCTGTCAAATTTCTGACAGATGTAAGCAAAGTAGCAACAGATTTCTGTACCGCGTAGCACGTTCCTTGGAAGAAATCGCTGAGGGCATGCTAAAAAGAGATGGAACGGGTGAGATGGAAAGGAGCGCGAGAGTAGGAGCGAAAACAGATCGATTTGAAGCCGGGGCTCCCCGGCAGAACAAGCACGTGCCTTAGACCGCTCGACCGTCGGTGCTGTTAACATCGGAATCTGCACGAGAGCGAGCACGAGAGGGAGACGCGAAATCACCTTACCGTAGCTAGCTCGAGCGTTGGAAGAGGTGGAGCTGGGTGGAGCCAAGCGCGCCTGCGGATGTGTCTCTGCACATCGATACCGGCAGCGCTTTAGGTGGTTGGGGGAGTAACTACGATACTCCCCCAAGAAATCTTGCCAAATCGTTCCATAAGACCTGTTGTTCCATGTAATATCTGTTCTTTGGCTGTATCCAGTCTCCATGGCCATATCACATCATAACGAATAACCCTCTTCACTGATGTCGGTGAAATAATAATTTTCTTCATATTATCTTCAAATACACCAGCTAGACGGATGACGAAAATTGATCCTTGCAAGAAATTCGCATGCAAACTGCAAACTTGTTTGACACGTGAGTTTTCGTTCAACAATGAGGATTGTTCACTAACTACCGTATTCATAGATGTTCCCTGAGGAATAAGTATTCCTTTTTTTTCTGAACAAAAAACAAGGATATTTATTTCTCAAGAAACGTCTATTTATGTTTTCTCTTCCGCGCTAATGGAATTGATATTGCAATGTGTCGTTTCTAGCTCATTTCCGTACACTATAAAGATTGCCACTGTTGCAAGTAACCGTAGCAAGAATATTCAAATTATTTGGTCCAGGTCATCGATTGATGGTTGGAAAAGCACTGTAAGACCGATGCAACATTTTATTTTGTTTCTTTCAGAAAACGTGTACCAACCGTCTCGTTGCGGATCCGTGATCGAAGAACTCAGACAGTGTTGTATAAAGCATTCATCTGTATCATTGGTTTGCGAGGGCATAGATGTAACGAAACCTTATGAGCACAACACTGTTGACATTGTAAGTGTTATAGGTTCAATTATCCAAACCAAGTAATCCGTTATCCCGAAGAAAACCTTTTCCTGCGCCATTACCATTGGCGTAGCCCACTTTTTTCCCGGGGGAATAGGGCTGACCTGCTAAAAAAGTGATTTTGATCACAATCACCTTGAGTTTCAATCAAATTAACATAATAGTCAATAATCACGTAACACACACAAAATATGAAGCTTCAATCACGTGTTCATGTTAACATTAATATCAAACTCTTACTTAAAATATAATCAACTAATTGTTCATCATTCTTTGATTCAGTTACCAGTCTTCAAACTTTATTCATTAGATACTTAATTAATTATTTATGTCTTAGTTGGAACTTTTTTTTAACAATGTATACTCTATGTTTAACAGTGACATATGAGAGAATGCCTTAAAGCGTTGTTCTAACTGTACTATCACTGCTTGGAAAAGTTTATATAAGTTAGGCCAGGACTCCTGCTTGATAGGCTTGCCTAGACTTCCGTAATTAATTTCACCATTTTTAAATGAAAGTATGTTTTTTGTGACCATTGCGTCAGCATCTGAGATTGATGTATGAATTATTAAGATTTAAAAACAACTATCGATTAAATCCTTTCTGTTGTTCATGTGCAACTAAAAAATCTGTGAACTGCATGAGATTCTCAGATCGGCATTTGAGATTTACAATTATCTATTATTTGGTAACAAATGTTGATCTTCCAGTATTCTTCTAATTGTATATTTGCCGGTAAATCTAATGTATTGCTTTTGCAAAAAGTGAAGGACGTATTCTAGTGTGAACACTCATTCTCAAGGTGATTTTTTGGGAATTGAACTCGGAAAAACAGTAAAATCTACAGTGTTAGTATTTCAGTTATATTTTCACATGGTCCAAGTAACGTCTTAAATTTTTTTAAATACAATTTATTCCAAAATTGTACATGATATTTTATGTTGGACAGGTCATGTGAATTTTTTTCTCGTTGTACGTTGTGATTGCCGCCGTTCTTGTCATCTGAAACGAACGATTTACTACAAATTCTATTTACGACTGCGGTTACCCTTCGGCACTCCGTCTTTTTCATTGCTCTATAATTACTATTTTTTCTGGGCTGCGAGAAGTGAAAATTTTATTGTAAACATCAGAGTACTCTTTTTCAAACGCCACCAATTCGTAATTTTTTGCCAAAAGTTTTTATTGGAGGGCCAACGATAACCACATTCGTATAGAAAAGAATTTTTGAAAAATCGTTTGTTTCAAATGATGACGACTGCCGCAATTGCAACGCCCAACGACATAAAATGTTCGCGGCAAGACCGACGCAACATCAATTGTCGAGTACAATTACGAATAAAACGTTCTGAAAAAACTTGAGATGTTTCTTCAAACATGTATAAATATAACCGTGCAATACTAACATCGTAAATTTCACCGTTTTTCTAAGTTTAATTTCCAAAAACATCACCTCCAGAATGGATGTTAACACTAGAATACAGCCTTAACTTAATCGCAAAGTTTGAAGATCTATTTAATTTACACCAGTTAAAGCTTTATTAAATTATTTATGTATGCTTGCTTGGGTGAAACTTAAGTAAAATTAAGCGACTTTGAATTTAATTATTTTTGATTAATTTCTTTCTCGGGGGCGGGGGTTCATCCCTGCCCTCTCCTGGCTGAGCGAATGGCCATTACTCATTTTGTTATCTAGCACAATAATAAGAGAAGTTATATCATACTCTATGCAACATCAGTCGAAGTACCGAGGGTCCCCCATATTTCGCGTGTTATAGAATCTCGATTTGTTACGAAATTCTTTACCAATGGAACAATATTATTTATTCTTTCAGTCGGAGGTACAGAAACGGAGATGAAAGTTGATAGAAGATTGCTGAAAGACAGACCGTGGGCGCAGAGAAATCCTCGCTTGTTTCTAGGTATCTCGCTCGCATCCGTGGGACTGATTCTCTTCAGCCATCCCATATATGTTTTGTTCAACGAGCGTAAGGAGTCGAAAGGAAAGATATAGCCTATGAAGGAGCGGGTTGAGAAGAAAGAGCAATAAAGAGGCTCGAGCAAGTTGAATGGAGACTCGAGTATCGGAATAATGCACAGTGTGAAGAAAGCGAAAGAGCGGTTGCGACAGTATCCAATGTTGATCGGCCATTGTCGCGAGGCGAGTGGACAATACGCGAAATGCGTCGTTCGCAGAGCCAACGTGGGCAAAGACGATTGCAGCGAGGAATTTGCAAGATTCAAAGCCTGTTTGGTCGAGGCTGCCAAGAGCAACAAAACTAAACTGTAGCGTCCTGGCGGGGCGAACTTCCATTTACCTCTCCCCATAAAGGGCCTACCGAAAAGGTAACGCCACGAACGGTCGTCGCGGACAAACCTGCCATTTATCCTTTTAGCTGAGCAGTCGGAAAAAATCATTTGCATTAAAAATGGTCGGTCTGCGGTTCTTGCTACATTGCGCGGCCGGTCTTACGGTGCGTTTGTTATTGATAATGTACGCGAATTATCACGACCGTACGTTTTCGGTGGCTTACACAGACGTCGATTATCACGTCTACACGGACGCTTCACGTTTCATCGTAAACGGTACTTCCCCCTATAATCGTCATACGTATCGTTACACGCCTCTGCTGGCCGCGATCCTAACGCCAAATGTGCTTATGTTTTCGGACTTCGGCAAAGTTATTTTTTCCTTGAGCGACATTCTCGTGACGATTCTCACAAGGACCATACTGTTAGGATCGTGCGCTACAAGGAAAGCGGAGGTTTTTGCTCTCGCTTGGCTATACAATCCACTGACAATTGTCGTGACGACCCGCGGCAACGCGGACTCCTTGGCCGTTTTGCTGGTACTCTGGACTTTGTACCACTTACGCAGGGATGAGCCAATAATGGCGGGACTTTTGCACGGTCTCTCCATTCACTTCCGATTGTATCCAATCGTGTTTAGTCTCTCCATGTATCTCTCATTGCGCGACAAAAACATCCTCTATCCTAATGTCAATCAGGCAAAGCTCGTTCTTAGTTGCATGTTTTCCCTCCTTCTCCTTACCTCCGTTTGTTATTCATTTTATGGATATGAGTATTTGTTTGAGAGTATGATTTATCATTTGGTGAGGAAAGATCCGAGGCACAATTTTTCCGTATTCTTTTATGGGACATACCTGTCGACGAGACAACCGAGCGATGGCTTCAAACCTCATATTTTACTCACGTCACTGCCTCAACTATTCCTCCTCTTCGCCCTCTCGTTCCGTTACTCGAACAAAACCGAACTTCAATTCTCAATGTTTACCCAGGCTATGGTCATGGTTATTTACAATCAGGTTATGACGACGCAGTACTTCTTCTGGTTTCTCTCACTGTTACCGGTGTGTATGCCAAATCTACGAATATCCGGGAAAAGGTGGCTCGGCCTGACAACATTGTGGCTCTTAGCCCAGATCCTCTGGCTCTCTGACGCTTATTTGCTCGAGTTCAAGAGTGTCAATACCTTCCTTCGTATCTGGATCGATGGGCTATTATTTTTCATCGTAAATCTTAAGATACTTCACGATGTGATAACGCATTACAATTGTGGGCCTATGGTGAAATCGAATTAGCCTTGACGGTGAGTCTCTTGTAGTCGAACATTATCTTTTTCTCACGTTCTTATGTTTGTATATTGTTATTCGTAGTACTCGATATGTCTCGAGTGTTGTAAAAATCGAATAAAGCGCATGCGCAGAGATCTCTCGTGTATGGAACCTTGCGAAACCTTCTTCCACTTGGACCAACGTTTTTCGGTGTAATTGTTCGTTTATATTTATTTTCAATGTTTCGTCATGGTCGGCAATTTGAGAAACATGGAAAATATTTCGTCCGCATGGTTCGCCCTATAAACAAATCATATATGATGGCTCCCCAATAGATTGAGTTTCCTGACCGAAATACGATTTTGCCGAAACAATGTGAAAGTTTCTAAGTCGCACGACTCTATTCCTGTAAAAAAATCGCCCAATATTCGAAAAATTGAGAAATACGCGGAGTTTACTTACTTTTCTAAGGATGCCGAAATTTTCAATAACAACCTCTCGCGTGATTGTAATCGAATTCAACGAAACCGATATCACATTTTCTGCGGTCAGAGAGTTGCTGAATTTTTCGAAAAATACCGATTTATTATCAAATTCGTTCCGGATAGCGCTTACATGCTACTATTTACGAGTGAACAAATTTTACCCTGATATCTGAAAATTACTTAAAATTGGAGTGCAATCCAAAAACAGGCACCCAACACATACACATGCTAAAAATGTGTAAAAACGTCATTTTTCCATGTTTTGGGACTTTCTGAGCGACTTTTTTGCATCAAGATCTCGAGTTGGAAAAAACCCAAGTATTCTGTGCGAGAAGGCAAATATGAAGTATTCGTCTGTAATGGACATCAGAGCGAAAAGGTAAGTAAAATAAGTCGTGATGGCCCTGAAGGGAACAGCAGGACAACAGAAATAAATATACAACATATTTAGAACTATGCAGTTATCTCAGGGTTGAGCTACAAAGAATCGATCTGTTTCTCGTATTTATACAGGACGGAAGTTTTTATTTAAATTAAAGGTTTAGGCTACTGGGTAATTATGCAGTTTGGCGCCTTTTCCGAAAAACGGCGGGAAAATTTTTTTTTCGCCACATGATATTTCGTCGGGGGAGGCTGACATTTTCCATAATTACCATGAGTTATGGGGTTTTCAAGTTTGAGAAAACACATGATGGAATAGGGCATTTTCATGCATGTTGGCAGTGTGTGTCGGCTCTGGAACGACTTTCAACTCAAATCCACTATCCAACGCACCCTCTGGGGGGGTTGGGGGGGGGTGTGAAACCCCCCCGACGGGGTCAAAGGGCAGCGTCCCTGCGGGGGTGGAGGGGGCGGAGCCCCCCCAAGATACTGGAAAGAGATTTTTAAAAGAAAAAAAGTCTCTTCCATAATTGTTCTACCAATAGCGTTTGTGTGTGTGTGTGTGTGTGTTATTTTGAAAATGAGTCTGGAAATCGTCGAATGTACTGTGTGTAGATTTGACTGTGTGTCCGAATGTACTGTGTGTAGATTTGACTGTGTGTCCGAATGTACTGTGTGTAGATTTGTATTGCGTCGAATGTACTGTGTGTCGAATGTACTGTGTGTAGAATGGACTGTGTGTCCGATTGCTGGAAAGCATATAATTGCCTCAAAAACGCGGACTTTCAACATTTAAAAGTGAACCATTCACTTAATTTTGTTGATCCCGACACTGGCGCGCATACTCAAAATATCGAGCGCACGTGGAGGGAGGTCCGCGCAAACGTCCCACGATATGGTCGTCGCGAATATCACATGGATGGATATATCGCTGAATTTTTTTTCAAGCGTCAATATCCAGACCATCGTGATCGATTTCACGCGATTTCCAACATCATCGGAACCCTAAAGGAGCTGTGACTTTCGACACTGATATGAGTCTTTTTCAAGACTGTCGACTATATCAGTATTTTTCAAGATTTAAATCGGTCCTCATCAGGACCACCAAAATTTTGAACGTATTTCGACTGTTTACTAAACACACATATACACACATGCACACGCAAACGCATTCCCAAAAAAAAAAAAAAAATCTCAAACTTCAAAACCCCATAACTTATGGAGTTTATGGGAAATGTCAGCCTCCCCCGACGAAATATCATTCTTTATGATGGAATAAACACCCACATGGCGAAAAAAAAAATTTTCCCGTCGTTTTTCGGAAAAGGCGCCAAACTGCATAATTACCGGCTACTGTAACAACCCGAAAATCAGCGTTATTAAAAAAAAATTTGCAGGAATAAGTAAGATCATTGAAAAATCGTTTGTACGTTTATTTATATCTACATTGACAAGGTTGTGTACCAAATTACATATCAAATATTAACGATTATAGAAATTATAAACAATCTCGTGATGGGTCGTTGAACAAATCAAATACACCGTCAATGGTGTACTTGATTTTCACCACCCAATAGATTTGAAGAAAAAAAAACGCTTCTTTGAAAGATAATAATGGCTAAAACTTGATCGACCTTTTCTTGTTATGGTGTTTCATCGAAAAAAAAGATGATTTTTCTTTCGCTTTTTCGCGGTAAAGTGACATTATTATTGTTGATAACTAATGAAAAAATAATGTTAAGAAGAAAAACGTCGGTCATGGCTAACTATTACACTAAATGGGTGTACGAAATTTCAATTCAAGCCCGTCATTAGAGTCACGAAATCGTGTACACTGTTTTGAAAAACATCGTTTCGAGAAAAACGCGTTTACAGTTTTAAGGCGTTACCCCCACTTGTAGCGCAAAAAAGGCCTTTTTCATGAATTTTTTTAAAGAAAACTACAAAACTTTTTTAATCGATCAATATACCATCTTAAAGAACACATCTTGAAGAACTTTCAGTAATTTTTTTATTGAAAAATATTACATTGTTTAGTGGCAAATGGCCGTCAATGAAATAATGTCTTTATATACACGGTTTGCGGTGACCAACATTGCGGCGACGTGGATCATCTGAAAAAAAAATGCGGATGGATTTAGTCAAATATAAGTATAAACTAGTCTTTAATCGAAGGATTTTAAAAAATATTCATTTTTCACAAAATGGCGGACAGTCAAAGTTAATGGTTCGATTTTAACGAAAAAAAACGGCCGTTTTTTGGCTATAAAACGGCCATTTTTTTCGAAAAAAAAAAATCGAACGATTAAAGAACATTTTTATGTATTAAATAAGCCTGCAAAATTTCAAGAAGATCGGTTCATTAGTGTTCGAGTAATCTTGGTCACCGACTTCAGAAATGTCATTTTGAGAAAAACGCGTTTAAAGTTTCTCTTTCAACGCTCATATCTCAGTCAATTTTGTTCGGATCGACTTGAAATTTTCAGAACATATTCTCAGATACTTATACTTGAAAAAAATGCAATAAAAAAAATCGATTTTTTCAAAATCGCAGGTGGGGGTAACCCCTTAATAGTAGTTCTATCGTTGTAATCATAAAGTTGCGTTCAATCTGCGACTCCTGCACCAATGTTGGTCCTTGCTCTTCAATTTGAGTTGTCTCAAGAGCCGATCGGGTTTTCAAATTTTCATAGTAGCCTAACCCCTTAATTGTTTAACCGGACTATGAAAATAAATTCTAAAACTTCTTTTGAGCCGGCGTCTGGTCGCGCATGCGGGCTATACATTATTGTAAGACAGAGTTCGGAAATTCCCCCCCCCCCCCCCCGCCCCTCAGGCGCGCTTGCGCAGTACCTGCGCGACCGGAAGTCTGCTTGAAAGAAATTTTCAAATTTATTTTCGTAGACCCTAGAAACATATTGGAACAACGCGTATTAATTTTATCCGGAAATGAATAAGGACAATCAATAGTTAATTGTTTTTCATCTTTATTTTCAGAGGAATACAAAATACTTATATACAGATAGTTTCATGATGTAATAGTGATGGATTGTTGAAAGGAATGGAGATATTGTTAATAATGTAATAATAGTTCACCTTGATACAGTAGCTTAAATCAATTCTGAGCAAGGGCGTTTCTTGGTTTATCTTCAGAAATACTTGCACAGACACACACGCACACACACACACACTCGCCCACACACGTATATGCATAAATATATACATATACACACAATTTTATATATTTCAAATACCGACATTCGACACGCATCTTATCACTTGCATCCCTCAACAGCGGCTCACAACATGGTTTCCTCGTTTATCGTTAAATTATAGATCTAAATCGTCGCACAATTTCATGTCAGACTTGTTGAGTTATGTGTTTTATTCGCCGACAACATTCTATGCGGCGTACCTGGAGTGATTTCACAAAATTTCTACGATTAATGACTTCAGATCCGGCAGCGATTTATTCAGTTTTCCTTTCTTTTTGTCTGCGAATGTTTTTTTTGTTTTCGTTTCCACCATTGTGTAGCACGTCCCTTTGTACTAGACCTAGGCAATTGAAAAAAGTGGAAGAAGATTCACTCACCAGTCCAATTTACGAGGAAGTCGTACAACGTTGCGTTGTATATTATTTATTATCATTATTTATTTATTCATTGAGCTATTTTTCATTCGAAGCCACACTTCGAAAAAGTCATTCGCGTGTCTCGTATCGTGGACAATATGCGTAAGTGTCACGTGTGCTCGAAATTCAAGATTGTCTTGAAGACTCTGTTGTCTTCCGGTTGATAGGGCGTAGTGTGAAGAAAACATTTCTTTGTGATCATTTTTAGCCGAATAAGTACATACGCGTACGCAAATTATACACGTAGCCCGTTAATTTTTTTCCGAGGCTCCGATGTCGATTCCTTTCTATGCAATTGACCAAAAAAATGTTATCCGTTGTGATAATAATAATAGCCGTTTGACAGAGATCGATCAACACTCATCGTTCATCGTGACAACGCTTGAGAATCTTTCGATTTCAGAAATCAATTTTTTCATTGCCATCTCGAAAGCACAGAGTGCAACGAATCATCGTATTAATTATCATGAACACAAATTTTCCGAAGACGAGCAACTTTCAGCGCATTCGACGCACACATACACACACACACCCACATTTTCGCTATGTTCTCCATTTTGGTTTTACATCCCCCGGCCTACCGAATTCGTTAACCAAATAATCGATTTTACAGTGCGGTTTAGAATCTTTAAATCTTTTTATCGCTTTCAAATCTAGGATTATAGATTTTCCATAGAAAGGTTAAAAAAAATGTTTTATTCGAGACGAAATTATTATGTGTATATATATTGTTAAACAGTGGGCTTTTACAAAATTGGTGAACAATAATTGGATGTACAATGCTATCAGAATCACACATTGGTATCTTCGGAATAATTCAATGATCATGTGAAAAAAATACGAACATTCGTTGAGGATATTCCACCTGTCACACGGCCGTTAGCGGGAAGGAGAGAAAGATACGGCATATGATTTGGATTCTGTGAAAATAATAGAGTTTTTCTCTCTTTGTCGATACATCAATTATGGCAGGGTTTAATGAGAAATAATAATATTCGTGATACATCGGTATTGCTTATGGAATATCGAAAATAATTGGTAGGATACAAGCTTATATTACAGCGTTAACGACGATAGTCGATCATCAAATAAACTATATATGTGTATATATATGTAGAAACAGGAGTATTCTATTCTCGCATTAAAAATGTACACGCGATTCAATATTCATGCCGCTGTCGACAATAAAAAATTAAGAAAAGTGCATACGAGTCGTTCAGAAGCATTCATGAAAAATCATAATATGGTACAGTTATATGAATATACCCATATATATATATAAATGTCTGTATAATCTGTTGAAAAAGTCAAAAGCACTCGCGAAGTGTACAAAAGTCAACATTTGCCACTGGATCTCGCATACACGATCTAAACTCGATAAATGTAACGTAAAATAAAATTGTCTTTGGCAACGAAAAATTGTTTTTCCATACATTTTTCATAATTTTTCTTTGACGCGAAAGCGATCGATCGTTTAATGGAAAACCATAAACAAAATCTGTGTTATACGATGACAGTATAAAGAGGGGGAAACGTGTTTTCCAACTCGGAACCTGTGACTTTTGATTAATGATTGAAGAATTCACAAAATCCTATCTCCGATAATCAGGAAATTAAAGATTCCAGATCACAGTTGAATTAATCAAGGTGGTCCAAAGAACAGAAAAATAATGTTATTGGCACGCTCTCATATTGAAGCTACAGGTGGACGATTTCGCAGGCGTCGATTTCATCGTCCTTCTTTTTTGTTTCTTTCTACGTAAAGAGGAGAGATCTTATATGAGTAATACCAGGTTTTTTCGAGCACGAGATTGCTACCGGATTTATAATGCTACAGACACACACGCCGATTTTTTTCCGTCTCTTTGTTGTGTCTTCTTCTTTCGTACAAGTTCGTAATTCAAGAAGAGGGCGGAGAGGTAACATCATTCGATCAAATGATAGAACTTAATTGACCACGACTTTTTCACCCTCATACAAATCATACGTGATACATTATCATTACAAACAATTGGTAATGATTATTGTTAAATATTTAATGAATTGACATGGTTCACCTTAGACAGGAGTTCGGGGGAGAAGGATAGTCGTTCGAAGCTGTAGCAATTAATTCTTTGTGCATGAAAATCCTTAACATTATTATATATTAGACACGTACGCGCGATTACTCACGATAATCGAACGCGGCATCTTTTTATGTCCTTTTCTTTCTTTAATTTATCCCCCCCCCCCTGCATTATTCAATGCTAGTCAGCGTATTTACAAGACAAAGTTTTAGGGTGACGTTTCGGCTCGCTATCATGCCCAACATTCGCAATGATTAATTTTACAAAATTGATTTATGTTCTAATCTCGTTCTCGGGTATATATACACACACACACGCACGCGCGTAGATACGCGCACACTCACATATTTCGCGTTACATTTCGTACCACAGACTGAACTGATGGACGATCGTAGAAGAATTAAAAAAATAATAAACAAGATAGGTAGGGTATGTATAGATCAAACTATGTAATAAAATTGACATGATTTCGTTATTCTTATTGCGGAATCATTTATTTGTTTGTTGGGCTCAATCACCGAAAGAGAAGTCAAGGGTGTCGCCAAGGGGCGGCTTCCCCCTCCCGCCCCTGACCCATTGACGCCGACGACGCCCTTGAGTCAAGTAACAAAATGTTAATCAGAAATGTCATCTTTTCATGGTTACTGTAGAAAAACGTACATTGTGGTTCTATAATTCTAAACCAAACGAGCCGTCGATCAAGTATTATGAAAATTCTGATGAAAACGACTGCAAACACTTTTACGGACTACACGCAGGCATTGAAATGGGTATAAATTATTATAGCCGTTAAGGTTCGTTAAATAAGTCTCATCGGTGAGCCGTCGTGTTCCATTTGATTTTTGGTTTTTGGGTTTAAAGTTAATTAGGTCATTGGATCGTCGTTGTTGCGAGTTAAAACATGGCGATTTAACCGTTTCCATTTAACCCCCTCTAGGGTAGATGGAGATGTGAAACTATCGTTTTTTTCTTTCTAAATAAATCTTTCGGCGAATGGATGTTATGTTTTGTTTCATATCATCCACTGTTACGTTTTCCTATTTAATTTATATTACTCGTTCTAAAAAAAAACGGATATGGCTCATCTAAGAAAGTATTTTGTTTCATGACAATTTCGACATACAATATTGCTGAATTGCCAATCTCTGAATGAATTGCGTTCTGTTTCGCAAACAGTTTTTTTTCGTGAATTGAACAAAAAATGCGGTGAGCCGTGTATTAAATTTAAATTGAGTTTTAACTGTGAGAAAAAAAACTCTGTTTGCGTACTTAACAATTTGGTTTTCACGACAGTTTTTTTTTCCATTACTGAATATGAATCAGTGAATTACAGACAGTTGTGACATTATCCTCAAAGCCCATGGTGCGTCAGGATAGTCGATACGGTATCATTTATTTATTTTTCTTTTTCTTTTAAATCTATAACACAGTCTTTTTCGTCAGTAAAATGTTAATCGATAACTATTGTTTAACAATGATGAAATATAATACAATGTAATAACGTATCCTTTACGTGAGAATTCCGTTGCGAAGCAGTATCATTTCGAATTTGCAAGTTCCATCAGCGTTAAATATTGTGTGAACGCGTCCTTATTCGCGAAAAGTATATCTGCACACATCCTTTTCTGCATTCCACCCAGTTGTAAAAGTTTGGTAGACGAAAACAACATTTGGCTATACAATGAATCGTCTAAAGTGCAGAAAACATGATGTTGTCGGTCGATTTGGATATCAATTGGACTTTTTTTTTTAAACCCGAACAAAGAAGAAACGTTTTTCAACAATTGTCCCAATTGCTTCAAGAGTTCGTGTCGACACGTTTCTCGTTGTAATTTTAACTTTTTTTTTTTAATTAAAGGAATATCGTTAACGATTTGAGGCGCCGCTAAATGGAATTAAAATTTCGATCGTTCTTCGTAATTTCCCAATGAGATAAGAATCCTCTACGTGTCCGAAGGAGAAGCTTAACATCGAGAAAACCAGAGGGTTTACATTATATCCTATATGTTGTCAGTCAAATTCGACATGGATCATTATTCCAGTATCAATATGATAAGTACGCAGAAGTATATTTGCCCCCGCCTCCCGGCCCTCCATGAAAGGTCACTTTCTATATACTGACAGAAGATCGAGTTGTATTTTTCCTTCTCTTTTCCTCGGATTGTTATTCTTCTCGAAAAATTTACTAATCTCGATAGAACGGCGAAAAAATAAAGATAGCATCCGTTTTAAACTTTGCGAAATGTCATAATATGTTACAAATGCCTAGTCATAGTGTTATGGAAAGTACCAACAAATTCGAAAACTACGCGTTTGCCGATTAGACAAATTTGTTAATTTGTTTTTATTCACCCTTGTATTCTCTCAGTTTTTCTCCATAAATATTATAATGGCGTCGCACCAGTGAATTATTCCCGGCTACGTAAAATTTTCAATTTCTCTCAACGACACAGTAACTTTCTACAATCATTAACTGCTTTCCTATCATGCTCGTGGTGTGTAATATTGGTTTTTCTTCATTTGAACGACAAGATAATTTTTGTCCATACACAACACGAGTTTTTTTTTTTTTAACTTTTATTTCGCTATCGCATCTACACACTTCGGACGCATAATCGAAGATTTTTTTCTTCTCAGAGCGGACGACAAAACGAAATAAAATGAAAAACGCACACACGTTATTAGTCTACTCGTGCGATTTTTCGTGGTGCATCGATAATCGTTTGCGAAATGTTTGATCGTTCACACACCGAAGCCGAAATAACTCGTACCCGGTTCCTTCTAAATTAATAATTGACAGATAACCAATGAATAGGTAAAGGGTGAAGACCACGAGCAAAAAGGCGTAAAAAACCCCATTTACTTAAAAACGAATATAACCTCTTCATTCTTTCGCCTACTATTTTCCTTTAATTTCAACATTGTCTCGTGGGCCACCCGATACATTGATTGTAATTATTTTCTCGCAGTATACTTTGTTTAGTCTAAAAACCATTTATAATGTCGTTTTGTTAAATTTTTTTTGCTAAATATATACGTCTCTCTTTCTTTCTCTCGGTCTCTCCCTCGCTCTTTCTTTCTGTCTCTATTTGTATTTCCCGCATTCTTAAATATTGAATAGAAATTCCGAATAGCACAATAAATAGCTGTACAATGATGTGTGTGTGTTTTTTTTTTTTTTTCGTATTCCATTCGGCAAGAACTCTGATCAATTCTCATGTAGGGCAAAATGTATGTTTGAACATATCTCTGAAGGATGTATATACACGCATTCACACACGCAGGCATATAAATGCCGCAAGTGCACAGGATTCGATCGAATCTATAAAAAAAAATCATCAAATAGTCAACAGTCACGTTGCGATGTGAAAATTGTATAGAACTATCGTTTTCTTTCTCCTCGGTATTCGAAAAAGCGAGAGATAAGATGTCGAATCGCATATTTGAATCTTTCTCGGGAGAATTGTAAGTGTGCCTCTCCAGTCGTTATTCTTTTATTGTTTTAATGCTACGGGTACACGTATTCCTCGCAAAAATACGCCCGGCCAACCGTGCAATTTTCTCTACGGCAAAAATGTGCATTGATATCTATTAACTTTCGCGAATTTGTCGAAAGAGGAATATCAAAATAAAAAGTCTCCGGGCTTGGAAAAGCACAAAACTTCAAGAATTAGCGCTTTGAGCGAACTAGAGAATAAAAAGAATTTTTCATTTCTATAAGAACTTATAGCAGACGTTATAGCAGATCATTATGGCTTTGATCGCCATAACCTGTATATCAATTTTTTCGACTACGTAAAATTTCCTTCTTTCAATTTCGTGCCTCTAGGCTATCTCTTTACTTCACTATGGCAATTCTGTCGTAATTTCAAAGTCAAATGCACTTTGCACTATTTACCCATGCACACATTTTACACGCATGCATGTATCAGCATATATATATATATATATATATATATATATATATATATATATATATATATATGCACTCCAGCGATTGATGCGTTAAACTTTGTTCAGTCATGAATACGCTAACTAAAGCTTATAAGATACGATGAGCAATAATTTCAGTTATATACACCAATTATTTTACAAGACGTTACATTATTACAAAGATATTTCTTCATATTACAAATGTATAGACGCCTCTCTACTTTTAATTTTCTTTTCCCTCTTACTTCCAAATCTCACTGCACACGCGACTTTAAATTTGTGATTTGTTGTAATGTTCTTTTTCTTCATATATATATAGTTTCTCCGTTTTCGTTCACTTGCCCCATTCACTTTTGCGACTTGTATGCGCCACGTTTTTTTGTTTGTTTGTATTCTCAAATCTGAAGCTGGCGCGATCTATTTCCGGACGAATAACGTTATATTCCACGCAGCCCTTTTAGATCTTTAATTTTAATTTTTCTTTTCTCCTTGTATCCCACTTTGTTTCTCTCCCATTTTTTGTCTTAATAATTGATAGGCTACCCTGTTTCGTTTATTCTTATCAACGGTATTACCCTCGGATGTAGAACCACAACTAGAATCTTTCGAGTTTCACATATTATTCACATATACCACATTACATTTGTTCCGTTAATTTTTTTCTCGTGCTTAGTACTTTCTCGTTCAGCACGGTTGTTTTTTTTTCCCTAGAGTACTTTTCTTTCGTTTCGCAATTCGTGATGATTCTGGTCAAAAGATCTGATAAGATAACATTGCGGCGGGAACTTTCGAGACACAAACTTTTAACCCTTGATCATACAATTATTTATCCATGCGCAATCAATCGATATAACATGTAATCGCACGTAACGTGCAATTTTTTTTTTAGTCATTTCAACAATCAATTACGCGACAATTGATCGTGCCAACGAGTCTACGATCGATTGACGGTCACAATCTTGAATAAAGTTTCGTCAGAACAGGCCCCACTTGGATTGTTTCTACAGCCCCACGTGGACTCGTCTATGATTTTAATTGTGACGTTTGAACAAATACCTGACGAATGTAGGCTTTCGAAAAATAGGACCCCGATTTTCAGCAGGCAAAGTTGAAAGTTTTCATAATGCGGCACCTAACTTACTAACAATTTAATTATGTGCGTACGTGTAAATGTGTGTGTGTGCGCGCGCGCGTGTGTGTGTGTGTGCGCGCGTGCGTGCGTGTGTATAGGTGTGGTGCATATATAATAAATAACGTTTCTTTGTGGGACGCGTTATTTTGATATATTTACTTTAGTGCCATCAAACTATGGGCTCCGTATATGTATGTTCGTATTAACAAAGGGGTAGAATTATGCCTAAACAATTAATTCGCCTAATTTAGAACGTGGCTCCGATCCGAGATTCTTTCTTTCTCTGTTTTTTCGTTTCCGTCTATTATCACCCAAATTATACGCCATCGCTCTTGTGTTCTTTGTTTTATTGCCGTTTCATCAGTTAAATTTATCCTTTGGGCCGATCAACATTTAACGCTCCTACAGGGCAGGAATGAACATTTGTGCCTGCCTGCGTCGAATCTAATATTCAACAGGAAAACGAGGGTCGCGGGTTGAAAAGTTGATATCAATAATGAAGAAATTATTTATATGTAGGTATTCGTGTATAGGTACAAAGGTGCAATGAAGTTTTATGCTTTCGGGTGCGAAAAAGAAGCGTTTCGACATTTGTGCCATATGCAGCAGTGACGAACTTCTGGTCGAAAGATTTCCGGTTCGTTCGTTGTACGAATTTCAATAGATTCGGGTTTCGACTTGATGTACTTGAAAGATACGGATGAAAATGCAACGAAGATGTTTCCATCTTGTTTGTTTTCTTTTATCGAGAATCACTGTTTCGCGGTACAATGCGACATGCTTTATTGAAATTGACGACTCTTAAGGCCTCTGGGTACTGCTGTGTACGATTCTGCTGCGCCACTAGGCATCCTTATAATATCGCAATGTCCGTTTGTGGGGCACAGCAGAGTGCGGACAACTGTCCTCCTCTTATACTTGTAGCCCGTTGGATTAAAAATGAGAAATAATTTAAAAAAAAACAACGAAATATTAAGTTTGAACATAAGGACTGCGTTTTTGAATTTAACAAAGTTGCATCTGTCTCTACTTCAACGCCTGATGCTACATGTTCCCAAGCGCTTTTTTTTTCATACACCTCGTGAGTTTTGAGAAACAGAAGAGTTCGGGTTATTTCTCACCACTACAACAATGACCAATGATCTCGATCGAATTCGTATAGGCGAGAATATTCTTGCAAGGCTGCTGATCTTTGCCGTTTCTTTTGTGTCGCATTTCTCAATGAATCCGGCACCTTTGCGAAACGATGATTCTCAATTGTATTTATCGTACGAATTGATTTCTCGTTAGCTCGAAGTGTACGGGATTAAAAAGGAAAAAGAAGAAAACGGAAACTGAAGAAACACGAAAACGCTTACAAAGATCTACAGTAATGTCAAAGATTGTCAATACCGAGTGGCCTCCCTAGCCACGCTTTTCAAGTAATTGTATAATTTTTTGGTATTCGTTGAACCACATCGCCGAACTTTTTTTTTCCCACGTCTCTTTTAAATCGTCCACTGAATCTTGTCGAGAGAAGTTTCTTACGTCGTTAGTCACCGCTTTCTCTCACTTGTATATTCGCATCAATGACGAATCTGTCATATATTATAACATGCTCATAATTTGCCACTGTACATGTTTCTCTCTTGCTCTATCTATTGCGTAAACAATCACACAGTCCCCCGATAGCTCGTCTATTAAGAAAATAAATTCGAACCAAGACACTCTTCGTATGATACACGCCAAGTTTCGGAGTATTTGGTTCTATGCGGAATTGTCAAATGAAATATATCGTGGGTAATCAGTGCCAAACGCTGTGCTCTCCATCTGTCGCGATATTTCCTCGGCTTGTTTAAAATCGATACGACGCCCCAGGGGGCTTGCACCGGTTGTGTGCTTGCTCCGGCTCGATTACTCCGTCAATTGACATTTCCTCTATCAATACTATCCATATTACGGATATTCCGTTTCCTTTCGTTCGTTCGATGAGCTCAATCCTCAATTTTTGGACCAAGGTAGTACTAACCCTAAACGCATCATATCTAAAGTGACAGCAACTACCTTGTTTTTTCAGGGCTGAGGGAAAAGTCACCGCACCGTTATTTTCTGGGCATTATTAACGATGGAGCATCGAAATCGGACTTACCGGGAATCGTTCCAAATAAATAACGTTTCTCTTCCTCTCTCTCTCACTCACTCACTCACACACACGCACACAAAACGATTTGCGCGATCTATCGTTTTTATTGTATTGAGAATATAAGAACTCGATTATTAAAAAAAGCTTCTCCGTCTCCCCGGCAAGTCCGCACATAGGACGAAGGAACTCGCGTCGGCGATTGTTCTTATTGACGAAGCGGCAAAGTTCGATCCCGCGCAAGTGGCCGCTAAATATTTATTCTATGAGCGGAGAAGCTCAGGAAAAAATAGTAATGAAAAAAAAAAAAAGAAAAGATCGACATCTGTCTCACGTGTGGAATATTTGTCCACTAATCGTCTCGGCGAAAATTGTAGCCACAATCAAGACGAGTAAAGCTTTGTTTCAACGGCGTACGGGCGCGAATGGCCGATTTTCGAGGCGACGAGCAACGACGTCTCACTGAAGCTATCCGTGCGTAACGGCGGGTTCGTCGGGTGCGAAATCCTGGCCTCGGCAACGTCGCGAAATTTCTCAATCCCTTCCACTTTGATAATTTGCCGATCGTAGAGTTCTCTCGGCGAGGACGGCGACGAATAATTCGTTCGCTCGCCTCGCCGTGTAAAGGCCACCGTACGCGCCGAGTGACGATACGGACGCACCGAGGATCCTGGGGAATACTGGTCACGGGAGCTAATCGCACGTTGCGAAAGCAAGGAAACACTGTTGTTCGTGGATCCGCAGGAACGCGTAGTATCATGGACTATCGTGGAGTACGGAGGGCGAAAGAGCTTCTCCTGCTCGGCCATACGCTGTTCGAGGAGTCTGCGATGACTTTTGCTGGCGACGTAGAGTTGGCTGAGTATGCGATCGATCCGGGCGATTGCTTTACCGTTTGCCAAACGACGATGCAGTTGTTGACGCTGATCCTTTTCGTGATGATAACGACGATGACGATCATAATGATAATGATGATGCTGGCTAGACCTCGGATGATCAACACCCCGACGGCAGTAATCGGTGCCGTGGAAATGTCGCGGTTGGCGAAAGCTGTTGACATATTCGTTTGTCTCCTCAGGCGCATACGAAGCCTTGAGAAATCGTCTCTCGTTGGGCCGAACGTGTCGCGGGTAGCTCGCCCCAGACGAGTAAGAACGCGCCGTGGACATTCGGCCAGGGCTCGCCGTTTCGACCATATTATCGCTGTATTCGTGGCGTCTATTGAAAATCAGTGGGTAGTCGCGGTGGCGTTTTTTCGTGAGCTCAACGATCGATCCACCTTCGGCAAATAGGACCAAATTGAGACGCGTTCGGCTCTAGTTAAAATCCATGTCTCATACGTGCGTTGCTAGCGTGCCTACGCCCGAAGTACGCTTTACCGTTGCCACCCCACCGTTCGGTCCACCTGTTATGTAATGCGCTGAGAGTGGTGCCTGTATCGACATAAATAAAGGACCAAACGTTTTAATTTTAAGATATGTTTTTGCTCGTTTGCTTTTTTTCTTCTTTTGCGCGAAGAAGGCTTCTAGTGGGCTATTTTGCCTTCTCGCGATTTCAAATGGACATGCGGTTAGAATGTTTGTGAATGTGGGAAAATGTTCGCTCTGAGGGTAGGTCCAGAAGAATGAACGAAAAAGTGTGCGAATTTTTTAGTTTGCGCTAAATAGGTAATCAATAAATTTTGAAATATCGGGATGAAATTTTAACTTTGATCAAATATACACTGCGGCCTCGATTATCGGAACATCGGCGCTATCGGCGCTATCGGCACTTGTAAACATTGAGGGTGCGCACCATCGACTCAAGCAGACACTGCGCAGCTGAGGTAGCTGGTAGCAGTACACCTCAAACCCCTCTTAGCCCAGTCGAAGTAAACATGAATTCTATTCAACGAGGTCAGCATGTCGCCAATTTTTTTGTACATGAATAGGACCTCCATAACTGTAGTCTTAAGGGCGGGGTAAAGTATTAAACATTTTTTTTCATTTTTAAAATTTTTTTTAAATGACTGCATAATATATCAATATTGTGTTAAAATTTCAAGTCGATCGGAGTAAAATTGACGAAGTTATGAGTATTTTATGTGCAATGAGCGCTAAGCGACCAAACTCTTCTGCGTTTTTCAAACCGTTTTTCTGAGACTTGTCATATTTGAAGTCCGTGTGCACGATAACTCAAAATCTGCTGGACCAATCGCTTTGAAATTTTGCACAGTACTTCTTCACATAATTCACCAGGTATTGTCGAAAGCTTTTTGGTTTTTTTAAATAATTACTAATTTTTCAACAACAAGTTAGCCGATTTTTTTTTAGCGAAAATCGGGTTTTTGGCTCCCAAGTGCTACGAAAAATCGAAAAAAAAAAAAAAATCCCCCCGTCATTACCTCGAGAAACATATCCTTTAACAAATGCATTTTGATTTTTTTATTTCAAATGATTCTGTTGCGAGTTATGGTGCACACCGCAAACCAACTTTTTTTCGAGGCGTCTCCGGGGTTTAATTTTCACTCGCTCAATTTTAAATATTTTGCAATGCAAATTTAGGAGAATGTTGTTCAAATGTTACTTTATTATATGTAAATTTTTCAATAAACGAACACTATTCGTTACGCCAAAAAAAAAAAAATCTTAAAAACATGCCTTTTTTCGCCGAATTAACTTTACCCCGCCCTTAAAATATTTGCGGTGTCTATGGTGTTTTGCGGCCGCCAAAAATAATTATTAAAAAAAACAGTACTTTAATGTGAAATGGGTTTGATTTGCAAATGCTCGACATAAAAGTTGTGCGCCACGACATCATCTACAAAATAAATCCTACACAAAAATCACGTAGAAATGTTAGTTTAAGGGTAAATTACAGTTCAACAACGACATTTTTTTGCTGCATCGTATGCACTTGGGTTATTTATCAGCGGACTGTTCCGGAACTCATACATCACCAAGAGGAATCTATCGCTGAGAGATACTTCAAATTGTATCCAACCATGTCATATAGTTTAGCAATCATAACCGATTTACGTAAATCCGCCGTTTCCCCAAGTGATCCAGAAGGCTTACAGAGTGCCGAAAAACGTGATGGTACTTTTTAGCGTGTACATTCACGATATAACTAAAAAAATGATTCCGCAAAAAAAAAAACATTTTTCGGGGAAATCGCATTTTAGCTTAGGCACAAATATAAAGAACTACTTAAATGTTGGAGCTACTTGCAATATTCTTCGAGATCCTCATCTGTCTCTGTGAGACGTCTAATTAAAAAAAGAGTCTTAATATCTTCGTTACCAGCGGAGATACAATTATTTATACGTTTCTTCGATTCGATATTGTTGTAGTCAACATTTTCGCGGAGTGTAAGTTCGTGAGCATTCTTAATATTTTTAGGTATGACGTATAAGGCGGGATATACATTTAGACAGGAAAAAATAAGCAATATTGAGGGATTGTTTAAACTATGAAAGAATTGTTCTACAATTATCAAACTTTAGGTATACTTTAATAGTATATTTAAGTATACAAAACAATTTTTTTATTAATTCATCATCAAAATTACGGAGCTGCGGCAGAGTGTCAAAGCAAGGTCGCCGCGGGAGTTGCGGATCGGCGTGCAGTCTAACTTCCCGTAGACTTCGATTTGCAAAAAAGTTCAAACATTTTTTCAGTTAGAACATGTATAGTTTCTATGCGACGGTAATTAAAATGAAGAAAATGCAAATTTAATAAAATGGCAGGCATTTACGAAAAAACAACAACATTTCACGCAACATTTCTGTAAAATGTGGATGAAAAAAGTGGTTTTTTTTTCTCCAATTTTTCAAAAACAATTCTTGTCAAGTAGAACGTACCAATATTATCAATATTTCTTCCAAGTTTCAACTAAATCGGCTTAATAGTTTTTGAGTAATCCTGCACGCCAATTTCCATAATGCAGTTTTGAGAAAAACGCGTTTGAAGTTCACGCCCGCTCCGAATCCGAGCGGTGAGGCACAGCGTTGACGGGCTGTAACGTTTGAAGTTTTTCGAGTTTCGCTTTGAAAGTTTAGGAAAGTATTCTACATATATAATTCTCTCGTTTAGAGAAAAAAAAGAAATCGATTTTTTGATCGTGTTCAATGTATATCCCGCCTGAATATAATACAAACCCGCTGGAGTGTACATCTCATTGCAAATAATGATTCATTTCGATCGCCGCGACGATGAAATCGACGAAGATTTTTCCATTTACGGTTGGTGTCGACAACGCGGCTGACATAACATGTTTAATAACCAAAGATAAGACGAACGAATAAGACAGAAAAAAAGGAATTATTACTGCGAAGCTAGTTTGAAAGAATGTATATTACATAATTGTTGTAATGAATACCATTGCGGACGAACTAAAATTTATTTATTAAACCTCATCTTTTTAATGTAAGATTATTTATGGGCACTCCCACGTCAAAATTGAAGTTAAACAATAGTTATTGGGGTAATTATTGGAAAATAGTCATTTCCACGGGCATTTTCGAATTTGTGAGGAAAAATTAAGCGAAATTAGAGAAAAAAAACTTCCCACGGCAATTTATAAGGGCAATGTGGAAATTGTTCACTGCGCCGCGCAAGGGGTGCCGCGGCGGCAGGAAAATCGCCGCCACCACGCCATCCCAATCAATCATGATCTGCAATGAGATAAACGCTCCACCGGGTTTGTATAATATTAAACGTCAAGTCTAAAAAGGTTACGAATGCTCACGAACTTGAATTACGCGAAAATGTTCATAACAACAATATCAAATCGAAGAAACGTATAAATAACTGTATCTCCCCTTGTAACGAAGATATTGAGACTTTTTTTTTCAACCTACATGTTTCACAGAGATAGATAAGAATCTCGAAGCATATTTCAAGTAGCTCCAACATTTCATTTATATTTCTTTTGGCCAAAATGTTATATCTGAATATATCTATAGATCTACTATATCTGTTTGGCTAAAATGTTGTATCCTCGAAAAACTTGATTTTTTCGAAAACCTTTTTCTTTGTACTTATATCGTGAATGTACGCGCTGAAAACTCCTATCACAAGTTTGTTGCATCCTGTGAGCCTTCTGGATCACTCGCCATAAGGAAACACCGGATTTTCGGAAATCGGTTATTATCGCTAAACTATATGATACGGCTGTATAAAATTCAACGATATATCTTAGGGATTGATTCTTCTAGGTGATGGATGAGTTCCAGAAGAGTACGTTGATAAATAACCGAAGTATATACAATAAACAAAAAAATCGTTGTTTAACTGCGATTTAAAATCACAATTCTACGTGATTTTTGTGTAGGACTTATTTTGAAGACGACATCGTGGTGCACTACTTTTGTGAGAAGCATTGTTTGATAAGTTATATTTCGAAGACAATAACATTAAAATAATGTTTAAAAAAATAATGTTTGGCGGCCGTAAAACGCGATAGAATCGGGAGATATTTTAATAGTACAATTGTTGAAATCCAAAATATCTATAAAAAAGTTGGCCACATGCTGGCCTCATTGAATAGAAGTCCAAATTCATATACATTTTGACCGGACTATCTCCGATTGTCTAGCATGCTTCGAGCCTAACGCTAGGCCTGGCGGTTCTCCCACCATGCACTACAACGATCGATATTCCGCACATAGTGGGGGGCTGTTGCATCTATGGAGGTCCCGATAATCGAAGTTGCAGTGTATACAGTTCCGACTGTGAGTGTTCATATTGCACTTCGTGAAACCCGGTGTGACGGTTGAAATTTCGTAAAAGAAATCAGTTTTTTTGCAAAATTGAATATTCCACCTTTTTCAAATTTTGAGATGTTTGAATGATTTTTTTTTCTTACATACGAACAGCACCACCAAAGAACGATTCAAGCAAGCTGAAATTTTAGGCATCAAATAAATCAATACGTGCTTTGACTTAATCAAATTACGAAATATCAGACCGTCTTTTTTTTACGAAAATGAAGTACCGACGCTGGCTGGACCGTAGTGAATTTAGTAATAATGACTTTAGGAGTTGGCGTTTTGTGTCATTCGATGGGAACGTAATAATGAAAATAGTGGGTGGGAAAATAGTGGCATATGCAAAAGTGTTCAATTCATCGAGCTTTTTTTCAAACATATACCACCGAGAAGTGTTTTCGTAACGGTAGACGCGCGAGTTACATTCAGACCTACGTGTAGTGCGTACAGGGTAAGACGATAATTCTTAGCACCTCGAATATCTCGCTATCTATGACAGGATAAAATGCACTGAGAAAAAAGAATCGTTGAATGTGCAAAATGCATTTTGTTTTCTCGAAATTTTGTTGTTTTAACAGCTGCTCGGACATGCTGAATAAGCAGATAGTTTGATGTATCTTTGATTACTGCCCAACTATACTGTTTTGTTATGCCAATCAAAAATCAAGTTGAACGTATCTAAAGATACAATTTCGTTAAACCAACTGAATTTTGGACGGATGAACGAATTTGTTTTTTTTTCAGTGTGTATACTGCAAAATGTGTAAAGTTTCAAAGGGGCTGTTGGTAACGAAGTTCATCGACGTGGCGGCGGTTTTTCATGTATAAGTCGACGGAGGAGCTTGAAAAATGTATGAAAAGGAAAATTACAAGTCTATCGATTAAAGGGTCTTCTCACTTCAGACGCTAAAAAAAGGCTATTTTTATGATTTTTAAAAATAGGTTTGTATTACATGTATGTAAATATGTTTATAATACATAAAAAGAAAAAAATTATGTATTTATGTAACCCAAACAAACTTTAAACGGGTTTTTCTCGAAACAACGTCTTTCGACGGCTTGTTGATAAAATCTTCGAAACTACTGAACCGATTTTTATGAAATTTTAACCACATATTATTTACAACTATAGCTATAGCGCATATTAAGGATGTTTTTTTTTATAATTTTGTTATTTACTAAGTTTTTTGCCAAAAACGGTGAAAAAAGTGTTTTTATTTTTTTTTTTTTTTCGAAAAATGTCCGCCATTTTGTTATTTTTGCATATATCAAAAATCGTATGATATGCGCTATAGCCACTTACATACTGAATCTAAAACCGTTTAATTTTTTTGTTTTGGATGATCCATCGCGGAGATTTCATCAAGAGCGCAGACCTACAATTTTTGTAGGTAATTTTTTTAACTACCATTTTCGTCTATAAATAGTAACTTAAATAAATAATTAAACTTTTTATTGTATTTCGAAAGTGTAGTCATTAAGTGTAACAACTTTTATATCAATATCTATAATATAAACCTATAAAAAAAAATCATGAAAATAGCCTTTTTGGGGTTTAAAGTGAGAAGACCCCTTAAGAGTCAACTTTGAAAATCGTATTGTGAGTTATTCTAAAGTCTTGATGACACACGATTTTCTATTACTTCTTAACAATAAAACCCTAAGATGTATCTTTTGTCGATTCTTTATGTTTGGTCGATTAATTTTTTTACCTCCATCGACGATCTTGTTACTTACCCTTCGTAAGTTTTTTTTAACTCTTTGAATTACGTAAAAAATTGTCAACTGAACTAGCAAAGAGGACTCGATCTTCACATTTTGAAACCGCTGCAACTTCGACAAACCGACCCACTGTCACTATGACCCCTTCGAAACTAGAACTTTTGCAGAACTAGAACTAGAACTTTTGCAGAAAATTCGGTTTTTTAACCATTACAGATTCGCTAATATTCGAGGTGTGTGTAGGTGTCTGCGCGCGCGCGGGCGGGCGTGTGCGTAAAACAACGTGACAGTTTCTCAATATTAAATTATTAAAGTTACCGTCGTCAAACGCTTCCGTACTTTTATGTACTCTTGGACACAAAAGGCATATTTTCCCTTGCTAAAAGAAAATTTGATTGCCCTTGTGCGATGTCTTTTTTTTTGCCTTCGAATTATTTTCGTTTCGTTACGACCCGGTCATGCGGTTCCGAAATATGGCAATATTGACCGATTAAGGTTGTTGTGGGGTTAGGTCAACATTTTACCAGCGAGCTGAAATTTTTTCTGGACGTTTATAACCCCTTTGCTAATCATCCTGTGCAGTTTGGATACGATGCACAGTTACATTTTTTGAGGACAAAATTCGGAAACTCGGCATATGTCGAGAGCTAATTACATTACACTTATGGAAAACTCCCGATCATTTTTCAGTACATTATTAATATCTCAGAAAATGCTACCAGAGAGCTGAAAAAAAGGTACGGTTCGACTAAAATTATTAATTTTTTTAATAGCGAATTTGTGCAATCATGGCAACGTCGTACACGGCACAAATGCTACCTATTTTATCCGTATTCAGTATTTATGCCCGAGAATCTCAAACTACTCGGTCACGATAATTAATAACGAATATTATTTGTTCTTATTCTGTTAATTATTAATAATGACAATATTTATTTGATAAGTATGTTCAGAAATTATATTTTTCTACACATTTCTACGCAAAGGCGCAATAAAGCGAAATTTTCTTCATGCGCAACTTTTTTGTTGTTGGAATTTCGGAAAGTTATTAAATGTTTTTATTTCTTCCAGATTTTTTTTACTCAGACCGATATTAAGGCCTTATATACACTTGTAATGATTGGCAAAATGGAACATTTTTTGATTGCATATTCTTTATGTACAATGTCTCAAGAATATTCTCGCCAAATTTCATAAAGATTAGATTTTGTAAATTTCATAAGCATTAGATTGGCAGTTATAGATATTTCAACCGCACGACCGCGCAAGTCGCGTGTCACGCTTGCAAGCTTGCAAGCAGCCACAAGAGAAGGAAGAATGGCTCGTAGGCAGTATCAAATCAATGTTTTAGAGGCTGCAGAGGATGCAGTAGGATTACTGTATGGCCCTGGAATCGATGACTCCATGTTAGTATGAATAAATTAACTTTAAATGTAAAATAAACATACTTGAATCTTAAACGCGATTATTTAAGAATCGTCTTTTTTGAAAAACACCTTTGCGGTGGACACGATCACTAAAAAAAACTATTAATCCGATCCATACCAAATTAATACCGCTTAATTATTATGATAAAAGCTAGGGCCTGGATGAAGGATTTTGAATTTTGTTGAAAACAAACAATTTTGTAACAAAAGAGAGGAAAATTTGGCACTTCAAAAAATGAATTTTTTGTTAAAATTGTCATTTTTTTTTAAATAAATTTTTTTACAAATCCTTCGTCCAGGCCCAATCCAATGAAATCTTTTTGAAATTCTGATTTCAGATTAACTGTTCTCGAGTTATCATGTCCACCGCAACTGATGCTCAAAAGAAGGCGCTCCTGGAAGACAGCTGGAGTTCCGCCATTTTGAAATATTTTTGGATAAAAAAATTGTACTGGCATTATAATATACCACGATTTACGACGTTGCCAACTCGCCTCGCGCTAAATGAGCGAGGAAAAGTTATAGAAAATAATTATACAAAGTAACGAAAACGTTTCATATAATCACCGGATGTTCAAAAATGCATATTTTTACAGATAGATGTAGAAAAATAGTTCGAAAATGTGCGTTTAATATGACGATTATTTGATGGCTAACAGTTGGTAACGGTCAATCGGCTCCATGCATAAGCATAGGGCGCTTCCCTCGTCCTTCACCCCCGACGGATGGACCCCATAACAACCTTAAATTCGCATGGCTTCGGAAACTGATTTATGTACGTTACACACGCGGAGGCGCGCACGAGCGTCATGTTTGACTCTATCTATGTGAGAAATTTGAACATAACATTTGTAGCGTGAGACATTCAAATCGGATCGATGCTCACCTGTGGACCGGCACCGTTGAGCGTGCTGAGACTGTTCATCCTCATGGCTTGGGTGTAAGGTGGTGGCGCCGGCGTGACCCCGGGTATTGCAGCATGTGGCGCGTGTCTAAGCTGTTCAGCGGCCGACATTCTGTGAAAGATAATGGAAAGTAGTTGGTAATCAACGGCCCAATCATTTGCGAAACAATCAAACCGAATTACACTAAAAGCAATAGTATGCATTCATACATATACACATATGCATCTTTGTATGTATGCATGCACACACGCGCCCGCAACGCGCGCAATCACTCGTACATCGTGAGGTGGAATTCTTTGGCCTTGAGAACCGATAGAAATTCACCAACTGATATGACACTGGGGAGCGGGGGTTTCGAACCTCACCCTACCGACGAAAACTTACGAGCTGTGTTAATTTCTGTATCACTGAAATTGATAAACCGGTATGGCACTGGGTGCACGAGCGCGCGCGAACAATTGTGGATGTGGTAGAGAGGGTCACTGTGCACTGGTAAATAATTGTATTAAACACATTGGACCGATTCCTCCTTTAGTAGCACTGAAATACAGGACACTCATTCGTGTCCCACAAAAAAATAGAGAGCTTTACATGAAGACTTAATTCTTTTGTTGTACTCGCGGAAGCTGGCTTAATAACGCCGTTCGGAAACTGTACGAGAAGCGCGAAACGCGAACACAGATCTCGGGAACATTTTTTTGACCGAAAAGCACAAACCAATGCAAGAGAAAGAGAGAAAGAGAGAGAGAGAGAGAGAGAGAGAGAGAGAGAGAGAGAGAGAAAGAGAGAGAGAGAGAGACCCGCGTAGAAATTTTGATGGGGCACAAATCAGGGCCCGTTCAGGTTGCCTGACTGCCCTGGTAGGGCACTAATAAGGCAGCCTGAAAGGGCCCTACTAGGAAATGTAACGTTGTGTCACATATGGACCTGACCTGGTTGCCTGATCAGAAAGAAATGCATATAATGTTTCAAAAATCCAAAATGGAATGAACCACTTAATTTAGAGTTCCACTACAATGATTTTGTATGATAATTCGTCATTCCCTGGCCTGCTGAAATGTTTTTGTTCGAAGAAAATATTTCGCCTATATGGGAATCGAACCTCGTACCTACCTACCCAAAGCTACGCACGGCTGCCCCTATGCTACTGAGTGCTTGTAACATCATGGTCCCAGATATGGCACAAGAGACCAAATTAATTCTTATAATTATTTGTTGTATCACATAAAGTATATCAATTAGTTAATATCATTGTGACAATTGAAGAGGTTTATCGAATAACATGCTACAGATTTTTGAAACTTAACCTTATATATATATATATATATATATATATATATATATATATATATATATATATATATATATATATAATTCCTCTCTCTCTCTCTTCACCTTACAAAGCTGCCGAAATCTTCTAACACGCATCCCAGTTGCATAACGTTTTTTGTCCTGACAGTCCATAGCACCTTTTTTTAAATAGAATTCAGGAATGCATCGAAACTCCGAAGCTACGATGCTGTACATTCGAAGTTTCCATGTGGAAAATAAGAGGTTATATACATCGACTGCTGAGGCAGTTATAGGGCAAGCCTATTTATGGCCTCATCAGGGAAAGCCATCGTAGGGCCTATCAGGGCAAGCCTTGGTAGGGCCCTATCGGGGAAAGCCTTAGTAGGATCTTATCAGGCACGGCCTTAGCAGGGCCATTTTAGTATAGCCTGATTTAGGGCCACATTAGAGACAGCCTCAGTAAGGCCCTATCATGGAAAACTTTAGTAGGGCCTATCAAGGCAAGCCTCAGTAGGGCCCTATCGGGGAAAGCCTTAGTAGGATCTTATCAGGCACGGCCTTAGCAGGGCCATTTTAGTATAGCCTGATTTAGGGCCTAAATACTTCCGGCCCGATCGGGGCCGGATCAGGATGTCCGTAATAGGTGTTACCCGTATCTCACGCCGATCGGGGCCTGATCCTGGTCAGGCTAACCCTAAGAAATTTCTACTCGGGTAGCAGAACTGGAACAATTTTCGTCCAATCGACTTGAAATTTCAACTGTAGCTTTTCAGATTGCTTCAACAGTTAAGTTCGAGTGCTTTTTTCGATTAATTGAAAATTGTAAAAAATATGTCACTTTGTAAATGAAAAATATGATCGAAAAAATAAACTTTTTTCCAAACTCGTCTCCATGTTTTTTCTTCATTTAATTTTTTTTTCATTTTTAATTTAATTAATTTACTTTAATTTTTGAAATTTACTTAATTCAATTTAATGAATTTTTAATTTTTTTAATTTACTCAATTTTTTCCATTTTTTGATTTGACTGCCGAACATAATATAATTATCGAAAATATTTCACTCTTAGTTCCAGGATTAAATTTACAACAGTTCTACTGGGTGGCGCGGAGAGGGTCGGCTGAAAACCAGGAGTGCTATAGCGATTCGTACGCCGCCATTTTGTATTCTTTTGACAAATACATTTTTTCACATACTTCAATATATACTTAAGGGGAGGTACCTGAGTAAGCGGCGAGAAAAATAGGCAACCTTCGGGAATTTTTATCAGAAAAACTAATGTTTGGATCGGATCCCGGTTTTTTCTTGGAAAATATGTACATTGAGGTATGTTTAGGAGTTTTTCAAAATAAATTCGTTGACTGGAAACGATTCAAACGCGATTATCTGGCACCGACTTTGAAAAATATGTTTCGAGATAATCGCGTTTGAATCGCTTCCAGTCTACGAATTTATTTTTAAAAAATCCTAAACATACCTCAATGTACATATTTGTCAATAAAAAAAACCCGGATCCAATCGAAACATTAGTTTTTGAGATAAAAATTCCTGAAGTTAACCTGTTTTTCTAGCCGTTTACTGAGGTACCTCCCCTTAATAAAGCCTAAAAGTTCTTTTGACCATGTATTTTATACCTTTCTTTAAAAACAATTCCAAAAAAAACAGCCGAAGTTGGGCAGTTAAAGTGGTGTCCTCCCTTAAGGCATTCCTTTTAGGAACCGGAATATTTAACAACTGATTTTCGTTTATAATCCAGTAAAAATACACCCTAGTATGCTGGTAAAATTTCAAGCCAAGTTACCGGACTTCCAACGAAAAATTACGACTCTAATAATCGTCTCATTCATACGGCGCTTTATGGAGATGACACGCTGTCTACATTTCTATCTAATCATTCATACACTAAATAACTCTAGATGGCTGACGTAAACTGCTCACGTGTGTATAAAAATAAAAAAATTCGGCCACGACAATAAAAAAAGGGTATCGCCGAATGTTTAAAGAAAACATTAATTATAAAACTTAGAAAAATGTGACTAGCAGAAGAATTTTCGTAGCCGCGACTTTTCAGAGAAAATGTGTAAATCTACTAAATTTACGCGAAATGTTTTATTCTAGTTTATCGTTGGGTATAATAATGGATTAATTGTGACCTATTTTTATTAAGCGCCACTGTAATTTACCACCACACTGTATTTAAATTTCAAAAATTTTCATTTTTCAATTATTTTTTATTCCCCTAGCCAGAACGGTTATGAATATTTTAAGCTTTACAGAATAGAAAAATTCCAAAAATTGTTAAAGTTATAGCATTTAGAGCGTAAAAACTTATATTTTCTTGGAAGCAGGCAGGTAGCGGCGGTAACCGGCCGCGCTATACGGTGGCAGGTGCGCTAGATCGGCAACTACCTTTTTCTATTGTTCACTTATTATCCCTACACAGAATCGTGTAACGGTAAAGCTAAGGGCTTTTGTAGGAGGCCCCACACATAGCGCAGGATGCTATTAAATAAGGTAAGATTACATTTATAACAGATACTGCGTGGCTCGCCCGACCGCCAACTTCAAAGCCGTTTTTCCACGATTCACTTTTTTGAACCTTGTAAAAGTTGTAACTCTTGAACGAAGGTTCCGATAGCTTTGAAATTTTTACAACATATTCTTAGTATCATCACCTATCGTGTGAACCATAGAAACAAAAATTTCGATGACACAAAAAAATATAAAAAATAGGATATCGACAGAAAATTGAGTAAAAAAATTTCAAGTTACGAATTTTTATTACAATAATTAAAAAAAAAATATTGTTGGTTCACACTGAAGATACATTCATTATGCAATTATAAATATGTTCACTTTTTTCAGACGCCCACATCGATGCCGAGAACTTTAACCATCAACGCGCGCGCAAAAAAATACATTGCTTTATTATGTTATAGCCCCGCTATTTGTTAATATTTCTGATTTTTTTTACATATACTTAACCATGTGCATGAATGATCTGTAAAAAAAAGTTGTCAATATATGCGTCACTTTTTTTAAGCGTATATAAGGCCTTGAGTACTGTTTCTCCTACTCCGTAATCGTTTAGTTTTGATATGAGTATATTTCTATTTTTCGTCCCAAACACTCGGTCAAAGTATATGTAAATAGCTTCTATCAATTTACTCTTGTTCATACACTCTCTGCGTTCTATTAGTGTTTTCTGTATTGCCGTTTCACGTAATAGGCTTGTCCGAATTCCCTGATGGCTCATCTATTATTACATTATTAGTTTCCATAAAGTGTGTTGGCTTTTCTTGAACGACTTTTTCAAATATTTGTTTCATATATTAGCAATATAATGATAGGTCTATATTCTCATTCTTTTCTTCACTACTTGCCACTTTCTGCATTAGCATTATGGTACAAGTTTTCCGGTTTCCTGGAAGTACTCCGCCTTCTAGCGATTTATTTATTAGTGTCACTAGTGGTGCCTTTGACGTTTTCTAACATCAGCTTTCTAATTTCGGCGGTTATTCCCTCATGCGTTCCTTATTCGTTTTCCAGTTTTGCAATCATTTCTTAAATTCCTGTATATTCTACTTTATTTAATGCCCCAAAATTTACTTCATTATTCTTTGTTATATTCCCAATGTAATCAATTCTTTTTATTAAAAAATCATTGAAGTTTTTTTTTTGCAATTTCTGCCGTCTTTATACCTAGCTCCCGGGAAAACAATGTCTTCCGCGGTATTTATCCGTTTTTTGTACCTATTATTTCTTTCGCGGCTTCCCACAACTTCCAGTGAGAGGTTTGTTTATCAATATTGTCTCTGTAGTACTGGTTTTTTCTCTTAATTATTTTTTGTTCCACACTGTTCCTATTAATTCTATATCGGTTTCAGTTTACAGTACTATTTGTTATTATTGCTTTTTTATGCGCCCTATGTCTATTTTCACTTATGTTTCTAACTGTTACAATTATCTATGGTTTGGCTTTTCGTTTTTCTTCCACTATTACCTTTGATAATGGAGCTATTTTATTTCTTGTATTTTGAATTCCCTCAATGCATTTATCCGCATAGGTACTAGTGCTGGCATTATTATTCAAGCCAACCTGTCGTAGTTTTCTCTTGAATGCTTCAGCAAATATATCTTCAATTATTTGTGCAGAGTTTCGCTTCATAATTTATATTTCACTGTTGTTATTATTATTGTTGTTAAATATATAAATTGTTACTATTTGAGGATCTGTAATTTTTGGGGTCAACATGACGTCAGTTTCTTAATAAGAATTGGAGAAAATTGGAGACAAGGTCATTTATGGTTTTCAAGTTTTCTGTAATTCTACTTGGTTTTAACGTATTGTTTTGGTGCCACACATATTAGGTTTTGTAGTCGGATTTTTATGTATCCGTTATTTTTTTATATGTCAATATTAAAGTCGCTCACTATTATTGCATGCCCTCGATAAACCTTCTATCATTAGTGCTTGGCGAATGGCACGTATTACATATTATCATTGTTTCTTTATTCTGAAATATCATTGTCGTACGTATCCATGTATTTTGCTCTATATTTTTTTGTTATTGCTTCATATATATTTTTTAAATTTACGTTCATACACCGCTCGTTTTACTGCTGTAACTATTACATTTGATTACATTGTAATTATTTATATTTAATTCGTAGTCATTAATAACGCCGTTTACATGCGTTATATACGGATTCGCCTTCATGATCAGCATAATCTGTTTTTCCTTTCACTATTTTCATTTCAAAGCCTATTCTAATTGTTTCCCGTTAATTTGGTATGCTAATCTTGTTCAGAAATTGTTCTTCATTTGTATCCTTTGGTTTTCCTCTGATTCCTACCAATTTTATTTTTGGCATCTCTTGCTTTGGCATGTGGATTGTGTTTTATTTTTTCTCCAGGTCCTTAGCTATGCTCTCTATTTCCACACCGAGTTCTATAATATCTATTCGGTTTGTACTTTGTCCTTCAGTTTCCTTGCTAGTCTGTATTGTTGCCGCTTCAACTACAACCTTTCCATTTCTATTTTTCCCTGCTGTTTGCGCATACGTCTCCTTTTTCTGTGTCTACAGATTTTTCTGACATAGTTTTTCTATATTGTTCAATTTTATCAGTTTCTTCGGTGTGTTTTTTTCTATTTGTATTTGCACTTAGTTTGTAATTGAATTTTTTTCTAGGTCTGGATATATCCTAGCCATAAAAAATTCTTATTTGAGGTTAGCTACCGCTTTTCCTATTCCCTCTTAAACATCTTTGGTTTTTTTACACTTTGGTTACGTGTATTTGTATTTGTCTCAACAGTTTGCATATTTTGTAAAATTAAATCAATTTTCTGTTCCATAGTCATTTCTTCTTCGCTGTCTTCTTCGTTTTAGTCGTCCTTTCTTCCTTTTGCCCCTCTTTATTCCTTTCTGTCTGCTGAGTCTCTCCGTTGATCCTCATTATGTATTTCTATTTGTCCATCACATTTAACCAGTTCATTTTTAATATTCACTGTTTTATGTAGTCCAGCGCATGACGAGTGGTAGGATTTTAATAATCTTTTACATTCGTATCACATAGTTTTTGTTTTTCGCAAGGACGCTTCAATTGTTTCAAACTCGACATCAGCTGTTTTTGCCGTGCATACTTCGCTTGAAAGCCAAGCAAAAGGAGAACCTACGTATCTTCTGTGGCTCGTCTCACCGCCAACACCGCTGTCCCGGTATTGGTGAGAAAAGACGCGTAAGGTAACCGACGAGTCCCTGGACTCTTTTAATGTCCGAGAATCTATAGTTTACCCATAGTGCTAAAGTCCAATATCATAAGTGTCCCAAATAGACGCACTCGCTGATCAGTGATCCAGCCTTACATCTGTGCTCCTGTCACAGTAGAGAGGTACTCACAAATTCGATTTGTTCTTTTTAAACACACACAAAGTTAGTTTTTAAACACAATCACACAGGGCAGAACAAGCGAGAAAAATCTGTGCAGCAGCGGCGATACCTCTTTCTTCCGTGCTAATCCCAAAATGATCGCGCTTGATTGCAACCGGGAAATGGTGATAATAAAGGCTTATCAATTGTCACAACATTCTTATTTCGGCCACTAAAGCACTTTCACTTCATCTCTCCACTGCTATAACTTCGTAGTTCTTTGCGACATCAGCACGTCTCGTCCTCAAGAGAGGGGGCGGGGATAGAGGGAGAGAGGGGGGAGCGTTAATTTTCTGCTCTGCAACAGAACGTTCCTAAGAGTACCGTGCAGCATAATATAGAATGCAAAAGTACATAAACGTAATAGATAAAATAAAATAATTTGATATAACGCGACCACGTTTTCCACGCATTTTCTACGCAGTGGATTAGTGGTTGGGAGTACGCGAAGCAATACTTCCTAGTGCGTAAAAGTCCCCGAAGTCGTATTCCGCGCATGCGCGTTCCTCACGCTCAACACTCATTATCATACGCCGTTGTGGAGCAGAGATGCTGCCATCAATCGTTGGGTTGAGGCGTTATTTACGGGACAGAAGGTAACCTCACTTTAGCGTGAGTATACACGTGGGTATATTCCTGTATTCACGTATATATAGAAATAAAATAAAAAAAATAATTTATTTTTTTTTGGAAAAAAAATCAACAAAAAGTAAAAATAATAATTAAGAAACAAGAATAAATAATTAAATTTAAAAGGAAAAAAAAAGAATTAATAAAAAAGGAGAAAAAAAGCAGACCATAAATAGAAACAGAAAAAGGAGAAAGGTCAGACGCGATAGTTCTATAGGATCTACACCGAGCCATTTAAGAACACAAGGAACAACAAAAGAGGGAGAAAATCAACGACCAAACTTACATCTACCGAAACTTAGCCGAAGCGGACATTCCAGTGGCCAGGCTAGTCCCACCGACGGTCGGTGCACTAGCCAAAGTGAAGAAGAAGAAGAAGTAACCTCACTTTGATGTGAGATCGAAACCAAGTATCGTCGATATCGTCTTGTCATAAATTCTTAATAAAAACTGCTTTTGTTGTCTGTGTGGGGAGGGGGGCTTCACCGCCACCACGAGAGGGGAGGGGGGCTTCACCTTCACCACGAGAGAGGAGGGGGCGAACGCACGTTGACAGAACAACTCTTACCACACTACTGCGGGAGCTGAATATTCTCGCCGGAGGCTCGCGCGCGAATAATTTTTCACTAATCACGGTAGCCGAGATGCATCCACGTCGAGAATTTCTCTGTCCAATAACTGCGGCCCATTTTCCTGAGTTACCTCATGATCTTAACAGTAACTGAATACGCGATCGTTTCTCTCCGGTAGCTATAAGATCCTCTGAGATTGTATGCCCGGCCTCGGTGCGCGAAAGCAGCTCCTTTCCGTCGATCGTTACCACGGTCTTGGGAAGCATACACAAATTACGGAACGTAATATGGGGGGGGGGGGGGGGGTCCGACCAGGCGTTATGGTCTGCGTACGTAGGGGGAGGGACGGGGGCAAGGTTTGCGTCACGTCATGATTTCAGAACTGCCAGAAATAGGAAAATTTCAGCATGTTCAAGTTTTTTATTTAAACCTCGCGCGCAATTTTATCGCGGAAAGTTGACAGCTTTCCATACGAAACGTCAGTTAAGAGGGGAAGTCACTGTGCAAAAACTTGCACAGTAGTTTTCCCTCTTACCCACTTTTCCCCAGCAAAAGTTGAAATCTTTTTTTTGTTTTTTATAATTATTGAAAGGACATATATTTAAAACTATGTTGGCAACATTTTTAGTCCAAAAATTGACGGAGTTACAGTGACTGTAGTGGAAACAGATACCGTGGCTGGTTAGTGCCCTCAGTCCCTACAGGTGTCGCATACTTTAAAATAGATTAAGTGCAGGCACTTATTATTTTGTGAAATATAATGAAATAAAAAACCGTAATATCGCCCGGGACTAAGATACTTCAATGTGAACATCAATAGTCTAGAAAAAAAACATGACTTTATATTAAGAAATACGGAACATCAATTTTGAACGCATTTTTTCACTACTTTTTTCGACCTTGTTCCAGCGAATACTCAAAAACTTATCAATCGATTTTTAATTTTTTTACTTCTTTGTAATCGCAGTGACTAAGGCTGTACGTAGCCGACTTAAAAATTTTTGATAATTACTATTTTTAAAGACTGCTTTAATAAAAAGAAGGCCTTGAAAATAAATAAAAATGTCTAAACCGTCGGCATTTTGTAAAAAAAACTTAAATAAACAAACGGCTACGCATAACGATAGCTACATTTGTAAAGATGTCGATACATTTTTTTACTTTTTATTTACAAATAACTTTTCATAAAGACATCGATGGGACAATGAAGAAACGTTTTTTTTTTCGTCGTCAAATCAAGGCATATATCTCGGTTGATTATGAAGATTTTTTCATAAAAATTGGTATAAAACTAGATGAATATATACTTAATAAAATGAGTTTGTTTGGGTTCCTCCATAATTAGTGATGCCTACGAAAAAAAATCGCAATTATTGACGACAAAGCACCCGTTACGTAACGGAATAGAGGCGGAGGAGGGGTGTCCAGCCGGACGATAGAGCGTTTGTTCACCGTCGCCGCCACCGAGAAACGAGATTATTTCGGACCGAGTTCACAGCGACGTGACGGCGATCGTGTGTCCACGTGATAATCTCTAGTGCAGTGGACAAGCACAGACGTGTTTTATATTGCCGGCACTTCGGCCCGTCGCGATCTCGGGACGAGTTCTAGTGGTAGCGGCGAACTACTCGCAATTTCGACAGCTGAGATGACGGCGATCGGATGATGACCGCGCGGTGGACACGCGGCCATAGTAATGTATGTACCGCTACTTCGGCGACGTCATCTTGTTCTCGGTGACAGCGGCGATGGACAAACGCTCTTACGGTCCTGGTACGTGGGAGAAGGCGGGGGTAAAAAATTGGGGATTTTGGCGTTACGTAATTTCTGTACGCCACCTTACATTCAGGTCTTGCACCTCCATAGAATTTCAATGGTGGGGGTGACTCGCGTACCGAAGCCGTCTGTGGTATCGCTTGTGTCGAGGGATGTTGTTTTGATATCGAATTGGTGGATATGAAATCTCTTGGCGGTTAGAACCACGCTAATTAAACATTCGTCCAGCTTACATGCTACGTTGAATCGTGTTTTGCGAAGCATGCCTCAAATTTTGATGTGTTTGATTTAACTCTCGAAGACGTGTTAGCGACTTATAATTTTACTTTTCCATGCGAAAAACATGGCTCGGATATTCTATCCTACGCGATTGTTTACTTGATTCTGTTATGCATGAGGCAAAATGCACTCTAAGAAAATATGAAACTAAAAAAATTATTGTTAAAAAATGTCTAAATTGACAAACCAATAAAATTTCGGTTATTTTGTTACATTACACGTTTTGTCTGCGATTAGTTTGTACCTGCACAACAGAAATTAATAAATAGCTTTCATTCCGCCACGATCTTGAATTTTAAGGGATACATATAGGATTTTGTTTCATATAGTATCTGTCCACGCGAAATTATTTTTGCGTGCAAAATCTTCATATTTATGGTTAGCGAAAATAGCAGTCAGTGTATACGTGTACATGGAAATACTTGCGACCATAACCTCAATGATTCGCGCCAATTACAATTTCTTAAAACTTGCATTCTTTGTCTGCAGCTATATATGCATTAATGAAAAAAAACCAGTGCACGAGAATTGAACCGAATACAACGAACGTTTCAACCAGGGCATTAACCATTCAGCGAGAATGTATTTTATACATACGAGAACAAAATTGATTTATGCTTATTACACTTGCTTGGATTCCAATTGTTAGGGTTGGTGGATTATTCGCTAATTAATTACTGGATAGATTTTCCTGATTTATACTCGTCGGTTTATGAATTTCTGTATTTCCATTTGCCATAGGATTATCATTCGTTTTCGAATAACCTGTGGAACATTTAGAGGCTCAGGTTAGGCGAACACGAGAATGCCCGGCTATTGGTGTCCTTGTTGCACAGAACATCCCCGACTACAGCAACTCTGGCGGACGGCTTCGACAAGGGAACCATGCCCCGCCACTAGAGTTTCAAGACCTATAGTGAGACGTGGTCGTAACAAAACACACCACCGCCTCTCTCTCGCGATGCATCTCATCCTTGAGGAGCCAGCATTGCTGACGAACCTACACTAATTCTCAGACAGATCTCGTTGGGTGCCTCCCTTGATTGGATTGCTCGTTGCTTTGAGCGACACGCCGTTC
>OY723388.1:5329067-5374067 GCA_963210295.1 Ophion ellenae
AAAAGGGCAGATGAGAGTTAATTATGACTGCAACGAATTGTCTTTTTTGTAAATACGATCGTTGTTGCGCTTCACGTTCGTTTGAGAATTAATTTTTTTTTGCGGGTATAAAATAGACTTCTCGTTAAAATGTACGATCAATGGTCAGATATAAGCTATTTTAATTCTCAATTCTTACTCTGTACCTTATTTTACAGTAGCTTCAAGTTGGTATAGAGCGGTATTCGCGTTTTGTACGTTTTCCGACGTATAAGAATATTCCAAAAGGTCTAAAATAATTTTGATGTCTTTTATGACTTTTTCTCAAAGATAGTTGGATTGAAACTTCTTGCCTGCGGTACTATTTTATCCGAAGAGTTCCTTCAGTGTGCAATAAATGTTCATTTTTCATTGAATGCATTGACGAAATTAATTTAAAACAAAAAGAGCAGCGATGCTCGAACGTATTATTGTTCGAATGCACGTTGCCATTTAACCGGCCCAAGAAAACCAAATGTTTATGCATGTATATATGATGTATAGTTTTTAGTATTACCTTAGATAAGGGTTCCCGTACGTCGCCGAAAATCTTGGATCGATTATCGGTGTTGTTTGTGGTGACGTCAAGCCAAGATTTGCGGAGCTGAGTCCAATTTTCTTAGAGCCGAGTATACCGCTGGACGGTATCCGGCTGAGGGACTCGCGGGACGCACCGATACCCTGCGTAGTTGGTGGCATGTAGTCCCGCGAGTAATCCACATACGGCACGTATCCATTGTTGTTGCTGCCATCCTATTGAGCAAAAGGCGCAATTTCGTCTCGCTATATAATGCATCGATTGTCAAAAGAACAACTTCTTGTAAGATGAAAAAGTGTTTGGAAATTAACTGGCAATGGCAATTAATCAGGACGAAGGGAAGTTAACCCATCGGGGAATTAATCAAATTTTGTTTCTTCCAGATCGCAAAAATAAAAATGACCACTTTCAAACATGCTATGCTCGTAGCGACTTTGACAAAAAGTGAATGAAAAAACGACGAATGCAAGGAGACGTACGCCCCACATTTTTCGCAGAACGGACACCTTCTCGCACCTGCAATTTCTGCGTCCCTTTTTTAAATCACATCCAGTTGCAAAATCCATTTTGCGAGCACATAATTTTGCAAAATGACAATTTTTATCTTTACGGTCTCTAAGGAAACACAAGATGGCGATTTATTTTCGTTTTTAATTTCCAAAAATGTGACTTATATAGTCTTCATCTTCATCATTTTTTTTTGTATGGCTAATCATATTCGCAGATGAACTCAATGAAATGTCGTTTGTTTTAATTCTTAAAAATAAAAACCATCGTCTTTTACAATGGTATGCTCGCAGTGATCTGAAGAAGGAGAGGCTGTAAAAATAATGATTGTGTGGTTCCTGTTCATTTTCGTAGAACGTATGGCTTCGCGCGCTCGTAATTGAAAAAATATACCTTACGTATACTATTTACACTATAACAATTTTTATTTTTACGATCTCGAAAAAGAAAACAAACTTATGATTCAGCCTCGAATACTATTGGTAACGATGTGGACCAACCCTGATAAATTGCTATCGTAGCAAAATGTTATCAATCTCCTTGAACGTTTCTACTTTCCACAATAAACTGTCATTTCAAGCTGATGAAAAATAGCGTGATAGGTAGGTTAAGGGGTTACCCCCACTTGCGATTTTGAAAAAATCGATTTTTTTTATTGCATTTTTTTTAAGTATAAGTATCTGAGAATATGTCCTGAAAATTTCACACGTTTATTAGCTCCCGAAATATTTTGGACCACATCCGACCCTTAACACCTCGAAATTCGTTAAAAACTGCCGTTTTAAGCGAAAAGGCAGTTTTTAGGGACAAAAATAAAGTAAGATAATGAAAAAAGTTTGACATAGTGTGGACGGAACCGGTTCTGTTCGCTAGGTCCTCATTTGTTTGATGGCGTATCTAATGGTCATTACTGCCTCGGGCAAAAAAATGTAATGTATACACACTAGGTGGGGGAGGTGTGGTGGGAAAAAGAGTACATATTTTTCTTTTCGAGCAAAGACTCACGTTGTTTTTGGGTGGAAACGAGGGCTCGGTGTAGTCGGCGCTGTATCGGTAGCCGAGGGGATTAGGCACAGGGCCGGCAAGGGCAAGAGCGTTGACGCCTCTCGTGCTCCCTTCACCCTCGCTGTCTAGAGCGGTCACGCTCTCGGCATTGCTGACACTCGATCCGGCTCTGATATCAGCCTTAACGTCTGATAAATTGCTGCTTCGATCGCTCTCGCGGTAACGATCGGTGTTCGAGTCCGTCTCCTCTGTTGGCAAATTAAAAATGGAAGCGGTCACGTGCGTGTTGTCGTATCGAAGTAGAATTCGACAGCTCGTCAGGTATACGCGCCTAGTGATTAAATTTTTATTACTTCGCAATTACTTGTGAATTAATAGATTGCTTATTAAACAACAGTGTGATAGGCTAATGATAATAATTTTACGCTTTTTCAAACTGAAACTAATCATTTTCTCATAACCGCGATAAGTTCACTTGGAGGGACACACTACATACCGCCGTCACGAATTTTTTCAAATGTTCAAACCAACCGGTTACAAGAATAAAAGAGAGTAATAGAAACTTCATAGTGATAGGCAGACGTACGAACATTATGAAATTCTATGGATTCCTAATGGCTCTAGAACACTGCAATTTTTTCAACTATACAGCGAGTTGTATTTTTCCCCTTTCTTCCATTTTTCGTATACAAGCAAATTTGAGACATTTGAGGCTGCGCGAGAAAAATAATCGGTCCCCGATAGCGAAACGATTGGGCTCGAATGAATATTTTATTCCCGTTCAAAGGCCATAGCCGGCTAAGTAGGAGCGGCCCCCTCGCGCATTCGTTCCAAATTTTGGCAAAAAGTTGCGTCTGATGGGTTACAAACTCACGCCAAATTTCAACCATGTAGCTGCACTAGGAACAAAGATAAAAATACAACTAGTATTTTTGGAGAAGATTTTTTTTCTCAGGATCTACGGGACCGATTTTCATGAAAAAAATATATGTTGTAAATATATTCAAGGCGATTCACAGAAAAAATCAAGAACCCAATCCCACGAACGGAACTAACCGAAAAAAAATATTTCAGTTTTCGTGATTTTTTTTCGGTCACTCGCTCACGAGATACAATTACCAGTTTTTTTTTATTAGACAGTCGGACCTCTTTCTACAACATATAATTTTTCCAAGTCGATCGAAGAGGTGGTTGACAAGCTCGTTACATTGCCATAAAACGTATCGTTATCGCCGACTCGTTTCGTTTTTTTTTCAACGATACTTTGCAGTTATTGTATGATATCCAATGGCGCAAGGATCGTTTACTTTCGTCGTATTCGTTGGCTAAAAACAAAGTAACAACGAAACAAACTTCCGTAATTATCCATACTTACGCAAGTCGTTTTCCGGAGTTTGCACGGACCTTGGCCTTGGTTGTTTTATCCGATCGCGACAGTGTAAAATCAGTGCGACGATGATCCCGATGAGTATGACGCAGACAATAAGACCAACGATTATCAGGATGAGCTGCCAATCAACTGGAATCAACGCTACGCGTCACGTCTGGTTAAGTCTCGTGTTTTAAGTCAAGAACGAAGCATGTTATTCAAATTCACTTTTTTTCCCTCCCTCTCTCTTTCCCTCCTTTCTATTTTCCTTTCTAGAAAAACCTCCTTGATTTCGAGGCTTCAGTACTATTTTCATAAATTGATTGGTTCTAACGAAATTGCGAAAATCATAATGGATTTATGAACAATGTATTGTACTAAGAATTAGGTGTATCTAATTGGTTACGAGGTTATGGTAGGCTGGTGTCCGTCACAACTTTCTAAATATTGTCAATAGTATCGGAACGATTCCCCCACAAGCGTGATGTTAATTTTCGGCGCAAAAAGGAATCGCACGATTCCGAGCCCGGGCTGTACGGAGGGTGGGGTTTGAATTGCGCTTGAGTTTTTACAGATGAACCTTTTCCCCAGAATGAGGTTCATCTTCAACCCTTTCCCGATCGATCCCGAGCCCGTTGGGCTGCAGGAAATTTCGTGCTTTTAGCAATGTATCACTGCCGCACGCATTTCTCAACGGATCTACATGGTATCCGTCGCAGATTTATTGGGCTTGACACAACATTTGCAGCGTAACGCTGTTTCAAGTTCGCCTGTATTTTTCTTGGGGCGAGGGACCGTAACAGGGTTTCACAAAAACACGTGTACGTACTTTATGCGACCTGGAACGAGCCTAGGGAGGCTTTTGTAGCTCACCCGATCCCCTATTAGCTGTGACTCAGCCCTACCATCCCCGTGCGATCACCCGTGGGTTCTATTTTTAGTCTCATTACTTTCCAGATAGATCTCATAACTACTGAATTTCATACTGATATTGATGGTAAAGGAGAATGGTAAAAATGTCACGAAACAATTGCATGTTACCTTATAATGATGATTAAAAAAAATCCTTCCGAAAGAAAATCGTGTGAATAATAGTGACAAAATCCATTACATGCTTTCAACGCATGACCGATTTATTCATTACGTTATATGAAAAATCAAGAGGAGACATTATTGATACTGATCCTCTCTGAATTAGAAAAATGGCTTATCAGGAAGCGACGGATGGCACGAAAACCGCTTCGTTCAAACAATATTAGCAGTATAGATGAGAGGATATTACATGTACTTTCAAGATTAGCATCGACAATTCAAGATTGGTCAAGTGTAGCTCGAAACACGACGATCAGCTACGGAAGAGATATTTTCATGGAACTGATAGAGTGTACTTCACGCTCATTACGTCCTGTATGGCAGATGAGGGAAAATAGTGTTTTATGAGCACCACTTTTTCTAACCAACGCCAAAGTTCGGAATGGGCTAATGACATGCCTTTATTGATATCGATTGTATCATTACAATTTAATTGTTTAACAATGAATTTTCCAGTTTTCAATTATGCTACGACTTATTTATTATTTTGAATTTATTTGCGCTTCTAAAATCGTTTAAGATTTTTTTCTATCGTAAAATGATTTACTCATATATTTGCGATTTACAAACAATTCCGAAACAAATACAGGGCGAGGCACATAAAGTATTACAGAGCAATAGCACTCAAACTATTGATCATATCCAAAAATGTTTCAGACAAAAGTTTCAGTGTTCGAGAAGCCCGTCATACTGGACCACCCAATTTTTTTATCGGTGGAGGCGCTGAATCTACGTCAAGGTCAACTCCACTTTTTTAAATGGAATGGTACATTTTTTTCAACCATCGTGTGGAGCACCTCAAGCCTCATAAAAAACATCAGGGGGTCAAAGTCATTCAAGGTCATTCAAGGTCAGTACTGACGATACAAATGTAAACAGTCGACTTTTTTCATAGATCTTGTATGCTCAATTCGAGTTTTAATTCATCGCGACTCTGTTAAAAAAAATTATTTTAGAAATCGACGATCGTCAGCGACTCGTATTTTTTTTGCCTCACAATAATTTTGCAATACCTTTATGACATTGAAATCACAACGATACCTATATCTATCTATCTAAATAATAAATAATAATTTTTCATTCAACTGCTTGAACGTAAGTTGATCAGTTATTTTGTTAAGTTATGAATAAACAGGATAATTGATGAAATTATCAATCTTGCCCGTCAATACATGCCAAAGGCATCGTGTCAAATAACCCATGGACTTTTGCTCTTCCAATTTTTCCTTTTTTTCATAAAGCCGCAATATATTCAAATCAATGCCGAAGAAGACGGCTCAGAACGCCGTAAGACAAAATGATCAGTTAGATGAAACTCATCATTTCCGAGTCTCATTTATATATACGCCATAAAGGCGACGGCATAAGCTTCAGATGTAATTATTTTGAACAATCTCAAGAATTTATCTTGGCTCTATCTGTAAGTCTCTGATTAGTAGTTATGGATTTAGTTTTGCCCGGACTAAGACCGGGAACGGGCATTTTATAAGCTCTCATAAATCAGCGATTAACAACGTCCGAAGTGCGCATTGTAAATTCAAAAAAGCCCTCGAATTGAAACATACATTACCCAGCTGGGAGGAAAAAAACAGTCACCATAGAAAAGAAGGTATCCTTTAATTCAGTTCACGAGTATTGTCCAAACGTATAAATATAACTCACGAGAGAGACGGAGAGCGCGATATTAACGGTATGATTGTAAATTCACGAGCCGCTCGTATTTTCAAACGATATGTAGAAAATTTTCCCGTTTTTTTCATTTCAACAATCCCCGCTGGTTAATGTATTCGTTGATTTTTTGCAAGTTTTTTTCCACCGTTGCGCGTTCATCGCTACGAGAAATGGATAAAAAGACAACGAAGTAATACGCGAGGGAGATAAACTTACTCTGTGTAGTGAGTTTGATGATCACGGAGTCCGTTCCATAACTATTCGTGATCGTACAATTGTAATCCCCGAAGTAGGTTGATACCGGTTCACGGAGGGTTACCGTGCTGACTACCCTCTCCGGTGTGTACTCTTCCTGTACGTAAAATGGCGTATTGTTCGACGAGAAATTGAGTTCCCGACCGGCGAAACCCCACACAACTGATTCTGCTCTTGGCACGGATATCGCTGTGCATTTTACCTGTCGGGGGGAAGGCAAACGTAAAAAGGAATATGATACATGTAAACATTTGTCAACCCTGACAATGAAAGCCGATAGCGTCTCTGCAACTCGTATATTGCATCCGAGGCGGCGAAATGTTTCTCTAACTCTCTTTTGATACACAAAGACAACAAAGAGTTATTGCTACAATAGAAAAGTAATGCAAAATCTGTCAGGATTCTATATTTGCCAATATTTAACGAACTCGTAGAATTCGTCAGGGGTAATACATTTTGAGAATTCTCGCGCGAAACAGCAAAAATTTCCGTTCGAATTTCGTGTACTACGAAAAATTTTGGTTTGTGCAGGATGATCGAAAAATACCACAATTCAATATTGAATAATGAAACAATTATATTTGTATATGTATTTGAATATTAGGTGGTTGCATTGAAATACGCTGTTTTTTTCCTCGCTTTTGAAACCAGAATCACACGTCGAAAGAATGCCCTGTCTTTTGACGCTATTCACTCATCTACCCATTTTTGTACATCCTTGTTATTACAGAAATGTATATCTTCCAAGACGTATCGCACCGACCAAAATGTATGAAAGTTACTTGGGGCAAGGTTCGGAGATTACGGTGGGTGAGGGCGGACTTTCTATTCCAGTTCGACCAGTGCTTTTTTCGCCGAGAATGCAACGTGGGGCCGAGCATTGTCCTGCAGCAGAATAACCTTTCGGAGATTTGATACTACTGACAGCCTTTTTGATCGTAACGTTCCGCAGTGACAGGTTCCTTCGGTTTCAAGAGCTTGTAAAACACTACCCTCTCCATATCCCACCAGATACACAGCATGCGATTTTTTTCTCTGATCCCCGGATGCCAAGAAATGGTGATGTTTAGTTGAATCGCAATGGCGTTTTCGCTCAACTCGTGCGGCGGCTGTCTCCTTCTCTCCGTACCTTCCCCATAGCGTGCAAATGTCCCGATGCTGTTGACTTGTCAACATTGAGCTGTTCAGCCAATTCTCCAAGTGTTTGAGAAGGGCAAACTTTCGAAATTCGGTATCTTCAAATGTTTCCAACTGAACTCCCCGTCGCTTGTCATAAAGGTGACAATTGCCGCTTTTGAATCGATGATAGCGATCTCTACACATAGATTCGGATGGTACCGGCTCACCATAAGCCCGTGTAAGCAATCGGTAAGTTGCAGCTGCACTTTTTCTCGAATCGAAGTAATGCATACATCGGAAAAACAACTTGTCACGGTCAATTTTTAAGTTGCTCGTTCGAGGCACATGTCCCAACTAAATATGGCGTCCTTTGGCTGGAAGTTAGGGGTTCAGGGCCACCCTTTAAGATGGCATGGGCGACATCTGCCCGTACTAAATCACCGTATAAAACACCTACAGATACCTACAACCGATCAGCGGGTTTCAATGCAACCACCTAATACAATCGAGGGTACAATACTCGGTGAAAAAATGGAGCTTCATTGATACATTTCTCATTGCTCGTTAACGTATTGAGCACCTGAATCTAATCACGTATTCCACCTGAAAAAGTTGTCTCTACTGATACTGAATATTTTTAATTTAACAGCTTTATCGAAAATCTTCAACGATTGCGATGAGAATGATAAAAAAAAAAAGTGATGCATTGTGTATCAGACCACACGTTGAAGTTGGGTTCCGTAGCTAATTATACTTGCACATAACTGTGATCTATTTATATCTAGACGTATAATAAAGCTGTAAGGGATGCTTCGTCTTTAATTTGATTATTTTTGCAAAACTTCTTTGAACAACTGAATCCATTTCTGAAAACTATTGAATCAATTTCGATTGATCTTTCACCGAAAGAGACCTTGAAGGGTAAAATGGGATTGAAGTTATTGAGTATTATACTATGTAGTCAATTGCCACTAAGATTTTAAAGCCAGAGACATCAACAAGAAATGATCCCAAAGCAATAAACAGCCGAACAAAAATTGACCAATAATCAGAAGTTTAATGTAATTTTTGATATTTAATAAATTGTTTATGCAGATCGTTATTATTATTTGCAATAAGCAGAATATATTAAATTGAAGAGTTAAAAAGAACCGAATGAAGTAATTAACAAAAATTCATAATGGGTAGGGAAAACCGGTATGCTGGTCTAGTGATTAGCGTGATTGCCTTTAAAGCAGAACATAGGGAGGTAGCGGGTTCGAATTCCAGCTTCGGAGTCTCGGAGAAAAATAAATACGGGCTTGACGTAGCTTTGGTTGCATACGGACGGCACGCATACGCACCAATACGTATGTAGGTCGTGTGTTTAAGGGGCAAAGCTACTTGTAAAAATTTCAAAAATCCGTGCGTTGCTTGAGGCATCTCAAATTGAAGAGGATAGTGCACAAATCGCAGATTGAAAGTTAACGTCTGATTACAACAATATAACTGCTAGTAAAACTTTTGAAGCGTTTTCCTCGAAACTCTGCTTTTCAAAACGGTGTACACGATTTATCGACATCTAATAAACAGATTGACTCAAAACTTGATACACCTATTCAGCGTAATAGTAGTTTAGTCTTGATGGTCGTTTTTCTTTTCAACATTTTTTTTCATTAGTTATTAACATCAATGATGCCATTTCTCCTCGTAGAATGGATTTTTTAAAAATGATTGAAACACTATTGCGAAAAAGGTCGGCCAAGTCTTGGCCATTATTATCTATTTTGAGAAAAAAAACTCATTCTTTTTGTTTCAGATGGACACTTATATTTGGCGACGCCCTTGACACTTTGCGTCAATTTGACCCAGATAAGTACTTCATCCACCTGCCCTTAACTCCGGTTGGTTTTTATTGAAAAAAATCTGGGATACACTCCAAACATTTCTTAATATCTCTGCATCGTTGAAATTCGGCAAGTGTGAAATTGAATTGTTGTAAAAAATTATTGAAAACTTTTAGTTTTGGGAAAGTGAGCATTTTATTTCATCCGGGTCAAAATGACCCCGTGTGTCAAGGAAGGGTTAATAAAAAAAAATACAAATAATACAGTATGCTTTTTCTGTAAACCCACAATCTATATAAGAAAATATTAATAATCTCTAGATATAACAGCAGGGCGAACTGTGTCTGTAATTATTTGAATTTTCGCAAAATGTCTCGACACATCGTCTATATTATATAAACATGTAGAAAAATCGTAATTTGAAGGGAAAAAAATGGTCCATGCATCGTACAGACTCGTATTGTACTCGAGAAGTAGTGAATCGATTTCGATAAGTCTCTCCCAAAAACGCCGCTTGAAGGGGTTACCCCCACTTGCGATTTTGAAAAAATCGATTTTTTTTTATTGCATTTTTTTGAAGTATAAGTATCTGAGAATATGTCCTAAAAATTTCAAGTCGATCCGAACAAAATTGACTGAGATATGAGCGTTGAAAGAGAAGAATCCGCGTTGAAAGAGAAACTTTAAACGCGTTTTTCTCAAAATGGAATTTCTGAAGTCGGTGACCAAGATTACTCGAACACTAATGAACCGATCTTCTTGAAATTTTGCAGGCTTATTTAATACATAAAAATGTAGTCTTTAATCGTTCGATTTTTTTTTTTCGAAAAAAATGGCCGTTTTATAGCCAAAAAACGGCCGTTTTTTTCGTTAAAATCGAACCATTAACTTTGACTGTCCGCCATTTTGTGAAAAATGAATATTTTTTAAAATCCTTCGATTAAAGACTAGTTTATACTTATATTTGACTAAATCCATCCGCATTTTTTTTTCAGATGATCCACTTCGCCGCAATGTTGGTCACCGCAAACCGTGTATATAAAAACATTATTTCATTGACGGCCATTTGCCACTGAACAATGTAATATTATTCAATAAAAAAATTACTGAAAGTTCTTCAAGATGTGTTCTTTAAGATGGTATATTGATCGATTACAAAAGTTTTGTAGTTTTCTTTAAAAAAAATCATGGAAAAGGCCTTTTTTTTTGCGCTACAAGTGGGGGTAACGCCTTGAAGTGGGAAACGCAACGTAGGCTATTGAGCATTACGCTATGTAGTTAATTACAATTACAATAAACAAGCATGGAAACAAACTAAGTGCATATGGATAAACTTACATTTTTGCATTTACATTTACATATTTGCATTGCATGCATAACTCGAGACCTGCTGAATCTATTTCGATTAATCTTTCACAGAAACACGGCTTAGCATGTGGAGTAGAATTTAGTTTGCTAAGCATTACGTTCATATTAAACAAACAAAGGATATCAATAAACGAGCGTAAACAGACAAACAGATGAATAAATCAACGACCAAATAAATAAACGAACGCAGAAACGTTTACGAATAATCGCGAGTTGTGGATAATTAAAAAAAAAAAAACAGAATCCCGGCCGTGGTTTTGCCACCAATAGGATTTCAATGCTGGTGAACCCGAGGGCACAGCTAGTATTGAATGAAAAGATAATTTACGTTCAGATAACTTGTAAGTTGAACTGTCGGTTGTTAAGTAACGGAACTTTACGAGCTTTTGGCAAAAAAATTAGTAAATATCAACATTTAAAAAAATCCTTGATTGTGCTATAGCTATAGTTGTAAAGAATATGTGGTTAAAATTTCCTAAGGATCGGTTTAGTAGATTTTATCAACAAGCCGTCGAAAAACGTTACATCGCGAAAAACGCGTTTAAAGTTCGTTCGGGTTACATAAATGACCAAAATATAAAAAAAATGTATTTATTAAGTGTAACAACTTTTATATCAATATCTATAATATAAACCCAACGAAAAATTTCATGAAAATAGCCTTTTTTAGCGTCTAAAGTGAGAAGACCCCTTGACTAATTGCAAACCAGGAGGTGAAGAGAATAAGGTGGGTTGGGGGTATGTGCCGCAACAGGCGGACGGACGACATGACAAATTTTTAAGGATTCCTAGTAGCTACGGAACCCTTGCAAAGCAACAACAAAAAAAAGAGAAAGAGTAGAAAGATCAATTTCGTCCGGTTGTTACCTTAACTACACCTTCGTCAGGAACGTACTGGGTACGCTGCGACACGATGCTCGGTGGTGCCCGAATAAAAACGTTCGCGTAGCCGGTCAACTCGGGAAATCCGGGCACGTGAGCTTTGCAGTAGTAACGACCGGCAGTTTCCGGGCTCACGACGACACTTATGTTCGGGCTAGTCGCAACGATTCGGTCCGAATCCTCGTGAATCCAGAGAATCTCCGGCGGTGGATTGCCGTCTACGTCACACTGCAAAATCTCGGTGGCGCCGTAGTGCGTCTCCACGGAAATTGGCGGATGCCGAAATTGCGGACCGACTGAAGAAATTTCCCGTGAAAACGTTATTTTGGGAATAATAGCAATGTTGATTCTACTAAGGCACCGAGGGCGACGGTCACAATATATTTTTGGCGCACATAGCTGTTGGGAACGTTCGTCATGACCAAAAAAAGACTTCGGTCATATTCGAATGTTTTTATGACATAAAAAAAATATCTACGTCTTTTTGTCAAGCGTGTGATAACGTCGTGTGAGAAAACGCTCGGAATACTTACATGTTATGTCGAGTGTTTCCGTTTCTTCGCTTTTCCCAATGTCGTTGTGAACTTCGCATTTTACGATTGCGTCGTGAAGATCTCTAGTCGCATTGTGGATAATCATTTCCGTCGTATAGTCACCTATTACTTTCTTATCGTTGATGTACCACCTATATGGGCAACCGGAGAAAAATACATTAACGACTTCATTACAAGAGAAAAAATCCTCCCGAACATATCTTCTCTCAAACATTATCGGCTTGCAGGTTGGTATACGAATAAATAGGAAACGTAGACGTTCTATATCGTATGGACTAACGCTCGACCGCAGGACCGAGTTGGGATTGCACTATTGGTGAATTACGAAAGATGATGTTTTCCTGATTTTTCGCATTTTCTAAATGGGTTTATCGATAACAACAAGACGTTGTCGAATTTTTGGAATGTCGGTATTGTCCTTAGTTAAACAAAAGCGAAGTTCGTGTACTGTCCTTGGTTAAACAAAAACGAAGTTCGTGTATCGAGTCCTGGCGCAAGGAACGCATGGCCGTGGGAAGCATACAGCCTATATATACGTTCTAAGGCACGGGAGTACCCATGTAGAGATTGACCGTTGGGCCTGGGACGGGCCTTCACAGTTAGCCTTTCTAGAATATTGGGCCGTGAGTATTTACCAATGAGGTGCCTTTGTAGAAATGATAAGAACAGCCCGATATCGGCCAACAGAGCCAACAATTATTGGGCCAATGATTTAATTCATTGTAGCGGCAATGTTGGTGGTTGCACTTGGCCCTATGTGGGCCCTCTTAAAGGGCCTATGTAGAAATTGACCACTGGCTCTATGATGGGCCTTCACAGTTGGTCTATCTAGAAGTTAGTCTATCTAGAATATTGGGCCGTGAGTTTGTTTGGGTTTGTTTGAGTGCGTGATAAATATTCAACCTATATCGGGCCAAGATTGGCCCGAGATTGGTCCTTATGGATACATATTTCATGGAATAACCTTGAAATAAATTGTGATTTGCGTATATGACAGGTTTCAAAATTGGCATTTTTACTTACTTATGTTGGTTATTTACAAATGCCAATAATAGGCCAAGACTTGATTACAAAAACTGAACTACAAAATATAGACGATTGATGTATGACGTGCCAGTTATTTGCCTATTCTGGCACAATGTACAGATAATGAATAACCCAAGGCTTAAATAAAATAAAAGCAGGTATGGTCTGACCCACTTAGCTAATAAAGGGCTTAGATTAATTAAATGTAATTTCCAGTATTTTAGCATTGCCAGTTTTAAAATTGGCAAATTTCGATGAACTATCACGGCTGTTTATTGGTTTTAACAGATGGGCCAGGATAATCTTTGGTAATGGGCCGATATTGTGCCGGTTCCCAATTTATAACGGGACAATAATGGGCCAATGTAATTGCTTGTATTTTAGCATTACCAGTTTTTAAATTGGCAAATATAGTTCAACCATCACGGCTATTTATTGGTTTTAAACGATGGGCCGATATTGTGCCGGTTTTCAATTTATAACGGAACAATATTGGGCCAATGGAATTGTCAGTATTTTAGTATCCCCAGTTTTTAAATTGGCAAATTTAGTTTAACTATCACGGCTGTTTATTAGTTTTTAAAGATGGGCCAGGACAGGCTTTAGGGATGGGCCGATATTGTGCCAGTTTTCAGTTTAGAGCGAAACAGTAATGGGCCAATATCATTTCTCTTTTGTTGGCTTATACGATGGTCCCAATATTGTCCTGATCGTAACATTGGGCAACTCATGGCAACCTCTACATGGGCAGCTCTAGAAGGCTGACAAAACACATTTTCAAAATGGTATTGTACTTACAGTGGGTAAAAAAAAAAGTATTTGTACACGTCGTCTTTTATTAATTATCCTACGACAAAAATCAAAAGCTTCATTAAGTTTCTGTGTTCTATAGCTTATTTAAAATATACATGGTTTCTGTTTACAAAAATCTTGGGTGGACGCGAACAAACAAATAAAGCCAAATTAACAACAGTTTTGTGTGGGATGTACAAATACTTTTTTTTACCCACCGTAGATCGGCACTAGGTGCTTTTTGAATTTCCCGTCAAAATATATAGTGTCCCTTTAGTTCGACATCCGATAAGGACTTAATACCGATCTGTATATCATTCCGCATTCGGTAATTTGATCATTAGTGATCTCCGTTGCTTTGAGTCAAGCCGACAAAGCACTTGCTTCACTCGATTTTCGGTCAAACTGAAGGAGCACTAAATTTTTACCTCTTTTTAAAGTGCGCCTAATTAGCACCTCATTTTTTATCTACAATCTTGATGATTGTGTTCTTCTAATTTGGCAGAGCTAAAAGAATGGCTCCGTAGGTCTATGTTAAGCATGAACAAATTTGCGATAAATACTGTCAGATTTTTTTCCCGCTATATGTGGATGGTTTTGATTCCGAGACGCAATACACATAGGCATTTATCAAGAAGCTTCTATGATGAATACACGGGCGTAACCACAATGAGGTGGTTGTAGTGAGCACCCTAACGATAATTTTTTCATTTACGCTCGGCGGAAGGGCCGAGATAGCGGAAATAATATGGATAGCAGTGATGAGCGATGACGGATACCGTTTATGGTGTTTTCAATTATCGCTTTTTGTCAATCCGGAAACGTTTAGAAGATAATATCAATCTGAATGCCATAGTTGCATTTTCTCATTGCATGATCCTCAACTTCAAGACGGCTTTAAGGTACGGCGATGTAACAATAAGAATTGGGAACCTAGATGAAAAGCTCGGGAATAATTGGAAGTCACCGTCAAATATAATGAAGCGTGAAATAAATTGGAAGAAATCGCGTGCTTAGAGTACGAAGCTCCTGAAAAGTGTCAACTGTAATAGAGTACGACGTATGAGGATTGCACATTCCAAAAAATCGTGACAATAAAGTCGGATCAAAAAACGTTTCCCAAAAAAGGATTCACGGTCTCGGGGGGAACAATCGAAGCCAGAATTAACAGTTGTTTTTTCAATGGGTGCATGATGTCTCGCGGTAAATTTTATTTTTGTCAATGGTCTCATATAGTTTTTGTTTCGAAGAAATAGTGGATTTCGAAACAAATAGTACAGTCGTGCTGGCACTGTAAAACCCCGTGATCAGACAAAAATAGAAGAAGGCTAGTTTTTTGACCGGTTCTGTAGGTGCTGCGGGTGCTAAATCCAAGTTTGCCTAAAAATCGGGGTGCAGGGTTTTGTTTAGGGGATGACGGGGAATGGGGGTGGATTGATGCGAAACTACAACCCCTACGAGGTCGGCGCTCTGAGACAAAATGTTCCGAAAAATCCAGGCTTTAGTTTTGTCCACAGCGCCGAAGTCGTGGAAGTTCATTTTGGGGGTGAAGAGGTGGGGTGAAATTTTGAAAAATCATTTCTAATTCAATAACTGCTTAGGAAAAATTCGTACGCTTTTTGTTCAAATGAAAACGTTGTAGCCCTTGAAAAGACGCGTCGATTAAGTATTTGCTCATCACTCTCCAATAATATCTTCACCTCCAAAAAATTGTTGAAAAACCGAAAAAAATTGTTTATTGAATAACTCAAAAACAATCGATTTTTCGGGCATGGTTTTAACGTATGAAATGTAGAGAATAATTTTCTCTATATTTTCGTTTCTATGGGCCGCCCTTGAATGTTGATTTTCCAACCCCTCTCGGGGGTTGCAAATTCAAAACAAAATTCTGAGATAACTATTGACCGCACGAATTCGCCGCCGTGGAACAATTTGCAGCTTGAACCCTCAGCTACCTTTTTGTCCACAGCGCTAAACTCTTTAAACATTTTATTTTGAATTTTCAACTCCCGAGACGGGTTGAAAAAAGAAAAATTCAAGGGTGGGCCGTAGAAACGGAAATATGGAGAAAATTATTCCCTACTTTCGTACATTCAAACCATCCCTGAAAAATCGATTATTTTTTATTTATTCAATAAACCATTTTTTTTTGTTACACTTCAACAATTTTTTGGGGGGGTGGGTATATTATTCGAGAGAGATGATCAAATACTCGATCAACACGTCTTTTCAAGGACTACAACGTTCCTATTTGAATAAAAATTGTATGAATTTTTCCTAAAGAGATATCGAATTTAAACTAATTTTTCAAAATTTCACCCCGAAAATGAACTTCCACGACTTCGGCGCTGTGGACGAAAATAAAGCCCGGATTCTTCTGAACATTTTATCTCCCGGCGCCGACCTCGTGTGGGTTGTAGTTAAGCATTAATCCACCTCCATCCCCCTTGAACCCCTAAAACAAAACCCTACACCCCGATTTTTAGGCAAACTTGGATTTAGCATCCTCAGCACCTACAAAATCACCTGTCAAAAAACTAGCCATCTTCGATTTTTTTCCGATTCCAATATACAGCACGACTGTACTAAAATCTATCGGAAAAAACACACCGTCTTGGCTGTAAAAAGACGGAAGATCAAACATGTTGAAAGCATCAGAATTATTCGGGGTGAACTGTGTGACGGTTGCGGAGCCGGATTTACGCACCGCGTGCTTGTGCGCGTCGTCTCACGTTTTTGTGACACAAGATACAAAGTTAATCCGTAGTCTGACTGTGTGACAATTCGGTACAATCAAATCATGAAACGTGACAACCATAAACAACCATAAACATTCCTTATTGACTTGTGCCAAAATATTTAGCTGCAGCAAAAATTCTCGTTGATTTGCTTTATTTATCAGGGAGGTAAGAGACGAATCTTGTAAGCATTCGATTTTATCATTGTGTCTTATAAAATACAAACATTTCGGAGCCACATCCTTTCCTCGACGAATGCAATGCAAAAATAGCATATTTACTTTGTAATCTTATTTGCATCGAACTCATCAGTAAAGTATCATACACCGGGACTTGCTCCATTTTAAAAATATACCAATTGAATAACTACCGCGTGTTTCAAGCCAGTCCCAGCGTGTTTTTCAGGCTGGAGCGCTGATTTTTTAATTCTGTTTCTAAAAACTAGATATTTCTAATCAAATAAAAACGATACGGTATCGTTTCAAATAAAAGTTACTGCAAGATCTCAAATGCATCGACGTTCATTTCCCATATCTCCGTCGAATGTCCTCTTCAGAACCGTAAATCTTTTGTACAAAACGTTTTTTTTTATTTGTCTTTATTTTTCCTTCTTTTATGGGGTGTGCAATAAAAAGCAGGCCCGCCGTGCAAATGATTTCGGTGTTTCGTATACCGTTTTTAATGGCAGATACAGTAGATGTGGCTGATGGAGGGGACAGAGAAAGATCGTTACGATGTGGAATTATCAACGACTCTCCACCGGGGGCCGTCCGAGCTATTAAACCATCAACCCGAAGCGTTGATCTCCATATCGCGTTACATTTTCGTGCAAGGAGCTCCTCACTATCATTACAACACTCTTCATAAAGCGTGTGGAAAGCTAAGATCCGCCACATTTATCATAACTGGATAACGGCAATCGAAGATAAGTACCACTTATTGGTACTCTATGGCGAGTAAAAAGCCAAAGGTCCGCCAAGCATTAATTGCCCCCGTGAGGACGATTTATTCTGCGAGTCTATTGTTTATAAATAATTTGAACCTACACTGAGAAAAAAAACCAATTGAATCAAAAAAATATATTGGTTGATTTAAATAAATGTCTGAACGCGGAGTGCCACCGATATATGAGATTGTTACAATACTATAAAACATTGGAAAATGTGATTGATTCAAATAACATATTATTTTATTTGAAAATCTCTTCTGTTCTCTGAATACCTACATTATCCTTCAAATAAAATTATGTTCTATTGAAATCATTCTATATACAATCCGTAGATGTATGGATGAAATAATTAAGCGGTTGCTACATTTTTTTTATTTCGTACAAAAATATAATCAATAGAATGAATTATTTCTTTACTACATCGAAACGAATATGCCATGAGACGTAACATTTTCGTACTCCGTACAATATCAAAAGTGCAATATCATACAATTAGTATGAGACAGCGACAAGTGTACATCATGATTGAAATATCAACAATATGGATCAGAAATAATGGTATTTTTTGCCACAAAGTACAGGTGTCATCTGTAGCAACGCATTTATTCTTTGGTAGAAAAAAAATAATATTCGATGAAATAAATGTTCATTATAATTGAAAGAATATGTTTGTGAATTCGAGAAGTCACGTTTTTAATATGATTCTGTGTGCACTTGCAAACATTTCTTAATTGTTGGTTCAAATAAATGTACACTCACGAGAATTGCTAAAAATATTTGAAAAATCGCATGCAGTTCGTTGGAATAGGATAGAATTGTCACAATAAAGTGTTAAAAAAGTAGAAAGTTTTTCAATTTTTTAAAAATATTAAATGAAAAGCGAGCATTAGAATGATCATCCACGATAATAGTGGAGAGAATATCAGATACCCAATGGAATATCCATCGAGAGAATATCAGATATTCAACTGATAAGAACAGATACTACACTTTGATCTTAGCCACAGGCCAAGAAGCGATGCTCTTTAGAGTTTCTCCGGCGCACAGTGGTTCCAAACGCCGAAAAGCTGGCCAAAAATAGGGAAAATCGCGTTACTAAATATAGGACTTTTTTGTGTGCCATATGTTAGGTTGGTACCTGTACTTTAAGAACGCAGCATTACCAATGCCAATAATACACACTTGTTGGCAGCGTGGCGTCGTGAAGTTAAGGTTAAATTTCGTGAATGTCACGTGTTTTCTGACTTAAACATTTAATTTAGACAAGTTAGTGTTAATTATTCATGGTGAAGTGAATTGTTTCGAAGAGAGGGATATCTGAGGTTAGTAAAATACGTTTTGTTTGAAATTTTAAGTGCTTGTACATTGTTTATATATTATTGTTTGTAAATCACAAAATTTCGTCATTTTTATGCCACTTTTACTTTCTCATTTTCTCGAAAGTCCCGCTAGATCCCGGGCTGAAATTAATTGCATATGGTAAGGGCATCATAGCACTAAATTATGACGCCAATAACTTTTGCCCGAATTTGCCCGAAATTGAGAAAATGCAATTTGAAAATTTACTTAAAAAAATGGCTAAAAATATGATTTTTACGTTATATGAAGCCCAATATCTTCAAAAACAATTTGTTTAAGTTATTTAATGTTGAGTATACATACTACCAATGATTTCGACATTATAAACAATGAATTTGTTATAAACAATAAATTATTTTTTTCAAAAAACTTAATTAAAATTTTTTTCCAAGTTGATTAAATGTCAAATTCTGATTCAGCGACGTCGAAAACCCCTTAGTCAACAGGTTTTATCATTTACAATTATAATCATTTTTTTTTGGTCCGCCATCTTGTTTTTGACTTTGTTTTGCATTTTTTTTATGAAACTGATATCAAATTTCGATTTAGCGACCTCAAAAACTCCTTATAACATCATTTTTTATTGTTTAAAGTTGGTATAAAATTTTTTTTGGTCCGCCATCTTGTTTTTCACTTTTTGACTCATTTTTTTCGAAAAACTAACATCAGATTCGGATTCAGCGACCCCCAAAACCTATATATACCCACCACCATCCGTTTTTTCGATGATTTCGATTTTTAGCGAGCTTTTCGGCGTTCGGAACCACTGTGCGGCGTTGAAATAGATTTTCGGTTCGTGCTACGCTTAGGAGAAACGAGCGCGTGTGCGGCTTCTAGCGGTTACTCCGAGAACTACGGGCTTCCTCACACCTATAATTTCGGTAGCGCTCGGCCATGATTTGATTGAATTTTTTCAACCCAATGCGCAAGAAGTAAATTTTATGTTCGCAAAATTTTTTAACCAATTAAGACATTTGTTTAATATTTTTCAATCAAAATAAAATATTAATATTTTAACGAATAATGTATTTGAAAATCAATACCGGATATGGTGAAAAAACTAAAATGACATATTTACTCAATAGAAATGTTATCTGAATCAAAAGAGCGGAATTCAATTATTATCGTGTACTCGAATCAACAATATTCATGTTATGAATTGAAACGCTTTTTTTTGTTCGTTGCAGAAGATGCATTCAAAACTATATAATTAGTTCGTGATATTTTTTAGATAGTTTCAATAATATATTGTTCTCGGCTAACAATATATCTTTTGCCTGAAAAAAACTTTTAATTTTATCCTGTTATAAAATTCAATAGCGTTTTGTTTGGACTGATAAATCCGATTGATTTTTTCATAAATCCAACAATCCAAATCCAACAAAAAATCAACAATAAATCCAACAATCTTACAATGGAATCAACGAAATTTCATTCAATAACACCAATGATATTGGATCAATATTTTTTTTCTCAGCGTATCAATATCAATGGTTAACGACAATGTTATGCAGAATACGCTATAACGACTTATAAAAATATTGTCAAATGAATAAAATAATACCCTACCATTACATCCTCTTCTTCACCAAACTTATCAACAAATGAATAGACAGCATAAAAAATAAAGGTAATAATTTTATAAGTCGTTTCGAAAATTTCGCTAGTTTCCTTTGTGTCCGTCGCATTGTAGACAAAAGAGGCCTCCCTTTTTTCTATGCTGTCTTTTCACTCTGCGTAAAGAACCGGCAAAATAAGAACATCGTAGCGGAGCAGAAAAGAAAATAATTCGGACCACTTTATCCTTCCCGCATCAGAATTGCACGGAGGGAAAGAAAAAAGTAAATTTCTGTGAATATGAGCACCAAGGGAATTTCAAGTACCAAGATGGCTCGCTCGTTTTCGAGTCCACCGGCGGGGGATCAATACGCCTCGTCGTTGCCATGTTCGTCGTCGCACTCGTCGTAGTGGCTGCCGTATACCGCTACTCGGGAGACTAACGCTATAAATGAAACATCGTGCCTTCGAAATAGTATCCATCGACATCCGACTGTACCGCTTTGATGTAATACCACCGTTTATCGACTATCAAGACGATACAGTTCGCGTCTAAGAAAATTCGGGTCTTTTTAAACTAAATCGAAATCGCTAGAATGTCACAAGTTACATGCAGCGCTTATATGCCAACTGCACTGCAAAAACAAGTGTGTTGTTTTTACACATTTTAGGTGTGTAATGGCTCTAGACACTTTTTACACGTTTTAACGTGTGTAAAAAATGACCGTGTTAAAATAACACGGATAGATGTGTTCAAACAACACATTGACGTGTGTTATTTTTTTACACACGTTAAAACGTGTAAAAAGGGTCTACAGCTATTTGATTTTTCTCCTCACCCTGTTTTTTGTTTCAAGCTGAAAGATGCAACGTACGTGAGTTTAGTTAACCACGGACGAGATGAATTTTCCGGATAAAATAAAAGTTGTCAATCGCATTTTTACAATACTATTTACATATATGTATCCTCCATGTGAATAAAATGTATATCCTCCATGTAAATAAAGTATATATCCTCCATGTAAATAAAATGTATATCCTCCATATAAGTAAGTAAATAAATTCATAATCAACAGTCAGAAATATATATTGAGTATATTGATTATAGAGGGTGTGTGTGTATACTAAGATCTTAACCCGATTCGGTTATCGTTAGTCGCTGGAGACCCGAGCCATTTTTAGTTAATGTCTGCATTTTTGGCAGGTGGGTGTGTTTATGACGAGAAATAAAATATTTGTTTAAATTGTTTCGCAATATTCATGGTGTACCCTTAAAGTAGAAGTATTCAAGAGTGTTCAGGAATTTTATCAGAATTTTTCATTGCAAATTACGTGTTCTAACATGTCTCGGTCCTTCAGTGACCCACCATAACCTGACAAGGGGCCGAAAAAATCGATAACCTGATCGGGTTAATTGAACGGGTTAATCGGTTAATTGAAGACCAAATGTAGTTTTGTTAATCTGTCAATGAATCAACGTCAAACCAACAAATGAGTTTGACGTGATGCCGTAACCATGGTAATTTTTAAAATAGGATCCATAACTCGCAATTAACACCCGTAAACTGTGTTGCTTTTTCCCGTGTTATTTTTGCTCGTGTGTTGCTATCAACGCCTGTTGTTTAGTCCAATGTGTGTAAATATGCGTCTTGTATGTTGTTTCTACACGCTTTATGTGTGTTCGCATAGGCGTGTTATTGATGGGGACGCTACGAAGGTGTGTAGTAATTTAATGCGTAATTATAACGCATTACGTGATACCGAATGCATAAGTGTGTAGAATCAACATGGCAACGCATGTTGAGACTTTATGTTGTGTTATTTCTACACACTTTGAACACACGTCAAACACGCCTTGTTTTTGCAGTGTGCAAACTGCTCATTTAGAAGCTTTTCCATTAGGTTATCGATCAGCAATTGTGACTTTCTGACAAATCCAGCCATAATTATATACTCATTGGGTATCCACAATCGACTCGATCTTACATCGGAATCCGTCACTGATTCGGCTTGATCCGATGTCATCTAATACATCAGTGAAGACGTGTGGAATACAATTCAACTCGCACCTGTCCCAGATTTGACATTGCCCCTCTTTTTTCTTTAGATATTATTGATCCCAGCGAACTAGCGAGACCTGTCTTGCTTCCTCTCCCCCGTGTGACTCAATACGCGTTTCAACGAGGTTCGTATGTCATATTAAGCCTGTGTATTCTACTGTTCGAAAGGTAAAGCTGCTCGCGTGCTCACCAGTACTCCATGTCCGGTGGATTCGCTTCGGCACGGCATTTGAACCGCAATTCCGAGCCCTCCACAATACGTCCATTCTTCTTTTTCGATGATTCGGGTGGTATTTTCAGCGATACCTTTGGCGCATAGCGAACCTGCAGAAAAATATACTTGAATTTGCCACATGAGGCTTTTCGTGAAAGGTATGTTCGGACAAAAAAGCCCAAAAATGAGATGATTTTTTTTTCAATGCGGCCGTTAAATGCCGATTGACGTTGAAACAACGCTCAAATATTGTTTACACCGAAATTCTCCTTCCTGTATGTGCTCGCTAAACGGTATGAGTCTTATGTAATGTTACCGCCGTGGGGTTGGCTCAAACGTTACTGTACAATACAGACGCGCGCTATAAATATGTTCATGCTCATATCTAATAATACTATTGCAACTTTGTGATCGGCGCGGTGCTGGAGTATGTTCAAAATTGGCTAAAACATAATGGAATTGGGAAATGTGATAAGTGAGAGTTTCAGGCTGCAAATGAACTTGCTGCTGTACAAGTTTGTTGGTGAACGGCTCAATGGAAAATATCGGATTATTAGTGTACAGTATCTCGTTTGGTCATCAAACTTAGATGTACATGTACATATCGGCGGATGTAAGAGCGTGTAGTTAGAAAGGGGGGTACTATCGACTCTGTCGGTGTACATTGCAGAAACACGTGCAGCGCAGTGGTTATGTATGCATTGTATGTAAAGTTTAGTACATTGCACGTAAGGATTTTACAAACCTCGACTCGAAGCTTTGCATTTTGGGGTGTTCGGTCAGCAGCATTTTGACTTTGGCAAGTGAAGGTAGTGTTATCATGTTCCTTGCGAGGCATGACCCTCAATACCGATCTCACTGTGGTCAAGGGTCCGCCATCGTACGGCTCCTCGAATTTTTCGATCCCATTGTGGAGAACAGTGCCTAAACCATCAATCCAGGTTATCTGGAATGTAAAATAAAATATATATTACTTCGGAAGGCGTGGAATCTGATTCGTGGATCCTGTTAGTTGTTGTACAATTATATTGGCATCGTTCGAGCCTCGCTAAATTATTGCATCTTGATGAATTGAGAGGAGTATGTTAAACCGGATACAACGTCGGGTGAACAACATCATTAGAATTAGTATTCGATATTGATCAGTCGTATTCGTGCAGATTCACGCAGACTCTTCATCAAGATAAGTAAACCTCGGGATACGGAAGAAACTCCCATTAAGCGGGCTCGGAGTGCTCCAAGGAGCTCCAAGATGAACTCTTCGAATTATCATTGGATTGCACATGGGAAGAAAAGAGATTTTGGATTAAGAGTCAATCTATCGTTCATACTTGCATGCTGCCCAGAGACTTCGTCCCCAGACAGTCTAGCGACGAATGAAGGGCTGAAAAAAGTTGCTTAAGGCAGTAGTCTGCTTTGGAAGCCGAAAAAAAAGCGTTTTTTCAGCACTTTTTTTGAAAGGGAAGGAAATTATTGCGGTAAACGAAATTCTGAGACGATAGTGTATTATATTCAAGCTTTGAAAAACAATTTTTATTATTAAAAAATATTGAAATTTTTCAAAGTTGTAACGATTTTTCTGGGGCGCCTGGAGTCTGCACTTGTAAATCGGTGCCGTTGATGGAGGTCGTGCGATGCATCTGAAACAGTCGAATCAAATTTTTTTTTTAGTTTTTATAAGTTCCTTTTCTATATGAACTAAAAAAATACCGAAGAAATGATGAAGTTCCAAATTTTTTCGAAGTTTGAAAAAAAAATCACTTTTTTTGAAAAAAAAAAAAAAAATATTCACTTTAAGTTGCAAAACAAGTAATTTAAATAGTACTTTTGTCCAACTTTTTTAGTTCAAATAGAAGATAATTTAATACTGAAGCTAGATCACTTTGATTTTTTTCGATCGGACATATATTGTTTTTGCTATCGCCGGCACCGTTTTCTAAAACTTGTGAAAATGAAAACTCGAGAAAACGGGCTTTAAAGTTTTCCGTCCAAAAAAATATAAGTTTTTGGATACTTACACTAATTAGATGTTAATCAGCTATCCCCGAACCATACAATAATCCTTCCTCTTCTTCAAATCGATTTTTCGAAGCCTGTTAAGCAGACTACTGCCTTAAATGAAACCCGATGACAACTCTCAATGAACTTCAATCGAATGTTGAATATACGTACACTCTCTATACCAGACAGTAGGCATATGTAGAAGGCGATTTACACAAAAAAAAGGAAATCGCAAATTAAACCATGTTTTTTGAAAGTCCAAATTGTGTCTTTTGTTGCACTTTCCTTAAATGAAAACCAACTTTGGTTTCCCCTACAACAACTGAAGCCCAGAAACAAGCTAATATAATTATAGAGATTGATCGCGGCCGGGTTGAAAATCGCTAGCGGCAAAGCTGAGGGAAATATATTAATTAATCAGGTACAGTTTACATTCCGTCATACAATCCCCACCTTGACCCAATGTTTTTTGGTGGCATAATGTCACCAAAGTTTCACGAGGTCAGAGCATGTTCGAACAGGTACCACGACAGCCCAACAACCATTGGTATTTACCGAATCAATATGCCCTGTGCAATATACTTAGAACACATGGAATGCACAGCCCGGCCATGCATAGGTGGAGGAGGGTTAAATACCAAAAGCGCTAACATCAGCTCAGTGGTAGTATCGGTGGTTGTATCGCGTTAACGGTCTCCGTTACCGTATCGCGAATACCGGGCATATGGGTGAATGGTAAATGAGGCAACAGAAGAGAATGCTATGCACACTTTGTCATTGCCGTTTTGTTCATGTCTATACATCGATGTACATGTGTGTAGACTAATTCTACATAGATTCGTATCGTTGATCATTGTTAATTGGTGCAAAAGTCTGATCATTCTAACCAAAGAAAATGAAAATAAACAAACCTGTCATTAATATTTTTCTTTTATCATCCATATAGTCCCTGCACATCAACTTGTAAAACCGCAGAATCGTTCGAAGAAGTCGGTTCGTTGAGGTTGGCACGGATTTGCGGACATATACACTAAGCGCAAAAATTACAGGATCACTTTTTTTAAACGAAAAATAGCCCTGTATAGAGGGCTGTAACTCAGTGAAAAATTATCGGAAAAATGAAATGAAATGAAAAATGAAAATGATAAAAATAGCGTTTTGCAGCGTCAACCTTCAATTTAAATAATCTGATTATAAAAAAAATGTATCGTCTTTTTTTTAATAAAGATATTTGTTTCTAAACAAAACAAAACATAAAATCAAAAAATTTGCTCACATTTGGCAAGGTGCACGGGGAACAGAATTTTTTTTTAAATCTGTTTTCACCATTCAAAAGGTTGTACCTTCCCCTACAATTTTCCTTTTTTACAAACCTCTGTGCGATTTTTTTAGACAAGTTATCGCAGCTTGATAAAAAAAATGCATTTTTCCACTTTAACCTGTCATAACTCTGGTCCAACTCATCGCACAGCATCCAGACTGAGATCGTTGGAAAGCTTGGATTCCCCCCTACAAAACCATTAACTTTGGATATTAAAAAAAAAAAATCACCATCATAAAAGTTATTGTTTAAAAGTGTGTAAAATGCCCGTTTTTACACTTTTTTTGTTTATCATGTAATAACATTATAACAAATGCAGGGTCACCAAAGGTTTTTGCTTTTTTTTAGTTAAGGGTATGTAGAAATACTCCACCAAATTTCAGATCGCTGCCTTTATTCTTTATTTGGGTTGCAACCCCGTTTATTTCGAGAAAATCGAAGATCCGTCAATTTTCACGAAAATCGAGATTTTTCAAGTACCAGCGCCGAGTGAAAATTCTCGATTTTCATACAGAAAATTAGAAAATCACGAAATTTTGTGTTCACGGGTTTTCGAGGTCGCTCATTACGAATCTGAGGTTGAAATAAAAGAATAAAAAATGGCGGATCCAATATGGCAAATCGAAATGCAAAATTGGATTCAATTCGAATTTGCGATCCTTAATTTCAACCTCAGATCCGTAATGAGCGACCTCGGAAGCCCCCGAACACAGCGTTTCATCCGATTTCGAGTAATTTTCGCATTTCGATCCGCCATTTTTTTATTTTCAATTTCAACCTCAGATTCGTAATGAGCGACCTCGAAAACCCCCGAACACAGCGTTTCATCCGATTTCGAGTAATTTTTGCATTTCGATCTGCCATATTGGATCCGCCATTTTTATTTTTCAATTTCAACCTCAGATTCGTAATGACCGACCTCGAAAACCCTTGAACACAAAATTTCGTGATTTTCTATTTTTCTGTTTGAAAATCGAGAAATTCCGCTCTGCGCTGGTACTTGAGAAAATCTCGATTTTCGTAAAAATTGACGGATCTTCGATTTTCTCGAAATAAACGCGGTTGCAACTCAAATAAAGAATGAAGGCAGCGATCTGAAATTTGGTGGAATATTTCTACATACCCTTAAGTAAAAAAAAAGCAAAAACCTTTGGTGCCCCTACATTTGTTATAATGTTATTACATGATAATCAAAAAAGTGTAAAAACGGGCATTTTACACACTTTTAAACAATAAGTTTTATGATGTTGAAAAAATATTCAAAAAAATATCCAAAGTAAACAGTTTTGTAGGGGAAAATCCAAGCTTTCCAACGATCTCAGTCTGGATGCTGTGCGATGATTTGGACCAGAGTTATGACAGGTTAAATTGGAAAAATGCATTTTTTCATTAAGCTGCGATAACTTGGCTAAAAAAATCGGAGGTTTGCAAAAAAAAATTGTAGCGGAAGGTGAACAAACTTTTGAATGGTCGGAACAGATTTTTGAAAAAAAAAATTCTGTTCCCCTTGCACCTTGTCAAACTTGAGCAAATTTTTTGATTTTATCTTTCGTTTTGTTTATCAACAAATATCTCTATTAAAAAAAGACGATACATTTTTTTTTATAATCAGATTATTAAAGTTACAGGTTGGCGTTGTGATCCTGTAATTGTTGCGCTTAGTGTATAAGAGACCGTTGTAAATAATCTTCAGTGAAGTACACCAATTCTAACGACTGGGGTTAGTTGAAATATGAGAATGGATCTTTGCCCCGAGCACATAAATTGTGGGAAATTTTACCGTATCATATAGGGTGTTGGCAACGCATACACACGGGTGCTGGTATACACAATGGACGAATTTACGTACGGCTGGAAGCGTACATATCCAAAGGGCGTCTCAAAATGACCTGACATTTTAAGTTATTAATAAAACGAATTATTTATTTGACAAGTACGAATATTTTTATTTTAATAAAAGGTACAACCATGGAGGTTGGGTGTGAAACACAATGTCCGTTAAATGACATAACCGGCATGAACTTGGGAGACATATTTTTTCAACAAGATGCTGCAACCTGCCACCCTGAGGGTGAAACAATGCAGACGAAGTTTCATGCACGTGTTATCTGGTGCCGCGGCAATGTGAATTGGCCACCAGGATCGTGCGTTTTGATGCCATTGGACTTCTCTCTTCGGGATTTCATGAAAGGAAAAAGTGTACGCCAATGATCCACAGACCATTCCGGAGCTCAAGGAAGCAATAAGACGCACCATTAATGAAATCAGGCCGCAATTAGTATGCTAAAATGTTATTGAAAATTTCGTCACAAGAATGAACGTTTCCAAACGGGGATGAGGGGGCCATTTATCGGATATTTCATTCCACACATAACCGCGATGTTTGTACCTTACGTTTAAAGAAAAATATTCGTGCTTTTCAAATAAATAATACGCTTTATCAATAAATAAAAATGTCAGGTCATTTTGAGACACCCAATATGTATAGGTGAATTATATGGTGAATAAACAGCTATATATTTTGTAAGTAGCCCTTGGGTTCAACAGGATCTCTCTCTTTCTCTCCCTCTCTCTCACGCGCACGCGCGCTCTGGCGCATATGTGCCATATCCGCAGCCAATGTACTACTGTCCACTGCAGGGGAACCGATATTTTGCAATTTACGTCAAATTCAAATAGGTCCGTCCAATGGCAGACACCAAAATCGCTCCAGCACAATATAATGTTGTGTGTGTGTGGGTCTGTAGTATAATTGTTTTCGTTGCTTAATCACGATGGTGTCTGTTGAATGTGCACATCTGCAGCATCGATATTTGCTAACGCTTTTTCCCACATTAAAACATGGAACGCTATATAGATGATCCGATGATGGTCCATTTGAACTTACGCTCGACATATATCCACGCAATTGTCATGGGCCGCATCGTTTTCCATTCGTCACTCCCTCTCTCCCTCTCTCTCTTATCGTTATCCAATGTAGCTCGTTCACAATCGAAGAACCAACGAGCGTCAAATTATTGTGAGAACAAAGCTGTTATTTCAGCACATGTTCTTGTTCATAGATACAAGGAGAGCCGTAGGGTGTTTCGTTTCAGCTAGTGGCTCGTTGCTGTTGCTGTATTGGAGTTGAATTCTCGCGTCAGCCGTTCAATTTCAAAACTAATAAGGAAGTTTCGTCGGTCGCTCCCAATTTCGACAAAAGTTTCTCGTTGGCCGAATATATAGAGCGCGGAGAAGAGGGAAAGAGAGATCGAAGGGGAAAAGCGTGAGCAAAAGGGAGAATCGGGTACATGGAAAATCTTCTCGTGTACACGGTCGAGAAGGGTGCCGTCATAACTATACGATGAAGACAGTTTGGAAACTTTGACGGGCCAATGAGATGGGCTCTGTCAGAGCTTGAAATCGAGCTCTTTATCTTGGAATCAGACACATTGACGATCCTTTTGTATTCATGAATTTGTATAATCACAAGAGACAATATGTATTTCAGCTGATAACGAGAACTCCGGCTTCTGTATAGGAGCGAACTTCGCCACTCGCGAAGTAAACGTCAATTACCATGGAAGTTGACGCTTGGTAGCCTTAGGCCGAAGAACAAGAGCAACCGAGGGACCAGGCACGGAATAAAAAAAGCAACAGTGAGACCCCTACTCGAAAATGTCCCTTCGTTATTTACGATACGAGGAAATTATATGTGTATGTTGATAAATTCTATTTTCAACGCTGCAACCACAATGTAGGCGAGATCAACGGACTGGTTTCCGCTATTCGCACTCGTTAGTTCTCTCTCTCTCTCTCTCGCTCTTCTCTCGTTCTATCTTTCCAATTCTATCCATACAATTTCGGTAAAGGGTGTTCAAGAGAGGCGATCAACAACGCCATTAGTATTTTCCTCACCCCTGCGTCTTCCAATTAGCTACGTAAATCGAATGTACATATAGATTCTCTATTGTATCATACATAGAAGGTAGTTGAGAGCAAAAAGGCTTCATTCGGCATTAGTGGAAATACTGTGTTGACGTTGAAACGGAGGAACCTTCTGCGGCCCCGACAAAAAGGTATCTGAATATACCATTGTGAATCAACTATGGCAGATTCAGGTTCAAAATTTGTCGAATTTTTTACTGGACATCATGATACCGCCTCAAGATGACTCTCCCAAAAAGTAGATACGGTGGCGTATACAGGCAGCTGTCACAAATCAGGTCGAGATGTACGTAGCGTTATTGCAAGCACGCATGACGTAGCACAGACCGCCTCGTTAACCTCTCCAAGGTAAATACGGAGATGCATACGTGCCGTCTTGCAAATGAGAAGTCTTTCAGAGTTTGCCGCACACATATGCAGAGAAGGAGAGAGATCTCTGCGTGTGTATGCAGTGGCGTGTATCAGCCATAATCATCATCACCGATGCCCGTGCAGCTGAAATTCGGCAAGACGGAACTTAAGCTAAGTTTCTGTCGGCAGAGGACGCTCTCTCGAAAGTAAAACGTGCGAGAGATTAAAGCCCGATGAAGAGACTTTGCGACCAGATAACGCTTTCAAGTAAGCTGAAGTGAAACGTGGTTATCAGGTGAGCAATGACTTTCTACAGGCTAAAGTTTCAACTTAATTCAGATGTTCCCCCTCCAAGTTTGATGAAATTTAACTTGTTTGTAGAGTGGCTCAAAATAGTCGACGCGAATTTTTCTATATTGGCGGAATCCCATTTTTGAGGGATGAAAAGCACCCCTTGGAATAGGGGCTGTTTTTCATTTTTCGGCGATATCTTTTCAATGGAACAAGATACGAAAAAGTTTGGAATTGCATTGATGCTTCATTTTGCGAGTACTGTATATTGGAGATTAGCACGGGGCAGATAATAACAAAATTCATATTGTTTATTGCAAACAATTTTTTTATGCGTATCTTCGAAAACTTTCATCTGATTGGGATGTAAATTTGCACATGTGTAGATAATGGAAAAGTAGAGAATACATGTTTTTATGTTATTCCGACATCTTGCAATTAAGGGCTTGAAACCGCCCATCGATTGATTGGGCAACACCGACGTACAATCAGCTAACCTCTTGCGATACCTGGTCAAATCCGTGAGAACACAAGCCGGTTCGATAACTCGCTAAAATATTTATGTAAAATACACTGGCTCCACCGTCCAGCCAATCTGACAAGGAAACAGGGGAAGGTTTCCCACCATCTGGTATTGACAAAAATTGCAGAAATAAATATTCTATACGAATGTGTTTCTTCCGACGGAACCCCATTTTTAAGGAGTTGAACGCACTCTTGGAAATTTGTATGTTTTTTTGTTCTTTTTTGGTATAACTTGTGAACGGGGCGAGATAAAAACGTAGTTTGAATGGGAAAAAATATTGTATCCTTCGATTACTGTACATTCATGATGATAACGATAAATCTTATGAGTATAACAAATCGCGTATTGGTTATGGCCATAATTCGTTTTTTGCATGGGTACCTACGAAAATTTTCGTCTCCTTGGGATGTAACTTTGTACGTGCGTAGAGGGTGGAATATAGCCGATATATGATTAACAAAAAAAAAAATTAAGCGACATCTCGCATTAACGGGTGAAAACTGCCTTTCGATTTTTTACTAATATTGGCGCAGAAAAACCCTCAAAGATTACATCGTTTTTGATTTTCTGCTATAACTCATAAAAAATCAATGAAAAATGTTATGATGGACAAAATATTTGCTTTTACGTAAAAGATGCAATTGCAGTAAAATATACCGAAGAAAAATAATTTCAATATTACTTTCTTTGGATTACCACTTTGCTTAGACGATAAAAATGTCACCTTCGGTGTTTGAAAAAGATTTTCGCTGAATCTGTTTTTTTCGTTACTGTTTGGAAATCGTAAACGAGAAAAAATATATAAACGTGTAGAGCAGTAAAGATCTTTGCTTTCTACACTCTACATACTTGCTAAGGAAAGTAAAAAAATTACGATACATTGTATCCGCTTATAAAGCGACGTACCTCTATCATATCCACCAGCATAAGTAACAATTGTTAAGGGGTTACCCGCACTTTCGATTTTGAAAAAAATCGATTTTTTCATTGCATTTTTTTTTAAGTATAAGTATCTGAGAATATGTCCTGAAAATTTCAAGTCGATCCGAACAAAATTGACTGAGATATGAGCGTTGAAAGAGAAGAATCCGCGTTGAAAGAGCGTTGAAAGAGAAACTTTAAACGCGTTTTTCTCAAAATGGCATTTCTGAAGTCGGTGACCAAGATTACTCGAACACTAATGAACCGATCTTCTTGAAATTTTGCAGGCTTATTTAATACATAAAAATGTAGTCTTTAATCGTTCGATTTTTTTTTCGAAAAAAATGGCCGTTTTATAGCAAAAAAACGGTCGTTTTTTTTTCGTTAAAATCGAACCATTAACTTTGACTGTCCGCCATTTTGTGAAAAATGAATATTTTTTAAAATCCTTCGATTAAAGACTAGTTTATACTTATATTTGACTAAATCCATCCGCATTTTTTTTCAGATGATCCACTTCGCCGCAATGTTGGTCACCGCAAACGGTGTATATAAAAACATTATTTCATTGACGGCCATTTCCCACTAAACAATGTAATATTATTCAATAAAAAAATTACTGAAAGTTCTTCAAGATGTGATCTTTAAGATAGTATATTGATCGATTAAAAAAGTTTTGTAGTTTTCTTTTAAAAAATTCATGAAAAAGGCCTTTTTTTGCGCTACAAGTGGGGGTAACGCCTTAAAAGAAAAATACACAAGCAGCGGGCGCAGAAAGCTGCTACATTGAGAAAACATTTCGCCTATATTACTATGGATTGGAGGTAGGTTTAATAGTAGCATGTGCCATCGTTATCCTTTTCGTTATGTCAATGCAAGTGTGCTGATAAATTTCGTAACAAGTCATATAAATTCGGCAATGTTAATTACTGCTGCAATGAAGAAGTCACCGACGGGTGTTGAGTTTCAAATACGGATACACATGTGGGTTAATCTTGTAAACACTATTCAATATCGTGAACACGATCCATAGCGATAAGTACTACGAATCGGCGCAAACTCCAATTACCGAACGCGAAAAGCAGTTTAATAAAGATCTGGAAAATATGATCGTAGAAACGATGGATAAACCTATGGAAACGGACTTCGAAGCTGGTTTGGATTTTCTTTCACCACATACAATTCACGTAGCAGCTGTTTCACAATGGGAATTTGCCGGTTTTTTCTCTCTCCCCCGGTCCCTTGCTCTCCTGATCAGCACCTTTGTTATCCCATTCTCTTCGACTCCTTGCAACTTCCAGGTCGTTAAGAACCGGTTTCGCTCGAATCGACTGAATAAGGTACACGGCAGGCTTCATACTTTTCGGCATTTGACCGAAGCATCCCTGTACACTGATCCCAAAGAGATCTCAATTGAGAGCTGACTTTTCGTTCGGTCGTTGAAATCTTAATTGGCCTCACATGGTTGTATCCACATTGTTTCGCTTGCAAAAATAATTCATTATCTCCCTATCAATGATTTCAGTCGCTTTATTGATCTCCGTACGAAGAATTTACGACGCACGAACGAATGAACGCTGTAAATGCGATCTACCCGCGCATTTTCGGAATTCCATCTTCGACGCTAAAGCCTTTTTGCTTCGCAACCAGTGCACGCATTAAGCTCGATTATATGTGGAATATAATTCCGTCCAAGCATTTGTCCGTTAGGTCAGCATGGTACAAAGCATTTTATCGCTAGAATGTTTTGTCGGCACTTCACACGGACCCTTTCCAAATTGATTCATGATTTATGCAGACATGAGCGGCGTTCATTTTTGACACACGACGCACGTCCTTTTTCATTCGTTGCTAATATAAGTGGCGTCACGGAAGCCCATTGCGCGGTATCATCTGTGATGGGGTGTCCCACCTGACCTATTCGTGAAGTTTTCGCACGGGGTAACTTGATAGCACCTGAACAACGACGGTTTGTGCGCGTTGGTAAATATCGGTGTACTTCACCCTATACTTTTTCGTTTAGCAGAGTTTTCTTTGTCTCAGCACGCCGTGCTCCATCGCGATAAAGATGTGTCTCACATGTTCGTGCAGTTCGTGCGTCTATATATTCCTTATTCCTGACACGAGATCACCGTCCTCCTTCTCGTCTCATCCTAACTTCTCCTTCATCTTGTTCTAGTCCGCCGCTTCGGTTCAACCTTCTCAAGGAGTTTGTATAGTTTCTTCGCGCTCCACGCGCCCTTGGTGCCACGTTCGTTCCTTGAAGCTATCTTGCCTTCTCGTGTCTCAACCTCGATCCTCTTCACTATGCTTACTCTCTTTCTCTTCTCCGCCCTCGCTCTTACTTTTCGGATACTTATGTATGCATATACCTACTCAAATATTCATCTATCTGTATATAGTATAGTAATCAGAGGCCCGTTGCAATGCCGTTTATTTGTGCAAACATTCGTTTCGCGAGTTTTCCTCCCGCTATTTCTCTCGTAAGAACGGAGAAAACGGTTTATTTTCAAGCAGCGGAGTTGAACCTATCCTTAAGTGAAGGGGAGGAATTGTTTGCATGCGCCATTGAGGTTCTCGATGATTGCCCTGTGCACCGTTCTCTCTCTCTCTCTCTCTCTCTCTCTCTCTCTCTCTCTCTCTCTCTCTCTCTCGGAGCTTCTTTAAAACGTCTTTCCTCGTGGACCGAGTGCGCTGATAGTTTTTCACACCTATCCCGATGAAATGCAAATAACGCGGTTATAGGATGCGGGAGACCATTGCGTTTACGGGGATCGCGGAGTTTGCTCAAGAGCGACGGCAGCAATCGCCACGATTGATTTCGAAATTTTCCTCGCTTTGAATACCGTTTAAATACCGCATACGGCAAGGCAAAAAGAGAATTATTGATAGCATGCCGCTATGAGTTAAATTTATATCGACGTGCTAATTACGAACGTAATAGAAGTTCGAGGGAAATATGCTGCGCGCATGGCGAAAATTCCGCATATATTATACGTTTATTGAAAGACCGACTCGTCGTCACCAAGCTATTTGCTGAGTTGTAGAAAATATTAGCCACAAAAGATACGTTTCTGAAATCGAGAAGACACAAAGTTCCCTGAAGAGCTATTACGGCAGGCATCGTATTATGTTATCGTAACTCGGTAGCTCGGTGATTGTAATACGGGATCGCCCGTTCGGTCCCTTCTCGAAGGGTCTTGTACATGCGTGAGTAGCACGCCACCGCTTCGATCCTCAAGCATTTCATGGCCGTTTATTGTCATCCTTAAAAAACTTCGTCGTTTCTGGAACACTTTCCATTGTCTATCGATGTATCCCAGGTAGGGAATCAAAAGGCTGACGATGGAAACAAACTTGTGTGAGCCTTGTTTCACCGAGCCTGAGTGAAACAGACCTGGGCCAGGTTTCATTGCATCGTTTGGAGCAGCCTGGAACCAAGACTGGCTGCTTAGCCTACACTCAGGGTTATTTCAAGCTTTATTCAGCCAGTGAATTTTAAGGCTAAGAAATCAAGGCTGGATGCAGGCTTGTTTCAGGTTGTGATAAAATAAAATAAATTTTAAATAATATTTTTTCTGTACTTTTATGAAAAAAAATTAGCAATAAATTTGTCGTGTGCGAAGGCACGAAAAACGAAAGCGAAGGAGGCAGCTCAGAACATTTAAACATATTCTCTTATCGATATTTATGAGGTACACAAAAAAGTTTTTTTCTCGTCACATACACATTTCGTATATACTCACTCTCTGGGGTTTGCGTACACTCTCTGTATTGCGTGTCCCATAAACAATAAATAAAATAAAGTATTGTGTTTAAAATATTTTATATATATTTTATAACAAATAATATAATGAATAATAAATATATATAATAAATAAAATGAATTCTTTACAAATTTATTAAATTTATCCCAATGTAGAATATAGAAAACTAAAAAACAGGCCTCATATAGCCTCGAGAAGAGTTTGGGATAAGCCTGGTCATAAATGCTCGTGAAGGCTTCATTAAGGCTCGTTTTGAACCTTGTTGTTTCATCGTTTCACGCTTAGTACAGGCTTTTCTACCAGCCTTTGGTCAAGCCTGTGTGCAACAGCCTGAAACCGCGTTATCATTCAGGGGTTCAGCTAGGCCTGAAATCAGGCTGGTGCTCAGCCTGAATAAAAAAATGTGAGCCTTGTTTCAGAGCTTGGCGAGCCCTTTTTCATCGTCAATTCCTACCTGGGATGTAACAGAGGATGAAATCACGATACGCTCGCAATTTTTCTATGAGAAATAAGTTGACGCACGAAGGATGAAACGAATTAGAGGGGTCCGTCAGAGGTAAGGAGATATGAGAGAGACGCAATAGAAAATGCTCGACTGTTATGATTGAATAATGTTTAAAATATCATAAGGATAAAAAACGGAAAACGATCATCGCAATCTCGCAGACATATCGATATTCCGCGCACCTTTCAGTTTCTTTACAGACGCTGAATAATCTTCGATGGATTGCGTATATTTGCAACGGATGTTTCGATAATTTCACTTATAGTATATTTATAGTATTTTCAATTTAGGTCACGCAATTTCATGGTAGAAGTTTTCTCTGCAATAATTGAAAAATAACATATTTCCTCGCTAATCGAAACATCCTTTAATTTTTGTATTGAACTAGGTAAATATATACGTGTCAACAGCTCTCCAAAACTGTAAATACGTGGGTCATTTGATAAGTACCTAGCCTACAAATGCAAACACCAAAATTTTGCTAAAAATAATTTTTTTTTTTCAATGTAGTCTCCTTTTAGTTGAATACACTTGGCCCAGCGGTGTTCCAATTTTTTTAACCCCGTTGAAAAAAATGTTATCTCTTGGTCTGTAAAATAGGCCTCCGTGGCGGCGTTTATTTCGTTATTGGAGTGGAATTTCTTCCCGGCGAGTGAATTTTTTAGATTCGGAAACAAAAAAAAGTCGCACGGAGCCAAATCTGGAGAATACGGTGGATGGGGCAGCAGTTCATAGCGTAATTCGACCAATTTAGCCGTCGCGAGCGCGGAGGTGTGAGCCGGTGCATTATCATGGTGGAAAAGCACTTTCTTTCTCGACAAATGGGGCTGTTTTTCTTTTAACACGGCGTTAAATCGGCTCAATAGTTCGGCGTAGTACTGTCCCGTGACCGTCTTGCCCTTCTCCAGGTAGTCAATAAAAATCACACCTTGAGAATCCCAGAAAACAGTGGCCATCACCTTTCCAGCCGACGGGACCGTCTTCGCCTTCTTTGGAGCAGGTTCACCGGGTAAGGTCCACTGTTTTGACTGCTCCTTGGTCTCTGGAGTATACCAGTGAATCCATGTTTCGTCGACGGTCACGTAACGACGCAAAAACTCTTTTGGATTGCGATTAAACAGCTCCAAACACTGCTCTGAAGTGGTCACACGAATGCGCTTGTTGTCTGCAGTCAGCAAACGCGGCACCCACCTTGCCGACAGCTTCCTCATGCCCAAAGTCTCATGTAGGATATGCCACACGCGTTCTTCTGAGATGCCTACTATCACATCTATCTCGTGCACCTTTAATTGGCGGTCTAACAAAACGATATCGTGTATTTTTGTCACGTTCTCCTCCGTAGTGGCTGTTTTTGGAGCACCTGGGCGTGGATCATCAAAAACCGACGTACGACCACGTTGAAACTCGTTATACCAAAATTTAACGGTCGCCATCGAAGGAGAAGCATCCCCATACACTGCATCCAAGCGTTCTTTAATTTCACTGCGCGATTTCCCTTCCAAAAACAAGAATCGAATCACCGACCGATATTGTTCTTTCTCCATTCTTTCAAAAATCAACGGACACACTTGCTTTCACACGGTCTCAAAAGAGAACTACAAGTCCGATCCGGCTGAAATTTTGTCAGTGGCCGTCTACAAGACGGTACTACACTATAGTGTATTTCTCTTGCAATAGTGGCACCATCTAGCGGTGAGGCTAGGTACTTGTCAAATGACCCACGTATATCAAAAGAACGAATTTGCTGGGGATGTAACAAACTAATGCGCCAGGGGAATGGTTTGACGTTTGACTTCTATGGCTCAACATTTTTAAATTACCCGTAAGAAAGTGAGGGCGAAGGAAGGAAGGTGGGATGCCGGAGTATCAGAAAATTAGCGACTCGTTGGACTATAATGAAAAAAGTCTCGATGCTGTCCCTTTTTTGTACACTGCCAAGAAAAATATTTATTTTAAATAGGATCTATTTAAATCAAATAGGTTTTTTTGTCTCACGGCCTACTACGATCTTTTTTGTTTCAAAGATATTTTTTATTTGTTTCAGCTATTCTGTTTAAATATTAAATATATTCAAAATTAATATATCAAGATTCGATTCAAATAAGTCTTTATTTGCCTAAATGGACACTGTGAATATAATTGTACTATGTGCATAAAATATTTCATAACTCCGAAATGAAATAAAAAACTTAATTGAGAGTTTTACGACAACGACTTTGTATCATAATTCGTCATTCCCTGGCCCTCTGAAATGATTTTTATCGAAGAAAATATTTCACCTATATGGAATCGAACCTAGAACCTACCCACTCATAGCTACGCATGCTGCCCCTTGCCTTGCAATTAGTTAATATCATTGTGATAATTGAAGAGTTTTATCGAATAACATGCTATACATTTTCAAACACAACCCCTATATATGTATATATAATTCCTCTCTCCACCCTCTCTACCGCCACACCGCTTTGATATGTGTGTTGCAATAAAGACAGACCAGTAGTTCAATAAAATAGAATAATATTTGACTCTACGAAAATTCTATTTAATTTAAATTAAAAAAAAATCAAATCGATACATTTAGTGGATATAACTAAATTGTTTTTTGAACAGATGAAACCGAATCACAGATTTATTAGGATTAAATAAAATATTTAGTTATTGGACAATATTAAATAGATTTTGATTTGAATGCATAAATATATTTAAAATAAATAATTCAAGTAATGGAATGCAATAGGAAAATTCTGTTTTTACGAAAAATCTAGTTAATCCAAATTTAAAAAAATCAATTAGACAAGGTTAGTTAATATCAATAGAATTTTTCTGTCAATGATACACCTCGATTTACTCGACTGCCTTACTTGACACATACACAAGTCTGCTGTATAAACTAAACTTTTTAAAAAAAGTAAAGAACAACGCCAAGTAATAAAAACTCCTCAAAATCGTTATCGCTTGTTTTACTATACAAACAATTCTGATTAATCTCAAATATCTCAAACTATGCTTTTTATTTAAGTTCAAAAATGGTTTCATTATACTTCTTTAAATCAAATGCACGAAAAAAGTGAAATCACTTTTATGAAATAGCTAAGCAAGTTTACTAGTCATGTTGCACACGAAATTGTTAAAGCTTAGGAATAATATTTTTGAAAATATTTAATTTAAAAAAGTCATAATACTATTATAAGAAAAAAATTGTATCACCATTAGATAAAAGTACAAAGTAGGTTGTACTTTTCCAAAGTACACAAGTACACTGGAAATGCTGTGCCACGACTTGGCGTGCATGGTTAGGAAAAAGCTCGGGAAGATAGAGTTTTCCGTTCCGACCGCCGGCGGAAATAATTTTTGCGTCGATATTTGTATGTATATATATAATTTTACATTATAACGTGGCTTCGACTAACAGGGGTATTAGGAACATTTCAATTCATAATATCCCATCAGGTACCAGGGCTATTAGCAATCATGTCTACTGGAGCTTTTTCGGTAGGAAATTTCTGTTTCCACCAGCAGGAGGATAAAACAGTAATAGTAACCTTCAAACCTGCAGATGCTTAGATGGTTGAGAGGCAGATGGTGTAGGGATGGATACTTTATCCATTAGATCAAAGTCTATAAGACGCAATATATTTAATGAAATATGCGGTTATTGTGTTATAGAAGAAAAGGTAAATGCTTTTATACACATTTTTTCGTATCATCCAAATAAATTAACATTTCAAGTGCAGTGTGATCGAAGAGTACATCACTCATTTGATTCGTACTCCACATGAATCTGGTTTTCACTTGCACAATAAATCGTGACAATTTGTTTTGTTAACCCGCCAGTTAAGATGACGAAATCCTTCGCCAAACTTTTTTTTAGCCATGCACGCCAAGTCGTTTCCATCCAATGTTGCACACAGCATTTCCAGTGTACTTGTGTGTTACCTACTTTGTACTTTTATCTAATGGTGATATCAATTTTTCCTTATAATAGTAATATGACGTTTTTTAAATGAAATATTTTCAAAAATATTATTCCTAAGCTTTAACAATTTAGTGTGCAACATAACTAGTAAACTCGTTTGGCTATTTCATAAAAGTGATTTCACTTTTTTTGTACATTTGCATTAAAGAAGTATAATGAAACCATTTTTAAAAAATTTGTATACAGGGTGTCCCAGAAGTAACGTACGCCCTTCTAGCACCTGGTAGGAAAAAAAATTCTGAGACAAAAAGTCCTCTGTCATTTTTTTATCAGACGCATAGATAATTAATTATGAATAAAAATAAATAGCCAATCAGGTGCGCGCTACAGCGGAAAGGCAGTGTAGAGGGGACGGATAGGGGAATGCGTTGTAATCGCGTGCGCCTGAAAATGTGTGCAGAGGGAAAATTCCGAAAGCATGTGTGCAAGTGTGTGTGTGTGAGATTGTGTGTATGTGTGTGTGTGTGTGTGTGTGTGTGTGTGTGTGTGTATGTGTCTGTGTCTGTGTGTGTGTGTGTGTGCATACGTGTGTGTAATTGAGAGAGTGTGTGTGTGCGTGTGCGCAAGTGTGTGTATGCAAGTGTGTGCGTGTGTGTAAGTGTGTGCAAGTGTGTGCATACGTGTGTGTAATTGAGAGAGTGTGTGTGTGCGTGTGCAAGTGTGTGTGTCCTAGTGTGAGGCGAGAAACACACATACACGCGTGTGCGCACTTGCACACATGCTTTCGGAATTTTCCCTCCGCACACATTATCAGGCGCACGCAATTACAACGCATTCCCCTATCCCTCCCCTCTACACTGCCTTTCCGCTGTAGCGCGCACCTGATTGGCTATTTATTTTTATTTATAATTCATTATCTATGCGTCTGATAAAAAAATGACTGAGGACTTTTCGTCTCAGAATTTTTTTTCATACCAGATGCTAGAAGGGCGTACGTTACTTCTTGGACACCCTGTATAGTAAAACAAGCGATTACGATTTTGAGGGATTTCTATTACTTGGTGTTGTTTTTTGATTTAAAAAAAAGTTTTTAAAAGTGATTTCACATCTTTTTGAAAAAGGAATTTCAATATATCGGAACAAACTAGACGTCTGCAATTTCAAACTCGTTCAAAACATTACTTTTTATTGCTGAACATTTTTTAAAAGAAATCAATACGTATTTTCCTTTTTACGATTTTTTTACAATACAGTATTCATAATTTGCTAATTTATGAGAAGATTAATTTCACATTAATAAAAGCATAGGAAATACAGAGGGGTTACAACTTTGAACATCCATTTTTCGAACAAAAAAAGGTTCAATAATGGAACTTTTTACTTTGAGAGGGTGTTTGTTATTATTCAATAAGAAATTGACAAACGAATAAAAGTAAATTCCCTTTTAAAAACGAAGAGATTTTTGTTTATTGAAAAGAAGTTACATTTTTTTCCTTGTACAAATTCTCACTTTACGTGAGTGAAAATACCCGTAAATGTCGAAAAAATATTTTTTTTACCGAGTAAGCGAAATAATCGTTGCCTAAAACAATAATAGTTTTCTTTAAATTTTTTTGTTACCAAACTCAAAACTTTCATCATTTGGGCTACCGGGAAAAAATCGGGACAACTGTACGCTTAGCATACTTTTTGTGGACACTATCAACTTGGAAACAATGCCTAAGCATAATATTCGCGATAACTATCCGCAAAGATGTCGTAACTTTTGTAATTTTAAGAATAAATAGCATTTTTGACGTTTTTAACTGCACATCTCACAGAAAACAAATTGATTAAAAATTGATTTTTTCTTGCCTTGAAGAGCATACTTTCAGCTTTCCAGAACTGCCCTTTAAATTCGTGTATGATGACTGGTTCATAAGTTATTGATTATTAAATTGAAAAGCGTCATTTGACTTTTATCATGTAATTGATATATACTTGTTTCAAATTTTTAAATAGAAACGGTGATCCAAGGAAAATACGTCTGATTGCGTCATTAATCAAACAAATTTTTCCTTGTCTGTACACCTTTTCGAAACAAAAATCGGGCATTTTCCTTTGCGACGTTTCTTTTGATTTGTTAATAATAAAAGAGCGAACAATTATTTTAAGTGGAAGCATGAAATCTAGAGGTTCTAACCTTCGAAATGCTTTTTTAAATTTTCTCCTACAATGATTTTGCGCGGAGATAGAGCAATTTGAAAATCACTGAAAAATTTTCATAATTTTTTATGTGCTTTTAATCATTGTGATCCCAAATCTATGACGCTGAAGTTTGCATAGTTGGAATGGAACGAAAATGAATTCATAAATGCTCAAACGTTTTTTGGAACGAAAATGAATTCTTCTTAAATGCTCAAACTTTTTTTGGAACCAAAATGAATTGTCCTTAAATGCTCAAACTGTTTTGGTTCAGTGCCGGCTGTGAAAATGCTTTAAACGTTTTTACACACTTTCTTAGAGATTCACGACCTCAATTTACAAAAAGGAGACGCTCCTTAATAATACAAATAGAGAAATGGAAAATATAAATACATGCAACTCGACCGTACTTGAAATATTTTCGTAGTCAAGTTCAGGTCTCTCACTCTTACAGTTGCACAATCCAATTTTTGTTCAAAGCATTTAAACCACTCAATAATTTCCCACCTTCTATGACCAAACATTGCGGATGTATTACAGAACTTTGTGAACAAGCTCGACATCAGTTGTTCTATGAATATTCATTGTGTTCGAAAATTACATTTCCTGTTGTCAAGACAAATGGATTAACTTGAGTCGGCGCTTATAACTATGTGTACGGTGAGTACGAAAGCTGCACTTTGCGATCTTTCTGCGCTTTTCAAGAGACACAAGTTTTTGCAGATACTCCTGAGCCGTATACAAATTTCTCTACCGCGTACTCCAAAGAAACTTGGTTCGCACATAAAAATTGGGAAAATCTCACCTTTCGTTGTACTTGCAATAGTGCCCATGCGAAGAACTACAAGGGTTGAAAGCAATGATTCGTTAGACTTTCTCCACAGTACTGTCCACATGAAAACCTCCGAGTAACATTTCAAACTTTCTTTAGAGGGATTCAGTGAATTATCATAACATATCTCTCGCCGCTGAACAAAATGACAAGTTTGATAAACAGTCGAGCAAGTTATTCAATTTTCCACCGCTTGTGAAACTTGTCATCTTGTTCAGCGGCGTGAGAAATCTTCTGATGATTCACTAAATCCCTCTAAAGAAAGTTACGAAATGTTAGTCAGAGTTTTTTACATGAACAGTACTGTGGAGAAAGTCTAACAAGACGTTGTTTTCATCACTTGTAGTTCTTAGCATGGACACTATTGTGAGTACAGCGAAAGGTGAGGTTTTCCCAATTGTTATATCCGAACAAAGTTTTTTCCGTTGACGTAGGGTGGAAATGGGTTTGCGACACAAAAGTATCCCAAAGAAGCTTTCGTTTCTTGCAAAGCGCAGAGAGCACACTACGAAGTCCAGCTTTCGCAATCATCGTACACGCAGTTAAGAGCACTGACGCAAGGCAATTCATTCATCTTCACGACACCATACATAATTCTTTCAAGCAGTTATGGGCAGTTATAGAAAAACTGATGCGAAGCTTGTTCCGGTTGTTCTATGATGCGTTAGGCCAAATAATTGTCAAACTCTGCGTCAATAAATTCTACAGAGCCGGATGCATTTTCTACAAAAAAAACTTCACCATCTATGATTAGACTCTATGATAAGACAAACGACGTAATATACGATCCAAACGACGTGGATTCAAGAATTCCAGACTTACGAACACACGAATTGGCGATGACGTACAGAAGCTAGGTCATGCTCTCAGGGCACACAAAAGCTACACATAAACGTATGTCTGCGAATTTCGTACTTTCATATAAGCAAGTGAAAGAAATGAGCACATTATTGAATATTTATTTAACTTATTCTGCATCTATTTGCGTATCTTCCTCTGTCACTGTTTCTCCGACGGATTCCGCGCGAGCGCCACGGTTAATATACGCGAGCTAGGATCAAAATTAATAGTCCACGTCTAAATTTGAAACGACGTGAACCTTTGTTAAATAAATGTTTGGCTCTAATAAGAGTCGTTTGTTTTCTTTTTTTACATCCGCGCGAATAACCGTGTTTGGTTATTCGAGCTGTAAAAGCGACTGTATTAGAATACATACATACATATATATATATATATATATATATATATATATATATATATATATGTATATGTATGTATGTATTCTAATACAGTCGCTTTTACAGCTCGAATAACCAATAACCAGGGTGTAGTTCGAGTCGTACCGATCGAGAAAGCAGTGGCGTTGCTGTGCCTGTTGCGCTAGAGTGTTAATCAATTTCCAAAACGGCGTATGTACTATGTTTACGACATGAGCCAACGATTTAATTTCATTCAATGAACGACAATGAACGAGTGTGGGGGAATTTGTGGGGTCAAAAGTCACTCGAAAATTTAGCCGTAAATTATGAGATCTCGAGATTGAGTGGACGAATCGAAAA